>JAQNBH010000007.1:19902937-20335437 GCA_028752905.1 Cladorhizidae sp. MBARI D1340-BT2 | reverse complement strand
AATAATACAAAAAACAAATTATAAGAGAGTGAAAATGCTAACACATACTAGAATAAAACCATAATATAAAACACAATTATGTAAGGGAGTGTCTTGGGTAGAGCTCCGGTCTTGCTGTCACGGGTAGAGTAGAACTTGCTCAGTCTTGGGTATAGCTTGCTTGGTCTCCGGCATGATATTTCACCATGTTTTTATTCTACACAAACATGAGATACCAGGATAAGAATAACACTTGAATACTGGAGAGACGAGAGAAGTAGACGAAGGGACAGGGAACGAGAGAAGTAGACGAAGGGGCAGGGAACAAGAGAGAAGTAGACGAAGGAGCAGGGAACAAGAGAGAAGCACAGAAAGGAGCAGGGGGTGCATAAACATTACTGATAGTCCACCAAGGTATGGTATTTACGAAAACAGTCACGGCCTGTTGATCCACCACACAAAGGAACCTTACAAAAACAACACTGGGACCTTGCCTCATGCCTGTAACCTTTACAAATGCAAACTACACAGCGCTTCTTTGCACAGCACTGTGGGAAATGACCTAGTTTTAAATTGAGGCGATCTAGCTGACTATTTGCCTGACTACAACGTTGACCTGCACGCTGCCGAGAAGAGAAAGAACCAATCAAAGATTTAGCTAGAACAATCCTAGCTTCTAGATAATTACCCTTCCTTACTGATATTGGAGCTCGGACAGAAGAAAACAAAATAAATGAATTCAATAAACAAGCTTCTATCAAATACGAAAAAAACCTTTTCCACCATCTCCTAGACTTTCTACCCAAATTATAGTAGCCTATTCTCTGATCTGCTCTGTCCACACCTCTCATGAATGACTGATAATCAGGCAAACATGGGGGACATGGCAGATCCTCTCTAGAACCATCAATTTTGCGCCTTTTTACAATAGGAGGTACTAAATTATTTTCCGCGGGATGTATATTAGTTATCATGTAGATTGACCGTTTATCTACCCAAACTAAAGCCAGGAGTGCACCATTAGACCTATAATCATAATAACCTCTATTTCTAATCGAAGCTTTTGTTACTAAATCTGGAGGAAAGTTCCTCCTAGTATACCTAGCTGTACCACATGCACCAAAGCCTTTACTTGTAAGCGTTTGAAATAAATTAGGACTAGTATAATAATTGTCCATGTACACATGGAAGTTCTTATGTTCTAATCCTTCTAACAAATCTAAAACAACTCTACTACACAAACCAGTTTTATCAGCTACTTCCACGTTCTTACCTGTATAAATCTGCAACCGATAAATGTACCCATTCCTAGCATCACAAAGGACAAACACTTTTATCCCCCATTTTATTGGTTTGTCCTTCATATACTGTTTGAAGCCAAGCCTACCTTGAAAGGGAATCATAGCTTCATCAATACTAAGCTCTTGATGCAAAGTATATTCACTCTCAAACTTAGGAGTAATCAAATCTAATAACTTCCTTACCTTATAAAGCCGATCATAATTCAGGTTACCCTTTGTAACCAACAAACCATCAATAGAATTTACATGTACATAACGCATTAGCTCCAAAAACCGAGTCCTAGGCATTACTTTACGAACCAAAGATCCAGACAAATCCGAGTGATTAGTGGACCAGTACAATTCTAAGTATGGAAGTGTGGAAACTCCCATTATTATCAACATTCCTACAAAAGCTTTCATTTCCTCTATATTAGTATCTACCCATGGCCTGGAGAGACTAGCCATCCTAGAAACGTAACTGTTCGTCTCTGCTACTAGGAGTTCCCACACTTCAAGAGTAAAAAAAAGGTAAAATGCATCTAAAAATGTACTTGATGCACCAAGCAATGAAGAAGTTGGACCAGCTGTTGCTGTATAGTCCAATTTCAAAGGAGTTGGCCCCTTTATTTCCCACTTACCTGTGACCTCAGTTAGCCTAGAACCAGTGCCAGATGCTTGGGCAGAACCAGTGCCAGATGCTCGCACACGCCTATAACCTCTGGCCCGCCTACTACCAGTACCTTTTGGAGGACCACTAGCAACACTTACGACTCCACTACCACTTGAGCTGCTTCCCCCTTGGCCAGTACTCCCTCGCCCGCCTCTCCCTCGGCCAGTACTCCCTCGCCCGCCTCTCCCTCGCACAACTCCAGCACCAGTCGTGTTCCTACGCCCTGTAGAGACTTCAGGCAAGGCTTCCTCACTCCAATGTAACAAAAAGAGTCATAGATGCCTCATCTCCACTCTCATCATCTGATGCTGTAGGAAAAGTAGTGGGGAGGGTGGGAAAAACAAGATATATATATCAAGTTTGTGGTCAACATTTGTAAATTCAAATTCAAATGAAAATCAACAACTCCAACCTACACTCTTAGCTATAACTTTTTTCTATAACTATCCTGTCTGAATTTGGAATACCAACAGAATAAGCTAGTATTTGGCAATAGTACACTCTCAGTTGACTATGGTAAACAAAGGCTATGAAGCGCTAAGGTTAGAAGAAACTTACAATCGAGAAGTCCATCCAAGCACGCCTCTTCTCTTAGAGCAACTGGATCCAGAGTGTTTCCTCGGTATGCATAGATGTCTTCACCTTCTTCCCCAAATGAATCTGACCCAGAATCGCCAGAATCGTCGGCTAAAAGTTGAGAAATAACGTCCTCACAGGAGAGCATCTTCGAGCAGTTTAAAAAAAAAAGCTCGACCAACAAAAATGGCGTTCAACCGCAGGATTTTTGTTGCACGATGCATCAACCGGAAATAATCATTTTTGTGACGTTCTCTAGTCTACTAGGCATGTGCAGAACCCAACCGGGGCTGTTAGCTCGTAACGGTTCATTTTATATATTTTTGTGTGGCGAAGGATGTAAGGTCTCGCGCCATATGGCGCTTACGGCGTTTAATCGGTTAAATACACATCTTGTGATAAAACACATTTTGACGCCTCATTTTGGGCATTCTGCTGGACATAGAAGCCACTGCACTCGATGTTGATCGCGAGTGACGTTTCATCAAATGTCCATCAACACATTCTTGTGTGTACTTATGTAGGCCAGCATGATCTCCAAACTCAAGCAGGCGTGTGGATTTGAGTACACAAGCAAACTTCAGCGGATGTTCCAGGACATGAGTCTGAGCAAAGATCTCAACGAGCGCTTCAAGCAGCACATTCAAGCTTCAGGCGATCATTTGGATCGTAAGTTTGTGTGCGTTCTGATGCTGTTGGGCTTCATGGGGCATTTGTGATAGGGTCCGAGAGGAAGGGCCTTCAGTACAGGTTATTGATATATATACATATATATGTATGTACGGTATATATTATATATGTAATGTATATTATTATGTACTCTACATGTATATGTACTGTATATTATATATGTACTGTATGTATATATGTACGGTATATATTATATATGTACTGTATATACATTATATATGCTATATGTACATGTACTCTACATGTATATCTACTGTATGTACATGTACTCTACATGTATATATACTGTATGTACATGTACTCTACATGTATATATACTGTATGTACATGTACTCTACATGTATATATACTGTATGTATATGTACTCTACATGTATATATACTGTATGTACATGTACTCTACATGTATATATACTGTATGTACATGTACTCTACATGTATATATACTGTATGTATATGTACTCTACATGTATATATACTGTATGTATATGTACTCTACATGTATATCTACTGTATGTATATGTACTCTATATGTATATCTACTGTATGTATATATATACTGTATGTACATGTACTCTACATGTATATATACTGTATGTATATGTACTCTACATGTATATCTAATGTATGTATATGTACTCTACATGTATATCTACTGTATGTATATGTACTCTATATGTATATCTACTGTATGTATATATGTACTGTATGTATATGTACTCTACATGTATATATACTGTATGTATATATGTACTGTATGTATATGTACTCTACATGTATATCTAATGTATGTATATGTACTCTACATGTATATGAATGGTATATATATTATATTTACTGTATATATACTGCATATATGTCTTATTACATGAGTCAGAGTGGAATATGGCAAGTTATTTTGCAAGTGAAGTGACTCCCCATATTCCACGACGAGTGTGAGAAATTATTTATTCTATACTTTATGTACTTACTATACTTCATATAAATGGTCGGTCCGTTGGTCTGGACTGACACCATCTATACCACACATTTAAGTCACTTCTAGTTGTCTTGGCAGTATTCATAGCTATAGTGCTGGCAATAAGTTGCTTAACTGATTCATCAGCCAAAACAACTGCTTCTGCTGACTTGGAAAATGTTGCCATAATTCTTGGAAAGTGATAGTTTAATGGCTACATGCATGTGTGGTAGGCATTAGATAACCAGAGTGGAGTATGGGAGAATATCTAATGCCATGCCTATAGGAAGATACTGCAGTGAGTATATCAAGTATTATTAGTGGAATATGAGAGAATATCTAATGCCATGCCTATAGGAAGATACTGCAGTGAGTATATCAAGTATTATTAGTGGAATATGAGAGAATATCTAATGCCATGCCTATAGGGAGATACTACAGTGAGTATATCAAGTATTAGTGGAATATGTAATGCCTTGCCTATAGGAAAATACTGCAGTGAGTATATCAAGTATTAGGAGAATATCTAATGCCGTGCCTATAGGAAAATACTGCAGTGAGTATATCAAGTATTAGTGGAGTATGGGAGAATATCTAATGCCATGCCTATAGGAAGATACTACAGTGAGTATATCAAGTATTAGTGGAGTATGGGAGAATATCTAATGCCATGCCTATAGGAAGATACTACAGTGAGTATATCAAGTATTAGTGGAGTATGGGAGAATATCTAATGCCATGCCTATAGGAAGATACTGCAGTGAGTATATCAAGTATTAGTGGAGTATGGGAGAATATCTAATGCCATGCCTATAGGAAGATACTGCAGTGAGTGTATCAAGTATTAGTGGAGAATATCTAATGCCATGCCTATAGGAAGATACTACAGTGAGTATATCAGGTATTAGTGGAATATGGAGAATATCTAATGCCATGCCTAGATAGGAAAATACTTCAGTGAATATATCAAAGTATACCTATATATATATATATTTGAAGTACACAGAGTTACTTACAGAATACTTGAACCAGCTCTTATATCCATTATGTGTAGAAGCCTGAAGGCTAAGCATTATTAGGTACTGTAAAGTATGACCTTATTCTCTGCTTGAACAGTTAGTCATCTTTGGTGGGGAGGACCCTGGCATTACTAGGCCAATGAGTAGTACTTGAATCTAAAAGCAGAGTGTTGGATGAGATGGTTGTATGGTCTTAGTTGCTGACATCTCCACGAGGAGGCAGATGCTTTAAGCACTGTCCATAACTGTATGAGTGAGCTGTAGCAAGCGTCCTTGATATAATAATAATATAATAATAATATTATTATTATTAATAATAATAATAATAATAATTAATAATAATTAATAATAATAATAATTAATAACAATAATAATAATAAATAATAATATAATAACAATAATAATAATAACAAATAATAATAAAGTGACAATTTTGGAATTGGCTGGCCCTACTAGTTTTGTGTGTAATCATCAGGGACAGTGAGGAACTGGTAGGATAGATAGGTTATGAGGTGGAGTGGCGGAGATGTAGACCAGGGGGGACTGGTGGAGATATTGATGTGGTGGGGTGATTGACAGATAAGGTTTCGCTGGGTGATTCTGAGGTGGAACTTGTTGTGCCCGCACTTTGAGAGGAAGTCATATCGTGTTGTATAGAGTAGATGATGTTGAGTGATGTTGAGGTTACCTCATACCCACCCACCCATCTCTCATCTCAGTTCCTTGTAGTCCCAAATGATTGCTGCATGAAACTAACTGTAGTAGTAGGACCAGCCAATTTCAAAATTGCCACTATATCAGCTCTGCTTAGCACTGAGCACTGTTTGTGGCCTACATTGACAACCACTTGCACTATAATACATCCATGCATACAAACCCACACACATACATACATACACACACACATATATACATTCATACATACAAACACACATATATAATTTGAAGTTGTTCGACCATGGCATTTCTAGTGGATTTCTCTGTGATGGTGCTGAGTTCTGTTGCCTGGCCGTTCACTCAAGGTTCGCCCTTCAACGTTCCTGGAGAGGTATGCTGGTCCCCACGTGTTTAGTATGCTCAATGGGAGGTGTGATCTTTTCCTTTTCGTTGCCCTGCAGTTGCAGGAGAGCTACATGAGATTCCTGGCCTTCTATTCCTCTCAACACAATGGCAGGAAATTAAACTGGGTCTTCAAACTGTCGAAAGTGAGTGAATGAAACTTTCTGTTTCAGGGGGAGGGCATGCTTAACACTCCCCCCACCCCCCTCTCTTTGATTATTATTTGTTAAGTATGTAGTAAGCACCCTGCACTTAGCACGTGCCCCACTAGGCTGTTTGCAGCGATGCAGGATTAGGCTGGACACATTGCATGTGGCCAGCCATTGAAGCTACTATAGTGTATATGCAATGCCGAGGGGAAGGATAGCGATGAGGATCCATTTGCAGACATGGTGGAGCTGAGGCTGACGACTTGGGGAGTTTCAGAGAATACGAGAATCAACAACGGCAATATCTAAAGGCATGGGCACTTTCTTGACATTCAAGCAACCAGCAAACCCTCACATAGAGCTAGCTCTTGCCTGGACACTCAAGCAACCAGCAAACCCTCACATAGAGCTAGCTCTTGCCTGGACACTCAAGCAACCAGCAAACCCTCACATAGAGCTAGCTCTTGCCTGGATACTCAAGCAACCAGCAAACCCTCACATAGAGCTAGCTCTTGCCTGGATACTCAAGCAACCAGCAAACCCTCACATAGAGCTAGCTCTTGCCTGGACACTCAAGCAACCAGCAAACCCTCACATAGAGCTAGCTCTTGCCTGGACACTCAAGCAACCAGCAAACCCTCACATAGAGCTAGCTCTTGCCTGGACACTCAAGCAACCAGCAAACCCTCACATAGAGCTAGCTCTTGCCTGGACACTCAAGCAACCAGCAAACCCTCACATAGAGCTAGCTCTTGCCTGGACACTCAAGCAACCAGCAAACCCTCACATAGAGCTAGCTCTTGCCTGGACACTAGCAACCAGCAAACCCTCACATAGAGCTAGCTCTTGCCTGGACACTCAAGCAACCAACAAACCCTCACATAGAGCTAGCTCTTGCCTGGACACTCAAGCAACCAGCAAACCCTCACATAGAGCTAGCTCTTGCCTGGATACTCAAGCAACCAGCAAACCCTCACATAGAGCTAGCTCTTGCTAGCAACCAGCAAACCCTCACATAGAGCTAGCTCTTGCCTGGACACTCAAGCAACCGGCAAACCCTCACATAGAGCTAGCTCTTGCCTGGACACTCAAGCAACCAACAAACCCTCACATAGAGCTAGCTCTTGCCTGGATACTCAAGCAACCAGCAAACCCTCACATAGAGCTAGCTCTTGCCTGGACACTCAAGCAACCAGCAAACCCTCACATAGAGCTAGCTCTTGCCTGGATACTCAAGCAACCAGCAAACCCTCACATAGAGCTAGCTCTTGCTAGCAACCAGCAAACCCTCACATAGAGCTAGCTCTTGCCTGGACACTCAAGCAACCAGCAAACCCTCACATAGAGCTAGCTCTTGCCTGGACACTCAAGCAACCAACAAACCCTCACATAGAGCTAGCTCTTGCCTGGTCACTCAAGCAACCAGCAAACCCTCACATAGAGCTAGCTCTTGCCTGGATACTCAAGCAACCAGCAAACCCTCACATAGAGCTAGCTCTTGCCTGGACACTCAAGCAACCAGCAAACCCTCACATAGAGCTAGCTCTTGCCTGGTCACTCAAGCAACCAGTAAACCCTCACATAGAGCTGGACACTCAAGCAACCAGCAAACCCTCACATAGAGCTAGCTCTTGCCTGGATACTCAAGCAACCAGCAAACCCTCACATAGAGCTAGCTCTTGCCTGGACACTCAAGCAACCAGCAAACCCTCACATAGAGCTAGCTCTTGCCTGGACACTCAAGCAACCAGCAAACCCTCACATAGAGCTAGCTCTTGCCTGGACACTCAAGCAACCAGCAAACCCTCACATAGAGCTAGCTCTTGCCTGGACACTCAAGCAACCAGCAAACCCTCACATAGAGCTAGCTCTTGCCTGGACACTCAAGCAACCAGCAAACCCTCACATAGAGCTAGCTCTTGCCTGGATACTCAAGCAACCGGCAAACCCTCACATAGAGCTAGCTCTTGCCTGGACACTCAAGCAACCAGCAAACCCTCACATAGAGCTAGCTCTTGCCTGGATACTCAAGCAACCAGCAAACCCTCACATAGAGCTAGCTCTTGCCTGGATACTCAAGCAACCAGCAAACCCTCACATAGAGCTAGCTCTTGCCTGGACACTCAAGCAACCAGCAAACCCTCACATAGAGCTATCTCTTGCCTGGATACTCAAGCACAAGCAAACCCTCACATAGAGCTAAGCAACCTGGACACTCAAGCAACCAGCAAACCCTCACATAGAGCTAGCTCTTGCCTGGACACTCAAGCAACCAGCAAACCCTCACATAGAGCTAGCTCTTGCCTGGACACTCAAGCAACCAGCAAACCCTCACATAGAGCTAGCTCTTGCCTGGACACTCAAGCAACCAGCAAACCCTCACATAGAGCTAGCTCTTGCCTGGATACTCAAGCAACCAGCAAACCCTCACATAGAGCTAGCTCTTGCCTGGACACTCAAGCAACCAGCAAACCCTCACATAGAGCTAGCTCTTGCCTGGACACTCAAGCAACCAGCAATCCCTCACATAGAGCTAGCTCTAACTTGCCAACTTCATTGGAAATGATCTCATGAGGCTACCATTAATGTGAGCGTGTGCCATTAGAATCACTTCTAATGCAAGCATCCTGGAAGCACTTGTCCATAACAATTGTTTTAGATGAAAAGTTAAGTGCTGATAGGTGCAGCTGACTATGTAGCTTGTGATAATGTTGCTGTTGTTGTTGTCGTCCTTTTGCAGGGAGAAGTCATCACAAACTGTTTCAAGAACAGATACACCATCCAGGTAGGCTCACTGTGCATGGCTTGCTCTCCATCTGCTGTGGGGAGAATGGGTGTTTGAGAAAAGAGGGGGGGGGGAATAATAATTCTGCACCAGTTCACTGCAGCAGAGCATCTGTTAGTGTGTGCCTTGCAGGAGTTCTGCTAGTTTAATATTACTCCAGTGTAAGTGTAGTATGTGATGAGAGACTAGCGGGTGTGTACTGTGACCTCGGTAGCGGGTGTGTACTGTGACCTCAGTAGCGGGTGTGTACCGTGATCTCGTTCTTAGAGCCGATTATTACTTGTTTTGGTGTCCATTTCCGTCTGTCGCTGCTTACCAGATTTCAACAGTATAGACTCAAAATTACACCCGACGACTGGGAAAGGATTTTTAGCGTTGGATGTCATCAAGACACACAAGAGAAGTTGCTTCAAAGCTGGTGCACCTGAGCACCTACTAGCTGCAGCTGATGAAGAAGGCCCAGTCTTAATTTCATGGCTCTGTGATGAATGCTTTTATGTCAACTATTTGAAGTCTTCCCTCCCACTCCCCCCCCCCCCCCCCCCCCCCCCCCTTATGTTGAAATAAAAGTAGAGGTGCCCCCCCCCCTTACATGTTGAGATGGTCCACAGTGCATCCGTGCATTCCCACAGTTTAACTTCTGCCTTGCTTGCTAGATGGTATCGCCAACCAGTTTTGACTATATACATTAGCTTCCTTTTCAACATTATGGAACTGTTTCTACTCTTTAAACGCTAGGCAGCAGCAATGGTGCAACTAACTAGGTGAAGTTCCCTGAACAGATTGCTGCCCTTCTGCTGCCCTTCTGCTGCCTGTGTCTCTTCCCCCTCCCAACTTCCTCCAATGTGAAAAATGTCATGTTATTAATGGGAGACACCCCCCCACACCCCACACCCACCCTTCTATTACATTCTTTCCATTCTTGCTTGCTCTAAACCCCTAGGGTGTATTTTAAAATTTATTTAATCTGTATTTATTTAATTTGTATTTATTTTATTTTATTTTAGGTTTCCACCTATCAGATGTCAGTGTTGTTGGAATTCAATACGTCCATTGAGCTTCCCTTCTCTCACCTTCAAGCTTCAACACAACTAAGTGAGGTAAGGGGTCATCATTTCTTCACACACAATTTAGCAACACAACTAAGTGAGGTAAGGGGTCATCATTTCTTCACACACATTTTAATTGCCCACCTCACAGTGTGCCCCCTTTGCCTATCTGCCATCCTCTGGGACTAGCAGGCCTGTAGTCTTGGTTTAGCAGGGTGGGTGTGTGTAATAAAAAGTGATCATGTGAGCAAAACAAAAGCCCCCCCTGCGGCAGTTCCCCTTATAAAACATGGCACCCCACGACAAGAATTGTCTGCGCCAACACATCCTCTACACTGGGAGTAGTTTTTGCACTTAACTAAATACTACTTAACTAAATACTACACGAGAGTTTTATGTGTAGGGTAAGCACCTGCCATGTTTCCTGTACAGAATGGCCACCAAACTTGTTCTGTACCTAGAGAAAACCTCACCACATCTCGTGGTGAGAACTTCCACCTTTTCCTCCATCTGAAACCGCTGAGTTAGAATGGGATGGATAACCGTCAGGAGCTCAATGGCAGAAACAAACCGGTGAAAGAAGCTATTGCTGTGTGTGTTTACGAGCCTTTTGGTTGCTGTGTCTCACCTGCTCACTGTTGCTAGTGGCCACTGCCACATCAGGAGGCTTTTGCCGAGTCACATGACACACTTCAATAGAAATTAAAAAAGGAAGGGATCGTTAAATAGTGAAATGTGTTTTGTGAATTATTCACGAGAGAAATATTTACCCTAGCCTTGGATATTATTTTCTTTGTAGGAACTGTTGAATCAAGTGCTGCAGAGTTTAGTGAAATTTAAGCTCCTGGTGAGTTATGGTAACATGAAATGCCTTCTCTCTTTCTTCCTCCCCCCCCCCCCCCCCCCTCCCCCTCACACACACACACATGCACGCACGCACGCAACAAAAATGTTTTTTGCTTCAAGGCAAGCCACTATGAAGAAAGGAACACGACTGTGCCCATATAGACCACAAGCAGTTAAATGACCCTTTACCTCTTTGACAGTCAGTAACGCATTTGTGCAAGCGCGCTAACCCCTGATATTTGGCTGTTGCGTATTTATGCATTTTTAGTTTATAAGCGACTGCCATTTCCTCTCAAATGCCTTACCGTCTGACCCAGAGGTTTTGTTGGAGTATTTCGACATATCAAGTGACGAATCAGATGACTTCTAGGCTATGTGGACGAGGGCATTTTTTTGCATCACTTGATAAGTCTTCTGGTGGTCAATCAGAATTAGTGGTTGATGGGGGAGTGGGCAGTAGGCTGTGAGTAGTGTGGGTTTCTGTTTATATAGCTCAACTGTTTCTAGTGGAGTTACTTATAAATACTTAGATCGTCAGATTTCCTCTCGAATTTGAATTTCGAATTTGAATTTTGGGGTTTAAGGTTTAAGTTAAATTTTTTCAATTTTTGGCCCACCACAGTGAAGCAAGAATTATTAGTATACTGACCGGCAAAGAGCTAAGATTAAAAATCATGCCACACCTGTTGAATGGTCAAAGGTCGCCCGTGGGTACAGTCTTGTTTCCTTTCTTCATGAAAAGGTCAATCCAACGAGCAGTGGAGGACCAGCTACAGATTCCTTTTGACTTGACTTGATGACACTTTTCCAGGAGCGAGAACTCCACAAACCGAACAGCAGAACTGGTTTATTATAATGCAGCACGTGCTTTAGCTTGATTGCATCATCGATGAAAGTACTCACCAGAAGCTCCTTACCAAACTACTTCATTCTGTAGTCAAGAAACAAGAGTCCTCATGGACGAGCATTGGAACATGTGGAATCTTCTATATCTCCCTATATATATATAGTATTAGGAAATACTTATTGTACACAAAGTATGTGATTAGGAAAAATGTCGATGGAGACATACAAGTATAGACACGTGAAGACGAGTTTAATGTGTTAAAAAAAAATTCTATGTTTTTTTTGGCGCTGCCAGTTTACTACTTTAGCGAAGGGTTCAAGGCGCTTGGAGAATTCTTGAAGCTGGTATCAGCTGAACCCAGCGTTTATGCAGCTAAGAGGCCACTCATGTGAGTGTTAGTTCTAGCCGAGTGTGAGCTCTGTTTCTTTTCCCCCCTGCTATTTGAAACTAGGGTCAAGCCAATATGGGCAGTGCTACTGCACTTCCCCATACAGTGGCAGGAATGTAATGGTATTCACGATACCCTATGGAAAGGAGGGAGTGGCCCAAAAGTTGTGCAATTAAATGTTTTCCCCCTCTTTTTTTCGGTTTTGGCTTGAATGGATGCCAGTAATTCAGTACATTTTAGCATGCACTTTGAATAATGACCTGATAGTAGCATGTGGTGGTCCTCCGTTGCCCTGTAGGGACTGCAAGTTGGGTGTGTGGAGTGTGAGGGGCTTTTTTAATTTTTTTAAATTGTGTGTTGTATTCCAGACCTGCGAGGACAGTGAATTTTGTATGGACTCCATTTTCAAACTCAACTTTCACTATAAGAGGTGAGTGAGTGTATGTGTGTGTGGGGGGGGGGGGGGGGGGTGCCCTGAATTCTTAGTGGCATTGCATCTCGATGTTCTCAATGAAGTTAGCTGAGATACAGTTTCAGTGTGCCACAGACCAGCAAGAGCTTTCGAAGTGTTTTAGTGCTTCCTAGCGACCTCCATTGTGTCAACTCGTGTGCTGGCTGCTTTCTTGGCAGGGGGGAGGGGGGTACTAGTTTTGCTTATATTGTGTGCTCACTTGGTGTGCATCAAGCTGTTTTGAAGTGTGCATCATGTGTCTGGTTTACGAGTGTCTGATTGGCTGGAGGTCATGTGACAGCACTAAGCGGTTACTGCAAGAGGTAATCCTGCCGTTATATGAAAGAATTTGTCTATAGTGTGGGTTTGTATTATTATTAATGGCAGGGTTTGCCTCATTTTATATCCTTTATCCAGAGAGAAAAAGAGCTCCTTTTACAAGCATTTTTGTGCCTTCTTCCTCGGTCAGATTTCACCATCAGCCAATCATTTTTTCCGTTTGTTTTAATCCTGACTGTTAGTTCTTAAGTGAGGTGTCGCATGAAGTAATGCGTGACAGTGTTGTTGTTTCCCGTGCAGTAAGAAGCTTCGGGTCAGCATCAACTATCCCATGAAGATGGAGCAAAGGCAGGAACACGAGCTGACGCATAAAAACGTAGAAGAAGATAGGAAATTACTAATTCAGGTTTGCCACACATTATCCACCACCAAGTAAACCCACTCTCTCAGATAGATTGCCACACATTATTCATTATTTCCACCACCAGGTAAACCCACTCTCTCAGATAGAGTGCCACACATTATTCCATCACCAAGTAAACCCACTCTCTTGCCATACATTATTCATTATTTCCACCACCAAGTAAACCCACTCTCTCAGATAGATTGCCACACATTACATTATTTCCACCACCAAGTAAACCCACTCTCTCAGATAGATTGCCACACATTATTCATTATTTCCACCACCAAGTAAACCCACTCTCTCAGTTAGATTGCCACACATTATTCATTATTTCCACCACCAGGTAAACCCACTCTCTCAGATAGATTGCCACACATTATTCATTATTTCCACCACCAGGTAAACCCACTCTCTCAGATAGATTGCCACACATTATTCATTATTTCCACCACCAGGTAAACCCACTCTCTCAGATAGATTGCCACACATTATTCATTATTTCCACCACCAAGTAAACCCACTCTCTTAGATAGATTGCCACACATTATTCATTATTTCCACCACCAAGTAAACCCACTCTCTTAGATAGATTGCCACACATTATTCATTATTTCCTATTTCCACCACCAGGTAAACCCACTCTCTCAGATAGATTGCCACACATTATTCATTATTTCCACCACCAAGTAAACCCACTCTCTAGATAGATTGCCACACATTATTCATTATTTCCACCACCAAGTAAACCCACTCTCTTAGATAGATTGCCACACATTATTCATTATTTCCACCACCAAGTAAACCCACTCTCTTAGATAGATTGCCACACATTATTCATTATTTCCTATTTCCACCACCAGGTAAACCCACTCTCTCAGATAGATTGCCACACATTATTCATTATTTCCACCACCAAGTAAACCCACTCTCTAGATAGATTGCCACACATTATTCATTATTTCCACCACCAAGTAAACCCACTCTCTTCGATAGATTGCCACACATTATTCATTATTTCCACCACCAAGTAAACCCACTCTCTCAGTTAGATTGCCACACATTATTCATTATTTCCACCACCAGGTAAACCCACTCTCTCAGATAGATTGCCACACATTATTCATTATTTCCACCACCAGGTAAACCCACTCTCTCAGATAGATTGCCACACATTATTCATTATTTCCACCACCAGGTAAACCCACTCTCTCAGATAGATTGCCACACATTATTCATTATTTCCACCACCAAGTAAACCCACTCTCTTAGATAGATTGCCTCACATTATTCATTATTTCCACCGCCAGGTAAACCCACTCTCTCAGCTAGATTGCCACACATTATTCATTATTTCCACCACCAAGTAAACCCACTCTCTCAGATAGATTGCCACACATTATTCATTATTTCCACCACCAAGTAAACCCACTCTCTCAGATAGATTGCCACACATTATTCATTATTTCTACCACCAGGTAAACCCACTCTCTTAGATTGATTGCCACACATTATTCATCATTTCCACCACCAAGTAAACCCACTCTCTCAGATAGATTGCCACACATTATTCATTATTTCCACCACCAGGTAAACCCACTCTCTTAGATTGATGTGTTTAA
This sequence comes from Cladorhizidae sp. MBARI D1340-BT2, assembly GCA_028752905.1. NCBI lineage: Eukaryota > Metazoa > Porifera > Demospongiae > Poecilosclerida > Cladorhizidae > Cladorhizidae sp. MBARI D1340-BT2. The sequence goes on along the minus strand of JAQNBH010000007.1, from coordinate 20,320,385 downwards.
AAGTGTTTCTTGAAGGAACTAATGCACGATTCAACAACAAAAACAGACGCTCTATTATTAAAATTCCCATTATCTGCTCTCGACTGCGATATTTGAACTTGAACCTTGCATGCTCTTGTCATGCAGGCAGCTATAGTACGAATAATGAAGATGCGTAAGGAGTTGAAGCACCAGCCTCTGCTAGCAGAAGTCTTCCAGCAACTCTCGTCCAGATTTAAGCCAAGGTTCCCGTTATCAAGGTACTTACAGGCGTAATTAACCTCCCCGTTGATTTGGTGGGCCTTAGTGTTTGCTTGTGCCTGTGTGTTTGTTATAAAATTGAGAGGCATGTGTTGCAGCAGTGGCAAAGAGCCCTCCTCCCTGGCTATAGCTGCCCAGTTGAAGTGGGACACAGTATGTATTTGCCTGCACTTCACCTGTGCCAGCTTTATTGTAAATGATGTTAGGATTAAATAATAGTAGGAGGCTGTTGTGAGAGAAGGTTCTGAAATTGCTCCAGAGTTTTCCTGTCATGAACTCGACTCTTGCATGGTCAGCATCCTCTGCTGACTGTGTTGGCATGACTTCTGGGAAGACGTGCCTTCTTGAAACACCACGTGCCCCCCCCCCCTTATTTTCTGCAGAGCTCATGAACAGAGTAGCTATGAGCATGAATTAGATTATTATGCCCATATATGTTAATCTCAAAGCTGAAATGGCTTCATGTGCTGTATGGACGCTGTAGCAGTTGATAGTGTCTTTATTATTAGCTAAGCTGACGTGGACATTTTTCAAGGCCACTTCAATTTAAGCCGGTGGTGGTTTTAAGCCCTTGCTTTCGTGGGTGAGCTAATCTCGAATCCTAGGGTGTTTGCACGCCATCGGATGACATAAAACCAGAGTTAGAACCCGGGTTAGCGGCAGCGTGTAAGCGTGGCTCCTATCTGGCAAAGCCACGATACAGCAATGGGCAAATGGTTACCATAATGTAGGCAGTACTGGAGGGTGTGCATTATCAAAAGTCATGTTTCTTTATTCCGTGCAGAAATGCATCGACATATTGATTGAGAAGGAGTACTTGGAGAGAGTGGATGGACAGAAAGATGCGTACCGATATCTAGCATGACATTTTTTAATTTTTACTGAACTGTCTGTGTCCATGTTGAGGAGGTGGTATTGTGATGTGTCATCAGGCTCGTTTACTCACTATAATATCACACTACTTCATCTCTATGCCGCATGCATGTCCGAGAGCAGGCACAAAAGTCAACACCAAAATGATAGCACTACCAATTGCATTGTTTTCATGAATGATTCATGATTGACAACTGTCACTTCTAAAGTTTAATAAAGACTTTTGGTCTTGAGAATATTTTTATAGCATCGTCAATTTCTCTCAGTTTAGATTCCAGGTCGATTTTCCTCTGCTTCTGTTTCAGAGTGCGGAAGACGATGGGCAAAGACAGGAGTTCAAAGGTCAAACGTCTTCTATCTGGGATTTTTAAAAAAACGGCAAAATGCATGGAAAAGAGAGTAATGATGACAGATACTGTGGCAGAGTGTATACAAATATACATGTGCATGACCACACCATATACACCACAGGGTTTCATTTAGAAAAATGTCCAAGGGGGGGCAACTGGAGGAATCTAGATTTTAAGAGGGGGGGGGGCATGATGGTTAAAGATGTGACAAAGTTTCAATAATACAATTTCCAGGAGGGGGGGGGGGGGGGAGGGGGGGGGGACAAAAAGTTCCAAGGGGGAGGCAGGCTGCCCCCTCCTAAATGAAACCCTGACCACACACTCACGTGCACACACACACCTATCCTGCAGATCCACTGCCATTACAGCCCTAGTGACCCTCCTATTTGGAGTGAGCAAGACTAGGAATGTCTGGGGGTTCTGTCCTAACTCGTATGTCTACATCTGTGCACAGCCAATCTCTCTTGGCTTCCAAGCTACACACCACACTTAGAGCAGCTTGTTCATGCACTGGCTTCAATCTCTCTTTGTACAGGTACCTTGTGGCTCACCTACCCTTGCAAAGGACCTTCCACACAGTGTGCATTCCACATGTCCAATTAGGGTGGGGGGGGGGGGGGGGGGGGGGGGGGAGAGAGAAGAGGGAAAGGATCTCCAGGGGGCTGAGATCAGTAATGGGTGGGCCTAGTTCTCTTCTAATGGACTTCCAGACCTTTCCTCCTCCCAGACCAGACCAGCAAGAGCCATCCTGGCAAGTGAAGCACCACTTTGCTTTGAAATTGTATTTTTTTCTGCTCCTTCCACAGCACACACTCACACATTCCGCAGGGCACACACTCACATTCCACAGGGTACACACTCACACATTCCACACATTCCACAGGGTACACATTCCACACAGCACACATTCCACAGGGCACACATTCCACACGGCACACACTCACATTCCACACGGCACACACTCACTTCCACAAGGCTCACATTCCACAGGACACGGCACACACTCACACATTCCATAGGGCACATCACATTCCACAGGACACGGCACACACTCACACATTCCATAGGGCACATCACATTCCACAGGACACGGCACACACTCACACATTCCATAGGGCACATACTCACATATTCCACAGGGACACATATTCCACCGGGACACACATTCCACAGGGACACACACATTCCACAGGGACACATTCCACAGGGACACACGGCACACACTCACATTCCATAGGGCACATACTCGCATATTCCACAGGGACACACATATTCCACAGGGACACACATATTCCACAGGGACACACACATTCCACAGGGACACACATATTCCACAGGGACACACACAGGGACACACATATTCCACAGGGACACACATATTCCACAGGGACACACATATTCCACAGGGACACACATATTCCACAGGGACACACATATTCCACAGGGACACACATTCCACAGGGACACACATATTCCACAGGGACACACATTCCACAGGGACACACATTCCACAGGGACACACATATTCCACAGGGACACACATATTCCACAGGGACACACATTCCACAGGGACACATATTCCACAGGGACACACATATTCCACAGGGACACACATTCCACAGGGACACACATATTCCACAGGGACACATATTCCACAGGGACACATTCCACAGGGACACACATTCCACAGGGACACACATATTCCACAGGGACACATATTCCACAGGGACACACATATTCCACAGGGACACACATATTCCACAGGGACACACATATTCCACAGGGACACACGTATTCCACAGGGACACACATTCCACAGGGACACACATATTCACACATATTCCACAGGGACACACATATTCCACAGGGACACACACAGGGACACACATATTCCACAGGGACACACATATTCCACAGGGACACACATTCCACAGGGACACACATATTCCACAGGGACACACATTCCACAGGGACACATATTCCACAGGGACACACATTCCACAGGGACACACATTCCACAGGGACACATATTCCACAGGGACACATATTCCACAGGGACACACATTCCACAGGGACACACATATTCCACAGGGACACACATATTCCACAGGGACACACATTCCACAGGGACACACATATTCCACAGGGACACACATATTCCACAGGGACACACATTCCACAGGGACACACATATTCCACAGGACACATATTCCACAGGGACACATATTCCACAGGGACACACATTCCACAGGGACACATATTCCACAGGGACACACATATTCCACAGGGACACACATATTCCACAGGGACACACATTCCACAGGGACACACATTCCACAGGGACACACATTCCACAGGGACACACATATTCCACAGGGACACACATATTCCACAGGGACACACATTCCACAGGGACACACATATTCCACAGGGACACACATTCCACAGGGACACACATATTCCACAGGGACACACATTCCACAGGGACACACATTCCACAGGGACACACATATTCCACAGGGACACATATTCCACAGGGACACACATTCCACAGGGACAAACATATTCCACAGGGACACACATATTCCACAGGGACACACATATTCCACAGGGACACACGTATTCCACAGGGACACACATTCCACAGGGACACACATATTCACACATATTCCACAGGGACACACATATTCCACAGGGACACACATATTCCACAGGGACACACACATATTCCACAGGGACACACATTCCACAGGGACACATATTCCACAGGGACACACATATTCCACAGGGACACACATATTCCACAGGGACACACACATTCCACAGGGACACACACATATTCCACAGGGACACACATATTCCACAGGGACACATATTCCACAGGGACACATATTCCACAGGGATACACATTCCACAGGGACACACATTCCACAGGGACACACATTCCACAGGGACACACATTCCACAGGGACACACATTCCACAGGGACATATTCCACAGGGACACACATATTCCACAGGGACACACATTCCACAGGGACACACATTCCACAGGGACACACATTCCACAGGGGCACACACATTCCACAGGGACACACATTCCACAGGGACACACATATTCCACAGGGACACACATTCCACAGGGACACACACATTCCACAGGGACACACATTTCACAGGGACACACATTCCACAGGGACACACATTCCACAGGGACACACATTTCACAGGGACACACATTCCACAGGGACACACATTCCACAGGGGCACACATTCCACAGGGACACACATTCCACAGGGACACACATTCCACAGCGACACATTCCACAGGGAGACATTACTATCACCTTCCAGCAAAAGGTTTCACAGGAATAAACTTGACTGCAGCTGCGAAGACATTTTTATTGGTTCACGGAGCATAACGGGAATGATTTGAGCTGAGGGTGGTCAAGCACACGAGTGTATGTGCCCTATGGAATGTGTGAGTATTTGCCCAGTGGAAGTGTGAGTATGTGCCATGTTGAATGTGTGTCCCTGTGGAATGTGTCCCTGTGGAATGTGTGTGTGCCCTGTGGAATGTGTGTCCCTGTGGAATATGTGTAAACAGTGTCAAGTCTGAAACAACTTCAGGAAGAGCTAAGAGCTTTTGGTTACTAATTATCTGATGCAGTCCCCATATGCTGGTAAAATTTAAAAAAAATTATTGCGTTTTGTCTATAGCTATAGCTAGAATATTGGTACTGCTCTACCAGTGCAGCAAATATTAAAGTCGGGGGAAGCTCAGTGGAAATATGTCGGTACGAACAATTCAAAGTCTTGCCTAGCATTACAGCAAGGACTTGATAGAGACATCAGTCATGGCTTCACCTCGTCTTTTCAGAGGATGAAGGTGCTTCCTATGTTTCTACTCGGCAAGACTGCCCAACAGGATTGCCACCGGATCCATGGCCGCTACTTCTGGTGTGGTCCTTGTCCTGAAAGGCTTCTTGTGTTTGTGAAGGTGGCCTAACTGTCTGCATTGCTGGTGGCTGTGCATGCATGAGAGCTCCGATAAGCTGCCAGACTCAGAACAACCTCAAATTATATACTGAGTAGGACTAGCCCTAATTGCCTATAACGAGAAGTAAAAGTTGTACGGATCTGGCCAGCCGCAAGGACTAGCTACTGAACACCTCCGGTGTCGATTTGTGCCCATAAAAGTTCACAAAGGTTCATATCATGCCGATTCTGGGTCTGGGGCAGGAAACAAAGGCTCTAGGCAGAATGTGTTAAGTGAATTAGCATCTCTGAATCCCAAAGAACTGTGAACAGAAATAGGTAGACCAGAGTTAAGGACTATCTGTGGGCACTTGTGCCTAATAATAGTTATAACACCAGTAACAATAAGTGTGTTGCACACCAGGGTTGAAGGCTATCTGTGGGCAACTCGTGCAATACCGGTAACAATAATATGCTACTCACTCTCCATTAGAGCTTGCATTGTGCTGAGTTTGTCCTTGGGTGACATGAGCACGTGTCCTTCAGGAACACTTGGGTCTGGAGCGTTGGCTTCCTCGTCATATTTCTGTCTCTGCCACTGCCTCCTTCGTTGCTGCAAACTGAACCAAACAATGGAAAATGTGCTTCACTGTCAAACAAGAAAAATGCCATCTGCATTTCAAAATCAGCCACTCTGCTATTGGATAGATAATGTAGTCCTGAGCTAGATCACATGGCTATGTGCAGCATTGTATGTATGCAAGAACAAAGACGTTTGTATATAAACTACTATGCTATTTCCTTGATTAGAACATGGATGTTCTCATGAGCTGTAGCTGTGATACTATTTGAGGGTCTGCTCTATTATAAGGCATGTGCACCATAGTTGCATGAGATGACCGGCTCGAACAGGTGCCAATAATGGTGGTAGCAGTGTTGGTGCACTAGCTATCATCGTCCTCTAATCCTGTTTCGTTGTTTGTGAAGAGAGTGTTGTCATCAGTCTCTCACTTCTCTTTTCTGTGGAGTTAGGTCATCTCTGTGGCAATATTTCTTGCAGTACCTTCTGTCACTTGCATGGGCTTTAAACAGTGAAGGCTGTCATCATGTGACCATCTGTCTGGGCTGAGAGCTTTCTCCGTCCACTCCAGATAGCATTTTCTCAGGAGCTTTCATCTGGTGTGCATTCTAATTGAGGGTGCATTCTAATTGAGGGTACATTCTAATTGTGGGTGCATTCTAATTGAGGGTACATTCTAATTGAGGTACATTCTACTTGAGGTACATTCTAATTGAGGGTATATTCTAATTGAGGGTATATTCTAATTGAGGGTATATTCTAATTGAGGGTACATTCTAATTGAGGTACATTCTAATTGAGGGTACATTCTAATTGAGGTACATTCTAATTGAGGTACATTCTAATTTAGGGTACATTCTAATTGAGGGTGCATTCTAATTGAGGGTACATTCTAATTGAGGGTACATTCTAATTGAGGGTATATTCTAATTGAGGGTACATTCTAATTGTGGGTGCATTCTAATTGAGGGTACATTCTAATTGAGGTACATTCTACTTGAGGTACATTCTAATTGAGGGTATATTCTAATTGAGGGTATATTCTAATTGAGGGTATATTCTAATTGAGGGTACATTCTAATTGAGGTACATTCTAATTGAGGGTACATTCTAATTGAGGTACATTCTAATTGAGGTACATTCTAATTGAGGTACATTCTAATTTAGGGTACATTCTAATTGAGGGTGCATTCTAATTGAGGGTACATTCTAATTGAGGGTACATTCTAATTGAGGGTACATTCTAATTGATGGTACATTCTAATTGAGGTACATTCTAATTGAGGTACATTCTAATTGATCTAATTGAGGTACATTCTAATTGAGGGTGAATTCTAATTAAGGGTACGTACTAATGGTATGCAGTCTAGTCGAGGAAATATGGTATATTGGACCAATAAGGTCAAACCAACATAAAAAGGTGAGACTGTGCATGTGGACCACAGCTGGATAATGACCAATTAACTCGCATCATTTAAAACCTTGTCCACCAATCGTTATAATATTGGTGCACATGATTTCAAATGGCGTCATCTACCTGGGTGTGGTCTACGTGGGGACAGTCCTGTTTTCTTCCTTTCTTGACACGTCAATCCAATAGAGTTATTTGTTAAATTTTTATTTTATTTTTTGCTCTTCCCGTACAAACTCCACCTCCCGAGCTTCTGGGACTACAGTTTAAAAAACCTTTCTCATGTTGATTCTACTCAAAACACCTATCGAGGTGGACTAGATTGATGCATGTTAACTCACATTATTCTAATTCTAACTCGGTGTGGATGCGACCAATATGCATTGATGTGCATTGATTTGTGCAGTGTGGACAAGCCTTTATTGTCAACTATAGCTAAAACTTGCAGAGCAGAACTCCACCAGGAGAACAGATGAGAGGACCATCTACAGCCTCCTTTGGACATGGCAAGAGGAGCGAGAACTCCACAAACCAAACAAGCACGAGTCATTCGGTTTCCTTATAACGCAGCACGTGCGTTAGCTTGATTGCTTATAATATAGCACGTGCATTAGCTTGATTGCCTTATAACAGCACGTGCATTAGCTTGATTGCTTAAAACATAGCACATGTGTTAGCTGGATTGCCCTATAATATAGCACGTGCATTAGCTTGATTGCTTATAATATGGCACGTGCGTTAGCTTGATGCTTATAATATAGCACGTGCATTAGCTTGATTGCCTTATAACACAGCACTTGCGTTAGCTTGATTGCCTTATAACACAGCACATGTGTTAGCTTGATTTCTTACAATACAGCATGTGTGTTAACTTGATTGGTTACAACATCGCATGTCAGTTAGCTTGATTGATCGTCATCAAACTTACCCATCGGATGATCTTATTCCACAAGTTAAGAAACAGATCAGTCATGCATGTGCATTATAACATGGGGGGCTTCTGGTTCTAAGATTTGTAGGAGTGGACATATTGCATACAAGATGTGCGAGAGAAAGAACAGAGACAGCTGGATCTATAAGATCCTTAGGATGACTTTCAACCCCCCCCCCCCCGTTTTTACAATCTTTAGGACTGCCAGTTTAATACTTTAGCAAAAGATTCAAGGCATGCGGGAGTCTTTTTGAAGAGCTGTCAATTTGAGTTACAGCTGAGAAATGAGCTTTGCTATTTAGAGGTTATGCCATCCACCATTTTTAAATGTGGCCAAACCAGTCAAGAGTGCTCTCTTTATGGAAGTCAACGTGGTGAAGTGGAGGAGACTGACAGGTATGAAAGTGATGAAGTGACACAATGTCCAACAACTGAGAAGCTCTTCTCAAGTAGATGTTTATTTGTACTTGCTACTAGTCTTCAAAAGAGCAAAAATGTTTTTATTTAAACAACACACATAGCTACACCGGTCAGAAACAAAGGAAACAAGTTTGTACCCATGTGTAGACCACCCAATTAGAGGACTATTTACCATTATATGGTAAAGGGTCGTCTAACTGTTTATGGGTAGCCACTTGTTTCCTCTTTTTCTTTCTTGACCAGTCAATCCAAATATAGCTGTTGTTATTTTGCTGTTGTTATTTTTTAATTCTTTTTTAATAAGTTTTTATTATATTTGTTGTTGTTTTTCTTTGTGGTTTTACACTCCGACATGGTGGCAAACCAAACAGTAATAAACTAACGAACAGAGATTAACCAAAACACTGGAGCTAATAATTTCTTTTGTTGTTGTACACTGCACAAGTCAGCACATAGCAAACCTTGCTGTTGTTTGGTCAGCTAGGGATCAGATACGGCCTCCTTCTTCAAGGACTTTGGCAAGATTTGAACAGGAAAACTCCAAAACGAACCATGATAGAAAATGTAGCTGTATACCAAGTTCATGGCGAAGGTTCATGGCTCAAGCTCATGGCACAAGCTCATGGCTCAAGCTCATGGCTCAAGCTCATGACTCAAGCTCATGGCACAAGCTCATGGCACAAGCTCATGGCACAAGCTCATGGCACAAGCTCATGACACAAGCTAATGGCACAAGCTCATGGCTCAAGCTCATGGCTCAAGCTCATGGCTCAAGCTCATGGCACAAGCTCATGGCACAAGCTCATGGCACAAGCTCATGGCACAAGCTCATGGCTCAAGCTCATGGCACAAGCTCATGGCTCAAGCTCATGGCTCAAGCTCATGGCTCAAGCTCATGGCTCAAGCTCATGGCACAAGCTCATGGCTCAAGCTCATGACACAAGCTAATGGCAATGGCACAAGCTAATGGCACAAGCTCATGGCTCAAGCTCATGGCTCAAGCTCATGGCTCAAGCTCATGGCTCAAGCTCATGGCTCAAGCTCATGGCTCAAGCTCATGGCTCAAGCTCATGGCTCAAGCTCATGACACAAGCTCATGGCTCAAGCTCATGACACAAGCTAATGGCACAAGCTCATGGCACAAGCTCATGGCACAAGCTCATGGCACAAGCTCATGGCTCAAGCTCATGGCTCAAGCTCATGGCTCAAGCTCATGGCTCAAGCTCATGGCACAAGCTCATGGCTCAAGCTCATGTCACAAGCTCATGGCTCAAGCTCATGACACAAGCTAATGGCACAAGCTAATGGCACAAGCTAATGGCACAAGCTCATGGCTCAAGCTCATGGCTCAAGCTCATGGCACAAGCTCATGGCTCAAGCTCATGACACAAGCTAATGGCACAAGCTCATGGCACAAGCTAATGGCACAAGCTAATGGCACAAGCTAATGGCACAAGCTCATGGCTCAAGCTCATGGCTCAAGCTCATGGCTCAAGCTCATGGCTCAAGCTCATGGCACAAGCTAATGGCTCAAGCTCATGACACAAGCTAATGGCTCAAGCTCATGGCACAAGCTCATGGCACAAGCTCATGGCACAAGCTCATGGCACAAGCTCATGGCTCAAGCTCATGGCTCAAGCTCATCGCACAAGCTCATGGCACAAGCTCATGGTTCAAGCTCATGGCTCAAGCTCATGGCTCAAGCTAATGGCACAAGCTCATGGCACAAGCTCATGGCTCAAGCTCATGGCACAAGCTCATGGCTCAAGCTCATGGCTCAAGCTCATGGCACAAGCTAATGGCACAAACTCATGGCTCAAGCTCATGGCACAAGCTCATGGCACAAGCTCATGGCACAAGCTCATGACACAAGCTCATGGCACAAGTGTATATGCTGGTCTGTATAGTTGCTTGCTTTTGCTCACTTTGAAGAACACGATTCAACGTTTTTGAGATGACATTCATTACCCAATTCTGATAATCAACAACAGCATGTGAGCTAGCTCGATTGTGTCATCAACAAACACGCATCGCTACACACACCTTGTTGCTGCAATCAAGAACAGATTAGTCATGGACGTGGACTGGACCTATATATGTTGATCCAACATTTTTTAATGTTTCTACCTGTTGTTGATGTCCCCCACATAAAACTTTTTTAAAAAACAAGAATTCACCAATGTTGACCACAAACATTTATAGGACCCTTTACATCTTTACCTCATTAGATACTGTTAAAAAAAGATGAAATGTCTGTGGTCTACATTGGTGAATTCTTTTTTCATTTTCTTTTTTCTTTTTCTTCATTTTCGACAACTAATTTCGTAAAATATTAAAATTTATTTTATTTTATTATTTTAAGTCGAGCATCGTCCCAAGAAGTTGCTCAGAATAGCTCCTAACTAACATATGCTCTTCTTTACCATGTCTATTACTAAGTATATATATACACATATCTATGTATATATTATTATATATGTATATACATGGATACGTGGATAGCAAGTAGTTACTAGTTGTTGAAGGTCTGTGGTGTTATCAGTATGATAAGAGTAAGCTTCTCAGTACACCATCTTTGCAGCGAATCTTTGCAGTGAGCAGTTGCTAAATCAGCTCAGTTAGACTCCATATTGCAAACACAAGGAGGTTCATTCTGTTGACGACCTTAACCAATCTGGGTCGTTTTTATTGTATTGAGAAACATAGACGTTGGTGCAATGCAAATTTGGAGTCTTCTGTGAAGTTAGGACCTATTGAATGCAAGTTGTGAGTGTGTGTGTGTGTGTGTGTGTGTGTAGGGTGGGTGGGGGTGTAGATAAAAGGTAAACTATTTAAGAGATGAATTTTACGTTTTTTAATGTTTTTTCCAGCTGCTGGTTTAGGTGCAGTGGAAGTTTCTTGGAGATAAGATTGGCTGACACCATTTAGGATAAGCTGTTGGTTTTGAATGCTTTGTTTTGTGTATGTTTTGATATCTGCCATTTTGAAGAAGGAATCCAAGGGGTTTTCACACTCTTTATGGTGTTTTGGTCTGCCAGTTCACTACTTAGTGAAGATTCAAGGTATGCTGGGGGTCCTTGGAGCTAATAGCAGCTGAAAGCACAATGAGGTAGCTAAGAAGCTGCCAATGTGAGTTTTTAGCTGATATATATATAATATATACATACATAATATATACATATATACATTATATACGTATATATGTATATATACATTATATACATATATTATATATACATATGTATATATATATGTATAATATATATATATATGTATATATATATACATATACATATGTATATATACATATGTATATATATATATACATATATATAGTATATATATACATATGTATATATACATTAAATACGTATATATGTATATATACATTATATACGTATATGTATATATATATACATATGTATATATATATGTATAATATATATATGTTATATATACATATATATACATACATATGTATATATATACATATGTATATATATATATATATACATATATATAGTATATATATACATATGTATATATATATATGTATATATATTACATATATACATGTATATATGTATTAAATAAATATATATATATATATGAGGTTGTTGCTGTTCTTCTTGTTGTTTGGGAGGGGGGAGGGGGGAAAGGGGTTAACCGTCTGGTCTGCCATTAAAAAAATTGTCAAACCACTATAGGGAGTAGTAGCATACTCTGTGATATTCCCGTGTGCATGCATGTGTGCACGTGCGCAGAGTGGAGGGTCATAAAAGTTCCAATTTCCATTTTGCATGCTTCTGCACAATGTTGCATGTAGTTGTTCCTCACAACTGAAATGTTTGCACGTTAGCTCATTTGTGGTCTATGTACGGGTGTCCCGCCAGAAGCACACGACGGGTTCCAGAGGGAAAAGGAAGGAGGGCAGAAGAAGATACATTTAAGACAACATTAGAAACAACTCAATGGCACGACGGGAGTGCTGTGCAGGGTGCGAGGAACCGGGGCCTCTATTACGGCACTGTTCACCTTCAATGCCTGTCCTGTCCTGGCCCACCACCTTTCCTAGGACGTCCTGGGATTCATGGGAGACCTGGGACTCTCCCGGGGTGTCTCTAGTGAGGATGACTGTCTATACAGATTGGTCCTGCATTCAGGGCTAGGGATATGGCTAGAACTAAGGATAGTTCCAAGTATCCTGGCACTCCAAGATTCTGAGATCCATGCTGTATAACCAGTGACCCTCCCTCGTGACATTCCAGGAAGCCTTAAGAAAGATTGCGGCAATGGACATCCTTCTTCAATTCAACATGGATGTTACGTGATGCAAAACATCCACAGTTCCATGCTATTGATGGTGAGAGTAATTTGTACTTACTATTTGGGTATCTTGCCCACTTCACTTGAAGGAGGTTTCTCCTTGCCGATCATAAAAGAGGACTGAGGTCTCACGGGCGCAATTATCTTGTTTAACTGCACAAAATTCTAGAGAAAAACACAATAAATATTATTACACATCAACACACCTGACCCACAAATCATGTATGTTCTGGATAAATAAAAAAAATAATAGTAATAATAATAATAATAATAATAGTAGTAGTAGTAGTAGTAGTAGTAGTAGTAGTAGTAGTAGTAGTAGTAGTAGTAGTAGTAGTAGTAGTAGTAGTAGTAGTAGTAGTAGTAGTAGTAGTAGTAGTAGTAGTAGTAGTAGTAGTAATAATAATAATAATAATAATAATAATAATAATAATAATAATAATAATAATAATAATAATAATAATAATAATAGTAATAGTAGTGGTAATAATAGTAGTAGTAATAATAGTAATAATAGTAGTAGTAGTAGTACAATAATAATAGATAATTTACAAATGGAAACTGTCATAATAGTAAAACAAAAAAACTCGCAAGAAATTTCTCCTGATCAACAAAGTGTTTTCGGCCATTAAAAGTGAGGCCTTTTAGAGAAGATACTTTTTTCAAGTGAAAAATTGTTTATTCAGGGGGGAAGAGATGGCATTTTTCTGGGGAAAAAAGCTGAAGAACTTTATATACCTGACCAATTTAATAAATGGCTTGTGGTGCAGTTTTTTTGTGCCAATATATAATTACCATGTCAAAGTAAAAGCTTCAACATCAGACCAGTTGAACGTCATTGCACCAGGACTAGTATGTAGATCATGATTTCTTCCTTCACCTCTCAATACTACAATGGAATGGCGCTGGTATAGGGAATTTCTTTGTTCCCTCAACTCTACATAGTGCACATCCTACAGATGTTAATATGATTAATGCTGACATTACTCACTTTTGACTTTTTGGGAAGCCTTTTTGGTTCCTGCGGCGGAGCGGAACAAGGTCGAGAGGTCTGGACAAAATAAAAGCATTATCACAAGTTGAGACTTGCGATAATTTGAGGGAAGAGTTGCTGGTAGATATATGTGATAGCAGCAGTGAAATCACGAGCGTAAAATTCACAGCAATCCCAGGCTGGGTTCATGGTAATGAACAAAAGAGGTTAGACCTTTGGTTAGTCCCTTTAATTAAAGTACAAGATAGGCCAGTATGCTAACGATGCATGTGCCGCAACAAGCCCTTTGTATAGTCGTCATTTCATGGAAAGCTGTATTATGTTAGCAGCCCAACTTGTGGGTTGCGGATGGAAATTAAAAAAGTCAACCACTTCTCATATGCTGGACAAATATTGACAAGGAAAAAAGTGAAGACAAGGATTCAAAACACACAAAAAAAGATAGAAAAATGTACTGATGTGGACCACACATTTAGATAACCCTTTACCATTTAGAAGCCATCAAGAGCAGTATAATAATGGTGTACAGAATGCACAGAATATAATATGCATACATAGCTTGTGTGTGCATGCATGTGTGTGTGTGTAAACGAGTACACCTATTTTGTGTATGTATGTATGTATGTACAGTACACGACGATTAATTATTGCCTCCACCATGGACAGAGCACCTAATATACCAGGTGAGGCATGTGGCTACTAATAAATTAGGTGAGGCACGTGCTACTAACATTCTAGGTGAGGCATGTGCTCATGTAGATAATCATTGTTACTTACGTTGGCAAATGAAGTGACTCTGGATTGAACATAGTTATATTGTGAAGAAAACTTCTTGGCAGATGGTGCAGGCTGTGCAGCAAACTCAGCTTTGTTCCACTTGGCTTGGCTTTGTCCTGCAAGCAACACATTCTCTTTGATATGATTTTTTGCCTGTTTCTCTAAAGGAAGAAAAAAATCATGTTATATTTTATTCATTGGAGGGTGCCCTTTGTTTTTTCATTAATATTTTTTGTGAGATTATTCATATAGTTTATAGAACCCCCTTCCCCTCAAGTTCAAATGTTCAAGTGATGACATTAGGGAAATGGCTCGTCCCCTTGGGAGTCGAAAAGGAAAGATTCGTATTGCCCTGCATGCATGGCTGTATCTGTGATGCGTGCATATATCCATCATCTATCGGCCATAAAAAAAATGAAGGAGTCACCCATCTTGAAAAATAAAGTGGGCTTACAAAAATGAAATGGTCACCATTGCGAGTGATAAGAAACTGGCAGGTTGCAAAGGAGAGGTCAACGAAAGAACTGGCAGCAGCATCTCACTTCATTATGTAGGCAATAGTTCAGAGTGCAAGTGTGTGAAGTTTCATTCTGACATGCTACTCGATTCTTCAAAATACTCCAGCCATGGCTGAAGTGGCCCCCCTACTTGAAAGAAGACCCACATGCAGAATTGAGAGGCCATCTGAGGAGCGGCTCAGACAACTCACACTCAGGCAACTGGCTGCTGGAATAAGAAAGCTTTTTTATTCCAGGAGCCAGTTGTCTGAGCGTGAGTTGTCTGAGCATAGCACTTAAGTTTAATTCAAGCATTGCTAGAATCCTCATTTCCTGCAGTGCATTTTTATTCTGGCAATAGCCGTGTTGTTGCTGATGATAAGCACGAAGCCCTGGCTCACTTCCACCCTGACTACACTATATCTGCCTCCCAGAACCACAAGAGTGCCATATCAGCTACTGTAACATTCAGTCAAGGCTTTGTGGGTACATTTGTGTAGAAGCTCTCAAGCTCCACATGATTAATACAAAATTCCTTGCGCATACTTCCACTCGAGTGACACAAGCGTAGTTGGTATACAGAGAAAGACAACAGATAGCATCCGTACGAGAGAAATGTGCCAATCGTGAAGAATGTTTGTAAGTCCTTTGAAGTTATAGTCAGTCCACCCGTTCAGTACTCTGACAATTCTGCCAGAGAATACTGATTGGTGACATCACTCTTTAATGCTTCTCATCTTCAGGAAGAACTGTTTCCATGTGCTCACGACAAAAGCCCTCTTCTTTCAGTTCCTCCTATGCACTCTTTCACAATCAGCCAGAGACATATGTCAGGAACATCGACGTACATTTTCCTCATGCATGGAAACACAAAGCTGGACAAAAGAGGTTCAGATGGCCTCACAATGCCATGCATTCAGTTCCAGTGTAGCCACATTCAACCTGCTCGAAATTGAAATGTGAGTATAGTCTTAGTCCACCGTCCCTTCCTCTGTGGGCGGGCACGTGCCACATGTTCACCAGTAAGAGTAAACACAGGTCACTGGTCTGAAATCAACCGGGCGTATGGTCAATTGTGAAGGAAATGGTTATCATGTTGTTGGCAAACTGCAGGTTAGACAACAAGGAGGGAACTGCAAGACTGCTCAAGATAGTCAGCAGAAGAGAGAGGAAATGGCGATGAAGCCAGGTTTGAAATGGCTACAAAGTGAGTAGCTGTCATGATGATGTCTTCAGACATTACTAATGCAGTTACAGTTGCCAACATCCATCTTAGTTTGCATACCTTGTTTTGTTTCCTGGAGTTAAGCTTTGTCCAGTCGATGTTCCAGATGCTGGTCAGCACATCCCCAGGGCCCAAGCATATACTTTTGCTATGGAGGTTTAGAAACTAAACTCTCAGAACATCAAGCTTAGCAAGTTGCTCTGCTTCAGCTAGCAACACAAATCTTTGCATTCATTTCTAATGACTTGGATCAGGTCTATCCACTCTGCACACTATCTGGATCCTTTAAGCTACATAGAATCCCATCCACGTGGCAAGCCGTGCTGCTATTGCAGCCGTCCGTATTGTATTGATGGGCACGTGTATATTATCTGCCATTTTTGTAGGACTCCTGTGATTGAGAGGGCGTGGTAACTGATCCTTACACATGTTCCACAAGTTTGAAGTTGATTGATTGCAGATGGGGCCTAAATATTACCAGATATCCAGCCTTTTGCATGCCACTGGTCCAACAGATAGCCCCCAAAGCACACAGCGAGATCTATCCTTTGAACGCTCACGTGCATGCAGGGGGAGATGTGTAGAATAAATTACTTGAATAGCCACACAACACACAACAGGCAATTTTTGCCAGATCCTTAGGTCCTGACAAATGTGGGAGGACCTCAAGGCTGATTCACAACATAGTAGCATAGCTTCCTGCCGTTCCATTCCACTTGCACGCACTGTGCTACATTTCTCGTTGAAGATACAATGCTAAAGCATTCCACTGCACTGCAATCAGTGGAAATTGACTTTGACCTTACTACTAGCTTCCTAGAATGGACAGTGACAGCAATGTAGAAGAGTGGGTTATCTTTTGGCTAGTAGGAGGTGAAGAAAGAAAAAGATGATGGAGGTCTATAGCTAGCAACTAGCTTAGCTAACATTAGTTATAGTAGTCTAGTTATAGGGCATTCTTACCTGACATGCAAGCTGTCTAAGCATCTTCCTCGGTTCTTACACCCCTATATATATATATTTTTGTTGTTGTAGAGACTTGCTACAAACATGAGAAGTTTCTAATCAGCTTCTCTTCATCAATTGCCAGCTACGTTGCTACTAATGCTACAATAGAACATCGAGCACACCATTGCATTCTGAACTAACAGAATGCTGTTGGCTTGGGTACCCATAGACCCCACTAGGCAAGCAACAACTGCCTCCCCCACCCCCCAGCCCCACCACACACACATACACAAACACAATAACAATAATACATACCACACGCGCACAAAACATGATAGATGGTGTTTTTATAATAATAATAATAATAATAATAATAATAATAATAATAATAATAATAATAATAATAATAATAATAATAATAATAATAATAATAATAATAATAATAATAATAAAATAATAATAATAATAATAATAATATAATAATAATAATAATAATAATAATAATAATAATAATAATAATAATAATAATAATAATAATAATAATAATAATAATATAATAATAATAATAATAATAATAATAATAATAATAATAATAATAATAATAATAATAATAATAATAATAATAATAATAATAATAATAATAATAATAATAATAATAATAATAATAATAATAATAATAATAATAATAATAATAATAATAATAATAATACTACTAATACTAATAATAATAATAAAATTAGGTAGATAGTATCATGCTAAGATGGGTGATACATTCATATATTACGGAGAAACATGCATTTGTGTATATAAACAATTGGCAGTGAACCTACGCTGGGGAGAAGGAGAGTTTGAACAGGGACGTCTACCCACCCACCCACCTTCCTATCTTCCATACATTCACCCATAAAAACATGAGCAGGCCCTTGTCTTCCTAGACACACTAAAACAATAGACATGCGTGCAACTCCAGATTCCAGTAACTGTCACTCTTTTAGCTGCATGGACACAGTGTTCTTCTGAAAGAAAAGAGTCTTGTGGTCAATCTTGAAAGGAAATTTCCATCACTTTGTTCGCGAGGCTCAGTTATCTGTAGAAGAGATGTGCAGGAGCGAACTGCTCCTGTGCACAGCCAGCTGGAAAAATGGCTACACAGTCAGTCAAGGAGAGCGAAATAGTTGCAAGGTCAATAGTAAGATATAACTAGGTCTGAATGAAGTAGCTGCAAGAGGAACGATGCTGAATGTATATACATTTAGCCATTACTAGTCGAGCTCCACATCTCAGCAGTCCTCCTGGTTGCAAGTTAAACTGACACTGGGAGACACAATACAGACCAGGATGAAAATGCATCCTGAACATAAAGACTATTCATGCTAAACAACAACACATGCTAGGCCATCTTTGGGGACTCTGCTTCTTCCATTCCAGTGGCCAGATGTCAGAGCAAGGATTCAATTCATTTAGACAGCCGCTGCATGGCCCTCAACACATTGAATGCTCTGTCCTCTGGAGAGAAGTGTCATTCAGTCAATTGCACCGAGCGTTGTGCCAGATACAAGCACATGTTTCCATTGGTGATGCGAAGGTCATCTCTTAGAGTACCAGGCTTGGCACGAGTGCTAAAGAACTGCATAGCCATGCGCAGAAAAGACTAACTCTTATATCATGTAGTCAGGAAAGCAATAAGCAGCTGGTATTTTCCAAGGTACATGGCCAATGGTGACATTCCTTTGGCACCCTGTGACTGCGTATGAATCTTTTTCCATTGCCACTCTCTCATTTACAGGGCAATTCTTTACCTATGCTAGGATTCTTATAAATGTGATGTCCCTGAAAGACGTTCTCAATCTTGAGTTCAGACTCAAAACGTATTTGCACCTGCCTTGTACTTGTTTGTCAAGCGTTGGATGTGATTATGTATTACATCTCACAAGACGCTCGTGCTCAGGCCATCTGCCAAATTTAAATCAAAATTAATTTCCACTCTGATTGACCAATTTTAATTCCAGGCAAATTTTCTGGTTGCACAGCACCTGCACAAGGGCTTGCCATGCAACCCAACAGCTAACATAAGAGGTTTGCACAGCACCTGCGTAGCAAGGGCTTGCTATGCAACCCAACAGCTAACATAAGAGGTTTGCACAGCACCTGCTAGCAAGGGCTTGCTATGCAACCCAACAGCTAACATACGAGGTTTGCACAGCACCTAGCAAGGGCTTGCTATGCAACCCAACAGCTAACATAAGAGGTTTGCACAGCACCTAGCAAGGGCTTGCCATGCAACCCAACAGCTAACATAAGATGTTTGCACAGCACCTGCGTAGCAAGGGCTTGCTATGCAACCCAACAGCTAACATAAGGGTTTGCACAGCACCTGCGTAGCAAGGGCTTGCCATGCAACCCAGCAGCTAACATACGAGGTTTGCACAGCACCTAGCAAGGGCTTGCCATGCAACCCAACAGCTAACATAAGAAATTCTACTCACTTAAAAATCGTTTGGTTGGTTGCGGTTGAAATAATTGCTTGATGGTTCCGTCTCGGTGATGTCGAGCAATGTCCTCTGCTTCAGGTCTAATCCTAGGCCTGTGGTTTATAAATAACACAGACGACATCCAGATTCAGTCAGGTCATTAATTAAAAGAATACAATACAATTCAATTTACCACATATTTTTGTATATATATATTTTTTTTTAATGGGAAAGTGTCAGATGCCTGTGCTGCCCAGTACAGACGTGCAGTTCCCCCACTGGACCGCCACAGATAGTCTCTGGAGCAGGTACTCTGTCGATTTGGGCTCGCCCGACTCTGTTTTATATTCAATACCAAATAACGAAAACAACTAACATTCAATAAAGCTATAGTGGATCTAGTGAGAACATACAATAATACGCGAGTGCTTCTAAGTCTACTAAGTCTAAATATTGAAGATTCCAAGTCACTGAGTGAGAATACGCGAGTGCTTCTAAGTCTACTAAGTCTAAATATTGAAGGTTCCAAGTCACTGAGTGAGAACATACAATAATACGCGAGTGCTTCTAAGTCTAAATATTGAAGATTCCAAGTCACTGAGTGAGAACATACAATAATACGCGAGTGCTTCTAAGTCTAAATATTGAAGATTCCAAGTCACTGAGTGAGAATACGCGAGTGCTTCTAAGTCTACTAATGAAGATTCCAAGTCACTGAGTGAGAACATACAATAATACGCGAGTGCTTCTAAGGGTAAATATTGAAGATTCCAAGTCACTGAGTGAGAATACGCGAGTGCTTCTAAGTCTAAATATTGAAGATTCCAAGTCACTGAGTGAGAATACGCGAGTGCTTCTAAGTCTAAATATTGAGAGATTCCAAGTCACGGAGTGAGAACATACAATAATATGCGAGTGCTTCTAAGTCTAAATATTGAGTCACTGAGGAAAGAAATAATTAAAGAAATAATGAAATAAAAAAGAAAGAGGAAATACTTACTTGTAAGTCCTGGAACTCGGTGCTCTTGTTTCAACTCCATATCCCAGGTCACAGGCAAATGGAGTGGCTAATCTCGACATAATTAAGTTATATCACACTCTGGTTTGCACCTAAAAAAAGATATGTACGTTTGTTAGAACATAAAATTGCTTCTACATGGTGAGAGATTGTACATCGCTCAAGGAAGAAATACAGGACCCGTTTAGAGAAATATGCAACATTTTTCAATACTTCCAGTCATGATAGTGTCTAGCATAGTGTGGCTTATCTTTAGCTTGCTATAAATCCTGCTCATTCTTTTTACGGCTTCTATTCATTTCTACTGCAATAATCCCAGGTCGAAAATTGTATGTAGTAGTAGCTGTAATAAAATCTCCTGCCAGACACATTCGTAAGCTTTGCATGCAGGATTTAGTAGGTATCAGAATTTTCTTACCTTAAAATTGAGCCTGAGAAAAGCTCTGTACACTTCAGGCAGCGGATCAGTCTACTTCTCCTGAAAACGTTCCTGGAGTATATCGCCAAGGGCAACAAGTGGTACTTATAAAGGCGGAGTTTGAGGGATAAAACCACAAACAAGACGGTAAGGGATCTTCATCCCAATTTTCTCCTGCGGTGTATGTGCGTGTGATTGTGTTGTGTTAATGTGTATCCTTGGGACCGCCTGTGAACAGTAGCTGAAGAAGTCTCTACCACCATGTCGGTATCGCGTCAAACGCCTCTAACTTGCCCTGGTCACACTAGGCCTGTTGTTCACCTGTGCTACAGCGACACGACTGCTACTGGGTACTACCTTATCAGTGCTTGTAAAGGTACCAATGGTAGTTGTATACTCTAGCTAGCTACTGATGGACTTCTCTATTTCACTCATAAAACATTTTGTAGTAACTGGTAAGGGAGAGATGTGTACCTTGTAGAGATGTGTACCTTGTAGAGAAATTAGTGTTTTTTAATTTGTGGATTTTGGTACGGGAATCCAATCTGTGAATACTGGAGGTTCGTATATATATACGAAGATCTTGCAAACAATACCAAATATTGGTGTGATTCCACCTTATGCTACACAATCTACACAATCTACGGATATTTCCCTACAAGTTCTTCCGTTGGGTCACAATCTACGAATATTTACCCCCTCGAAAATATTTCTCAATGCGGCATGTAAATTTAAATGTCCTACATCTAAATAGCGACTATGTAACTAGAGAACCAGCGGCTCAGACTGAGCAAGGATGCGAGCCTTGGACGCCATGTTTTTTAATATGTTCTCCTCTCTCTGTGTACCCCATTGCTGCTCATATTAGTGCACTTTGCACTCACTGACTTGGGCATGGCACAGGGGTCATCGACGCTTCTCTAGCTTCCAACACACTCATATGGAGACTTGTACGTTTAATGCCACACACTAGGCAATGGTATTGTTTGCCGCCATATTGAGAGTAACATGGCAACAGCCAACCTGAATATTATGACTGTCTTTCTAGATCTACAAATGACCGAAGGAGCAGGTCAGGCAAAAACCTGACCAACTTTATGAAAGTTCAAAGTTCAATATCTAAGCCACTACTGAGCATGCTCAGTTGTTATTGCTTGCTTGTTGTGTGTGATGTCTGGCTGCATGATGGCTACTCAGAAGCTTTCTGATAATTCTTGCTCATCCTCCACCACCTTGTCTATCCCAAACAAGAACTCTCTTTATATACACACAAGTACCTTGTCAACCCTGACTTCACCAGGTGATGTCTTGTTTTGCAGCATCTAGTCTCTGGAATCCAAGGTGATGATGAGATGCAGAGTGGATATGGCATTTAGTTGCATGCACTTCCTGGCCACACCCAGGTTGTACCCACTTCCTGGCCTGTCTGTCCATTAAAATTTACTTCCTCTGGCCCTGTTATAATGTGCAACTTCACAAGAATGGGTGGGATCCTGTATACACTTGGTGTTTATTATTGTATATATAGAGGGGCACTCCTTGAGACATTATGGATCAGAGTTCGCAGGTTTTACCCAGGGCTTGGGTGTAACCCGGGTTTAACCCGGGGTTAACCTGGGTTGGGTTAAATACCTTTTACCCGGGTTTTACCCAGGTTTTACTCAAACATGGATACAACCCAGGATAAAATAATAGACACAATAGATTTATTATAAACGTAAAGATATTATAAGAAATTAACTCGGTAATCAGGAAGCAAGACGTTCAATAAATGGCAACTGTAAAGAACTAGACAAAAACAGGAGCTGTCTTTCACTCAGCATTTATTTACCAAGCGACAAGGTTGTCTACTAGAGTATATATTTTTTACTTAATGATTTATTTAAATATTTAAACAAGATTCATGGGATTA
Source organism: Cladorhizidae sp. MBARI D1340-BT2 (assembly GCA_028752905.1). Lineage (NCBI taxonomy): Eukaryota > Metazoa > Porifera > Demospongiae > Poecilosclerida > Cladorhizidae > Cladorhizidae sp. MBARI D1340-BT2. Next base: position 20,297,017 of record JAQNBH010000007.1, on the reverse strand, counting down.
AAGTCCAATTGATATGTAAGTTAAACAGATTTAATAGTCAATCTCCTGAGGTCCTCGCAGGAGCCTGTGGCAGAAGACGAGTTTCTGGGCTTTCTCATTTTTGTAATTGCAGTACACTTACTAAACTGTAAGCAGTGAATGATGACCTGTGGTATTTGCTTGCCTTTTAAATAGCCCTGGTGTCCACCACCACCCAGACACTTGTGGCTCTGGGACAGGGCGCTACAAATATGTGTTTTATATCACTGCCTGGGTAAAACCCGGGTAAAATAGGGGTAAAACCTGGGCTAAATATCTAAAACTCAGGTTTTACCCACTGGGTTGGGTTAAATAGGTTTTACCCGGGTAAAATGCAGGTAAAATGCAAACACTGTTATGGATTTTCTCCTGGTTCTGGGACGAGGTGACTAGGGATAATCCCAGTCCCCATGCTGTTTGTGATGAGATGGGGACACGTGCCCAGAGGTTGGGTACTCTTGGGTAAGATGGCCAGGGATAGTCTCGGTCTGCCTCATGTTACGTCTACATTGGGTTGGTATAGTCTAGCTGTAATTGGGAGAAACTTGTAGAGATACTGAAACTATTTGAATATTAAGGAATGTGTTTGGGATGTACTCACAATGCCAATGGTACATTCCCTAGTTCTAATAGACATCTGTTGGCAAAGCTGGACATGTGTCGCCGGTTCTCTTATCTTGGAAGAGAGTAGGGGTCACTTGCCACCAGACTGCTGTTACCTGAGCTAGCAAAGTGATGGGCTTTACCTAACAGAGAGGTTGGCTCACAGCACTAGTCCAGCCTTGCTTGCTCTCAACACTAGTCCAGTCTTGGCTTGCTCACAACACTAGTCCTGCCTTGGCTTGCTCACAACACTCCAGCCTTGACTTGCTCACAACACTAGTCCTGCCTTGGCTTGCTCACAACACTAGTCCTGCCTTGGCTTGCTCACAACACTAGTCCAGCCTTGGCTTGCTCACAACACTAGTCCAGCCTTGGCTTGCTCACAACACTAGTCCTGCCTTGGCTTGCTCACAACACTCCAGCCTTGACTTGCTCACAACACTAGTCCAGCCTTGGCTTGCTCACAACACTCCAGCCTTGACTTGCTCACAACACTAGTCCAGCCTTGGCTTGCTCACAACACTAGTCCAGCCTTGGCTTGCTCACAACACTAGTCCAGCCTTGGCTTGCTCACAACACTAGTCCAGCCTTGGCTTGCTCACAACACTAGTCCTGCCTTGGCTTGCTCACAACACTAGTCCAGCCTTGGCTTATCACAAACTAGTCCAGCCTTGCTAGTCCAGCCTTGGCTTGCTCACAACACTAGTCCAGTCTTGGCTTGCTCACAACACTAGTCCAGCCTTGACTTGCTCACAACACTAGTCCTGCCTTGGCTTGCTCACAACACTAGTCCAGCCTTGGCTTGCTCACAACACTCCAGCCTTGACTTGCTCACAACACTAGTCCTGCCTTGGCTTTCTCACAACACTAGTCCTGCCTTGGCTTGCTCACAACACTAGTCCAGCCTTGGCTTGCTCACAACACTAGTCCAGCCTTGACTTTCTCACAACACTAGTCCAGCCTTGGCTTGCTCACAACACTAGTCCAGCCTTGACTTGCTCACAACACTAGTCCTGCCTTGGCTTGCTCACAACACTAGTCCAGCCTTGGCTTGCTCACAACACTAGTCCTGCCTTGGCTTATCACAAACTAGTCCAGCCTCACAACACTAGTCCTGCCTTGGCCTGTGGTGTAGTGTGTTTTGGTTTACTCACAACACTTGGCTTGCCTGGTCAGAAAGTGTAGATCACCTGTGACCACCCAAATAGCTTGAAAAACAATTGCATGGCTCGCTAACGTGGCAATACTAACTAGCATGGCAATACAAGTAGGACTACATACTAACTAGCATGGCAACACAAAATACTAACTAGCATGGCAGTACAGGAATATCTATGGCTAGACTTCCATTGTGAAACTTGTTCCATCCACGTTGTTGTAGGTAGCTGATTGGTGGTGGCTCCCCAAGAAAGCTTTCATGTTCTAGGCTTCTTACAGGGTTTTATTTGCTAGGGTGGACACCCAGCATTTCCCAGACAAAGACAAGTGACTCGGGTATTGATCACAATCATACATTGTTGTTACAATCTGGATGTCACACTGGCTTGAAGGAAAAATAAAGTTAAGTTAGTTGCCTGGTAAGCAGGATCTGTCATCTACACCCAGTAGCTAGACTCTGCCCACCACCCCATGAAACAAAATCTAGGCATCCCAGTAGCTTGGCTCTCTAAAAAGCAGAGCTTAGGCACGCAGTAACTAAGCCCCTCATGAAGCTGGTCTTCTTATGAGGCAGTGCCTGGGCATTCAGTATCTGGGCTCCTAGATACTAGTAGCTGGTCTTCTTATGAAGCAGTGCCTAGGCATCCAGTATCTGGGCTCCTAGATACTAGTAGCTGGTCTTCTTATGAAGCAGTGCCTAGGCATCCAGTATCTGGGCTCCTAGATACTAGTAGCTGGTCTTCTTAAGGGGGACCGTCTGTGCATTTTTTTATATTTTTTTAAAACTGTGGTTACAACTTTAGAGCTCAGTAGATTCTGCAAACTTCATGGTATGGACTTGATATATAGCTCAAAAGATAGGTCTCTCTGTGTGCTCTCTTTTGATACTAAAATATGTTTCATAGGTATAACTATAGGCAAGTTACTAGACCCTAAAGCGGAGGGACCACAAAAACCTGAATCGCTCCAACCTCCATAGAAACCACTCTGAGTTGCGAAGTGCAAAAAAATTAAAAATGGTACAAGTGGCTAGAGGAAGCTCTAGAGTACGCAATGACTATATTGAGTAGGCGTGAAAAATTTATTACCTGGTCAAGCGCGCGGTTGGAAAATTGAAGGCGTTGACAAGACAAGTGACTCGGGTATTGATCACAATCATACATTGTTGTTACAATCTGGATGTCACACTGGCTTGAAGGAAAAATAAAGTTAAGTTAGTTGCCTGGTAAGCAGGATCTGTCATCTACACCCAGTAGCTAGACTCTGCCCACCACCCCATGAAACAAAATCTAGGCATCCCAGTAGCTTGGCTCTCTAAAAAGCAGAGCTTAGGCACGCAGTAACTAAGCCCCTCATGAAGCTGGTCTTCTTATGAGGCAGTGCCTGGGCATTCAGTATCTGGGCTCCTAGATACTAGTAGCTGGTCTTCTTATGAAGCAGTGCCTAGGCATCCAGTATCTGGGCTCCTAGATACTAGTAGCTGGTCTTCTTATGAAGCAGTGCCTAGGCATCCAGTATCTGGGCTCCTAGATACTAGTAGCTGGTCTTCTTAAGGGGGACCGTCTGTGCATTTTTTTATATTTTTTTAAAACTGTGGTTACAACTTTAGAGCTCAGTAGATTCTGCAAACTTCATGGTATGGACTTGATATATAGCTCAAAAGATAGGTCTCTCTGTGTGCTCTCTTTTGATACTAAAATATGTTTCATAGGTATAACTATAGGCAAGTTACTAGACCCTAAAGCGGAGGGACCACAAAAACCTGAATCGCTCCAACCTCCATAGAAACCACTCTGAGTTGCGAAGTGCAAAAAAATTAAAAATGGTACAAGTGGCTAGAGGAAGCTCTAGAGTACGCAATGACTATATTGAGTAGGCGTGAAAAATTTATTACCTGGTCAAGCGCGCGGTTGGAAAATTGAAGGCGTTGACAAGGCGACGCTTTGTCAACGCCTTCAATTTTCCAACCGCGCGCTTGACCAGGTAATAAATTTTTCACGCCTACTCAATATAGTCATTGCGTACTCTAGAGCTTCCTCTAGCCACTTGTACCATTTTAAATTTTTTTGCACTTCGCAACTCAGAGTGGTTTCTATGGAGGTTGGAGTGATTCAGGTTTTTGTGGTCCCTCCGCTTTAGGGTCTAGTAACTTGCCTATAGTTATACCTATGAAACATATTTTAGTATCAAAAGAGAGCACACAGAGAGACCTATCTTTTGAGCTATATATCAAGTCCATACCATGAAGTTTGCAGAATCTACTGAGCTCTAAAGTTGTAACCACAGGTTTAAAAAAAAAAAAAAAAGTGCAGATGTCCCCCCTTAAAGAGCAGTGCCTAGGCATCCAGTATCTCGGCTCCTAGATACTAGTAGCTGGTCTTCTTACTAGGCATCCAGTATCTGGGCTCCTAGATACTAGTAGCTGGTCTTCTTATGAAGCAGTGCCTAGGCATCCAGTATATCTGGGCTCCTAGATACTAGTAGCTGGTCTTCTTATAAAGCAGTGCCTAGGCATCCAGTATCTGGGCTCCTAGATACTAGTAGCTGGTCTTAGTAGCTGGTCTTCTTATGAAGCAGTGCCTAGGCATCCAGTATATCTGGGCTCCTAGATACTAGTAGCTGGTCTTCTTATAAAGCAGTGCCTAGGCATCCAGTATCTGGGCTCCTAGATACTAGTAGCTGGTCTTCTTATAAAGCAGTGCCTAGGCATCCAGTATCTGGGCTCCTAGATACTAGTAGCTGGTATTCTTATGAAGCAGTGCCTAGGCATCCAGTATCTGGGCTCCTAGATACTAGTAGCTGGTCTTCTTATGAAGCAGTGCCTAGGCATCCAGTATCTGGGCTCCTAGATACTAGTAGCTGGTCTTCTTATGAAGCAGTGCCTAGGCATCCAGTATCTGGGCTGCTAGATACTAGTAGCTGGTCTTCTTATAAAGCAGTGCCTAGGCATCCAATATCTGGGCTCCTAGATACTAGTAGCTGGTCTTCTTATAAAGTAGTGCCTAGGCATCCAGTATCTCGGCTCCTAGGTACTAGTAGCTGGTCTTCTTATAAAGTAGTGCCTAGGCATCCAGTATCTGGGCTCCTAGATACTAGTAGCTGGTCTTCTTATAAAGCAGTGCCTAGGCATCCAGTATCTGGGCTCCTAGATACTAGTAGCTGGTCTTCTTATAAAGCAGTGCCTAGGCATCCAGTATCTGGGCTCCTAGATACTAGTAGCTGGTCTTCTTATAAAGCAGTGCATAGGCATCCAGTATCTCGGCTCCTAGATACTAATAGCTGTACTCCCCATGAACCAGGTCCTAGGCTGTTATGGCTACTAAAAGTGTTTTGCCGAACCTGTTGTCACCACCTCTGCCCTTACCATTTCAGCAACTGTGGTGTTTTTCTAACAGAGTAGGGCTAGAGGCAAACTGTTTGCATTATTATGTGAGCTCTGTCATGATAGCTAGTAGTAGTACCACCATGTTGCATTATGTGAGCTCTGTCATGCATAGCTAGTAGTAGTACCACCATGTTGCATTATGTGAGCTCTGTCATGCATGCAGTGTAGCTAGTGCAGTGTGTTGTTAGCACCACCATGTTGCATTATTTGTATCGTTGGTAAAGGGAAAAAAACATTTGCGCTGGTATTTCCCTAAACAAAATGGCGGTTATTGGTTGCAAATTTCCGAAAAACCCCCAAAATGTGTTTTTAAATATATATTTGGGGGGGGGGCTTAAAGCCTCCTTGGGTGTCCCTAAATGCTGCACACACTTTGGTCTTGTTTTGCCCACGTGGGTTCCCCAGTTGAAGCAAAGATACATACTGACAGGGAGACTGATATTTTGTGCTTTGTATATATATATATATGTATATATATATATATATAATATAGTGTGGGAGGGAGGAGGTGCCATGTATATGTTATTTCCCACATGATGAAGAGAATAAGGGTGGGGAGAATGGTAGGGAGGAAGGAAGATTCTGTCAGGGTCGTTCCCTTTCCTCCCTTCCTCCTCCTTCCTCCCCCCCATCTCTTGTGAGCCATATAAAACCCTGAGTGGCACCATTGTTGCTTGTGCTCCCACTTGGATTTCTATTCAATGTTTATGATTCGTCCACAATTGCAAATGTGGCATTCTCACTGTTCTCCTACCTGGAAAGCATGTCTGGTTAGAATATTGCTGTGTGATGGGTTGGTATCCCTGGATACGCACAGGTACATACGTTTAGGATGCTCCAGTTGTAATGTCATTGGAATGGTCTATATATATGTGAGAATTGATTATCTTAAAGTATTTTGAGAAAATGTCAACATAGTTGCTTTACCTTTCTAGATGGCAAGCCGATGCTTAGACAAGGGAACACTGGAGATTGGATTGGTACATTTGAAGGCCACAAGGGTGCTGTGTGGGGTGCCAGTTTGAATCATGATGCCAGTCTAGCTGCTACTGGTGCTGCTGATTTCTCTACGTAGGTTACCATAGCTTCAGGCCATAGCTTCAGGAATGCAATAATTGATAAGATTGCAATAATTGATAAGAGTTCTAATGGGAGGGCCGTTTTAAAAGAGCTAGCTATCGCACACTGTATGAAGTAGTCGTTTATAAACACACAACAGCTGCTGCTTCATGGGCATCAGCTTCCCATCTCTGCATCGACAGAAAGCTGCACTCCACTCCCACCAGCATGCTCCATAGTGGCCCGTCTCCAGAGCAATAGGCAAACAAGTCACGTGCTACCATCATGGGTCTAGAGTTTGTTGGGTTATCACTTATGAATCCCATTATAGCACTGTCTGAACGACCCTGGTGAGAGCTCCTGTAAGTAAAACAATTTCAGTGTGCTAGCATAACTGCCTTGTGGTCCACTTCCTTTGTATGCCCTGATGGTATGCCCTGATGGTGTGCCCTGATGGTATGCCCTGATGGTGTGCCCTGATGGTGTGCCCTGATGGTATGCCTTGATGGTGTGCACTGATGGTATGCCCTGATGGTATGCCCTGATGGTGTGCCCTGATGGTATGCCCTGATGGTATGCCCTGATGGTATGCCCTGATGGTGTGCCCTGATGGTATGCCCTGATGGTGTGCACTGATGGTATGCCCTGATGGTATGCCCTGATGGTGTGCCCTGATGGTATGCCCTGATGGTATGCCCTGATGGTATGCCCTGATGGTATGCCCTGATGGTGTGCCCTGATGGTGTGCCCTGATGGTATGCCCTGATGGTGTGCCCTGATGGTATGCCCTGATGGTGTGCCCTGATGGTGTGTAGGTTGGGAGCTTGTGCAGGAAAACAACAACGGCCTTATCCAGTCCTTGATTGCACCTTGAGAGTGGCGGACAATGCCTGGGGTGCTTTAAGTAACCCCCTAAGCTATCCAGAAGACTGCCCAGGGAAGAATAGAACTTCCTTTCCTGTGGCGTTTTAGGTACCATGAACTATAATTCCTTCACATTTTCACTTTTGGAGGCGTATTGTGAAAATGAAAAATATAGACCCTCGAAAATTCAATGTCATCTATTTTTATATATAAATAACATATATATATATATAAATAAATATATATATATATATATATAAATATTAGTATATTTATATTTGACAACATAAAAAATGTACTGTATTTCCCAACTAGAACACTCCTTGAATAGAACATGCCTTGAATAGAACATGCACCACTACATCTAAAGAAATAGAATGCATCCTTAATTATACTGCACCCTCAATTAGAATGCACCCTCAAATAGAATGCACCCTCAAATAGAATGCACCCTCAAATAGAATGCACCCTCAAATAGAATGCACCCTCAAATAGAATGCACCCTCAATTAGAATGCACCCTCAATTAGAATGCACCCTCAATTAGAATGCACCCTCAATTAGAATGCACCCTCAAATAGAATGCACCCTCAAATAGAATGCACCCTCAAATAGAATGCAGCCTCAAATAGAATGCACCCTCAAATAGAATGCACCCTCAAATAGAATGCACCCTCAAATAGAATGCAGCCTCAAATAGAATGCACCCTCAAATAGAATGCAGCCTCAAATAGAATGCACCCTCAAATAGAATGCACCCTCAAATAGAATGCACCCTCAATTAGAATGCACCCTCAATTAGAATGCACCCTCAATTAGAATGCACCCTCAAATAGAATGCACCCTCAAATAGAATGCACCCTCAAATAGAATGCACCCTCAAATAGAATGCACCCTCAAATAGAATGCACCCTCAAATACCCTCAAATAGAATGCACCCTCAAATAGAATGCATCCTGAATTAGAATGCAGCCTCAATTAGAATGTACCCTCAAATAGAATGCACCCTCAAATAGAATTCAGCCTCAATTAGAATGCACCCTCAATTAGAATGCATCCTGAATTAGAATGCACCCTCAATTAGAATGCATCCTGAATTAGAATGCAGCCTCAATTAGAATGCACCCTCAATGCACCCTGAATTAGAATGCACACCAGATGAATTATGAAAGCTCCAGAGAAAATGCTGTCTCATGTTGGTGGAGAATGTTGGTGGAGAAAGCTTGGCAACCAGACATCACTGGAGTGGTAATCCAATCCTTCATATGTTGCAGAGTTTCAGTCTAAACAGATGGTCACATGATGACAGCAGTCACTGTTAAGCCCGGGCAAGTAGCAGATCCGGGCAAGTAGCAGAAAGTGCTGCAGGAAACATCGCCAGCAAGATGGCCAACTCCACAGAAATGGGGGCACTGATGATGACGATGGACTAAAAAGAAGATGAAATTAAAATAAAGGATGATAGCTAGAGCACGAAGCACTATCAACAATAGCAACCTTTTAAAATCTGGTGATGTCGTGCAGCCATTGTGTGCATGCCTATTAGACATGTTGAGATAATATCACATGCCATCGAATAGTACGCATAGCTAGGCAGCCCACGAAGAATGTGCGCATTCCATTTGAGGAAATACAGTAATTGACGATTTATTGCAGAACTTTCAGCTCCACGTGGCATGGGTGTGTGGCTTGATCGGTGCTATACATATGAGTTTGAATACAAAGATGGACCAATGAGATGGAAGGAAGGGGGCGGGAAACTAAGTGGGCGGAGTGGCCGAGAAAAAATAGACAATTGGAATAAAAATAAGTTCAAAATAAGTTCATGCAGTGATAATTTAGAAGGCCATAATGGAGGAGCTTCAAGCCTCTGTAAACTACATAACACCTTCTTTTGCTCTTCTTGTTTTCCCCTCCCCAAACTCGTGTGCACTGATGACTGCCCAGCCAGGTGGAGCCGAATAGTTTTGCAGTGAATTATCAATTATATATCCTCTTGTGTCGAGTTCTTGCTGTTTTATTTCCTGTCAATGTAGGAAGGGCCAGGCCATTTCTTCCCCTATTTTCTTTAATGAATCTCCTTCACTGCTATACTAACCGTGTTTCAAGCTTCAGCTCAGTATTGTCGGCCATTCTTGAGTTGTGATACTTTTTATGTACATGTATGCTGTTGCTTCATTATATGCTGCTGGGTGAGAAATGAGAAGAAGCATGAACAATATGGCTTCCCATAGAAGTGCATTGACGACACTAACTCAGTCATTAATGCATAACTTTTTTTGAGAGCTCTTTCTTGCTCTATTCTATGAAGGATCGGTTTCCCTTTTCTCACGAGATAAGGTCCTCCATGTGCTCACCACGCCTGCCAAGGGGCCAATAGGAGAGATAAATTGGATCATTCATACAGTGTATCTGTGGGTATTCTGATAGCAACATAAATGGCTAACATAGCAACCCCCAACTGATCTAAGTTGGTGGGTGAAAGATCAAGACTGTGTACTTGGCGTATATATTTGTTTGAATGAATTATTTTGCTGATAGGAAATTATGGAGTGCCCAGTCTGGGGATGAGTTGTGCACATACTCACACAAGCACATAGTGAAGGTCGTGGACTTCTCTAAAGTAAGTTCATTTACAATTGCATTTTTAGAAGTAGAATTTCATGTCAAGTTTCAGGCTACCGTAAGAGAGTGTGAGGTGTAAGTGGTGGAGGTGTGTGTGTGTGTCCCCCTGCAGGGGAATAATGAGGGGGAGGTGGTGGAAATATATAAAAACAACTATAACAATAACAACAACAACTGATGGTTAAAACCCTACATAATTATATATATATGAAGCTATTTAGCATAGTGAGATGTGAAGCTGTGGGTGTTTAGTGACTGACTGTCATATGAAATATATATACATAGATATATAGAGAGAGAGCGAGAGTGGAACTCACTTATCCGAGCTATGTGGGACTAAGAGGTGTCTGAAATTGAAACTTATTCAATCATGAAGTACATGTTTGTGGGGCTAAACACTGGTCATATGAACCATGTTCAGCAGCTTTCTTCTGTGTGCATTCCCCGGTATATATACTATGTATACATATATATATATAGAGCTTAGCTAGATATGGAGCTAGGAGTGATAATTTAGCTTAGTGAAAGTCATATGAAGAGGCTATGGGTTTTTATTTAGCTTAGTGAGAGTCATATGAAGGCTATGGGTGTTTATTTAGCTTAGTGAGAGTCATATGAAGAGGCTATGGGTGTTTATTTAGCTTAGTGAGAGTCATATGAACGCTCTGGGTGTTTATTTAGCTTAGTGAGAGTCATATGAAGAGGCTATGGGTTTTTATTTAGCTTAGTGAGAGTCATATGAAGGCTATGGGTGTTTATTTAGCTTAGTGAGAGTCATATGAAGGCTGTGGGTGTTTATTTAGCTTAGTGAGAGTCATATGAAGAGGCTATGGGTTTTTATTTAGCTTAGTGAGAGTCATATGAAGGCTATGGGTGTTTATTTAGCTTAGTGAGAGTCATATGAAGGCTATGTGTGTTTATTTAGCTTAGCAGTCTTGCAAGACACAATGCGTTTGAGAAAATCAGTTTAAGAATAAATAAGTTCCCTGTCGTTGAATCGGTATCCCCATGCCCTGGCTGCCAGCCAAACAGAAGGCTAGCATGGAACTGACACGTTCCTTTTGAGGCGACTCTATTCTACTTATTTCGTACTTTAATATGTTTTGCCGGTGAAGTTTTATTTATTAAAATGCAATTTGTGTTCAGAGTGGAGATAAGCTTCTCACAGGATGTAATGACAAGAATATCAGAATCTTCGACATTGAAGATAGAGTTACTGAGCCCGAGATCACCATAGAAGCTCACGACTCTGCTATCAAGTGTGCTATCTGGAGTGGAAATCCAAATCATGTTGTAACATGTGCTGAAGATTCTGAACTAAGGTATGTTCCTACAAGTGTAAGTTGCTAGTTTTTAAGACATGTGTGGACATTGTGCTATTGACTCCCGACTTAATTGGCGATTAATTTTTTTTAAGCAAGCAATTATATTTATAGTTGCAACCTTTTTCAGGAATAATAATATTTTCAAACGTCCAAATAAATCAGCTGCAGCTTGGTGCAAGAATCAGCTTCATTGAGATAAGCAAACAGAAGCTACACAGCTCTCTCTATAATAAAACTTCAGCAAGGAAATTCATCCAGGAGTGTCTCCTTAAATGAAGAAGGGAGGGATTCAGAGTGGTCTCAGTAAGCAAAGAACTTCCAGAAAAGCAGTAAAGGCCTGGAAGAGGTGGTCAATGTTGGCAGTTGCTCACCCCAGGCAAACAGGAAGTTCGTTTTCATACAATTTTTGTAATGACAATCATCTACAACTGGGCATGTGCAGGTTTTAAAAAAATCCACTTTTCAAATGTGCATTATTTCATTTTTAAATCATTATTGTGAGTGGTGCCTGAGTTTGCTTCTGTTGATGCTTATGGTGATCAATCAGTTATTACATATACTTCCTCCCTGGATCTAGAAGGACGTGTAGAGCATCAAATGCAATCCTAGTTCAATCCAGCTATCGGAGTGTTGTAGGTTGTATGCATGTACGCTAAACGGAATAGTGTCCATCCAATCATCTACTCCAGGTGGTGAGAGATAAGGAACTCTCTCTCTAAGATGTGATCATGAAGAGTCTTCGGCGAGTAGGCCATCAACAAGCTCATTGCAGCAGAACTATCGATCATTTGATCTGGTGATTGTTCTAAGTAACTATTTCTGACGGTTTGCAAAGACTTAAGTTTCCATCGTTCCATTTGAGCTCTTCCTCTTTTGTTAGCTCTTTCTATGAAGTATTTTTTTGCTGAATGTGTTCATTCAAATTTGGTGAAACTAAATCCGTGTGCAGTCTGGGATGTCTACTCAATCGTAATGTTGCAGGAGATATACTCCCATAGTACTAAGTGGAGTTAACGTACCGAAACAGGCATCACAAGATCCGAGTTTCCTTGGAATCCTTGGAATCCTTTAGTCTCTTCTTTGGCCCTTCACTGCTCTCTCTCTCTACTTGCTATTCGAAGCCAGTTAACAAGGAGCTGTTTGGATTATGACAAACTCCATTGAACACAAGCAATTCCTCGGAGCTTGTGGAACACATTGATACAATGACTTCAGGCAATGCATGGGTTGGAAGCATTGAACAAAGATGTTCAATCATGGTACTCGATGTGGCTGAATTCACCATCACGACCTCAATCTATTTGGAATGGACCTCAGATAAGACCAAGTGCATATTATCTTAGGATGAGGCCAGTATAATCCCAACACGACCTAACTCAGCATTTTTAGGCCATTCCCATGGGTGTAGGGTTTAGAGTGCATTCTGAGGTCGAGTTTGTTATTAAACTTGCATGATCTTGACCTTCCCTTCCAGTTCACGATCCATACCGGCCACCAAGCCTTCCAGTTCACGATCCATACCAGCCACCAAGCCTTCCAGTTCACAATCCATACTGGCCACCAAGCCTTCCAGTTGACGATCCATACTGACCACCAAGCCTTCCAGTTGACGATCCATACCGACCACCAAGCCTTCCAGTTGACGATCCATACCGACCACCAAGCCTTCCAGTTGACGATCCATACCGACCCCCAAGCCTTCCAGTTGACGATCCATACCGACCACCAAGCCTTCCAGTTGACGATCATACTGACCACCAAGCCTTCCAGTTGACGATCCATACTGACCACCAAGCCTTCCAGTTGACGATCCATACCGGCCACCAAGCCTGCCAGTTGACGATCCATACTGGCCACCAAGCCTTCCAGTTTTCACAATCCATACCGGCCACCAAGCCTTCCAGTTCACAATCCATACCGGCCACCAAGCCTTCCAGTTCACGATCATGGCCACCAATAGCGAGGCTTTTCATCCTGCAAAAGGGACAGTTTCATCAAGTTCATCAATGGACCTCACCCTTCCATTTGGAGATATAATAACCTGCCCCCCCCCCTTCCCCCCACATCACACACTCAACTCACTCTGTCAAGTTTGGTATGGACTCATCTCCTTCAATTCAGTTTACTTTTATCCTTGTAGAATCCTGTCGCAGTGTGCTTGTGATAGCACTGGGTCTCAGGATAGCCACATTTGAATCTTGTTTGCTTCCATCCTTGTAGAATCCTGTCACAGTGTGCTTGTGATAGCACTGGGTCTCAGGATAGCCACATTTGAATCTTGTTTGCTTACATCCGTGTAGAATCCTGTCACATGTGTGCTTGTGATAGCACTGGGTCTCAGGATACCAACATTTGAATCTTGTTTGCTTCCATCCTTGTAGAATCCTGTCACAGTGTGCTTGTGATAGCACTGGGTCTCAGGATAGCCACATTTGAATCTTGTTTGCTTACATCCGTGTAGAATCCTGTCACAGTGTGCTTGTGATAGCACTGGGTCTCAGGATAGCCACATTTGAATCTTGTTTGCTTCCATCCTTGTAGAATCCTGTCACAGTGTGCTTGTGATAGCACTGGGTCTCAGGATAGCCACATTTGAATCTTGTTTGCTTCCATCCTTGTAGAATCCTGTCACAGTGTGCTTGTGATAGCACTGGGTCTCAGGATAGCCACATTTGAATCTTGTTTGCTTACATCCGTGTAGAATCCTGTCACATATGTGCTTGTGATAGCACTGGGTCTCGGGATAGCCACATTTGAATCTTGTTTGCTTACATCCGTGTAGAATCCTGTCACATGTGTGCTTGTGATAGCACTGGGTCTCAGGATAGCCACATTTGAATCTTGTTTGCTTCCATCCTTATAGAATCCTGTCACAGTGTGCTTGTGATAGCACTGGGTCTCAGGATACCAACATTTGAATCTTGTTTGCTTCCATCCTTATAGAATCCTGTCACAGTGTGCTTGTGATAGTACTGGGTCTCAGGATAGCCACATTTGAATCTTGTTTGCTTCCATCCTTGTAGAATCCTGTCACAGTGTGGCACTGGGTCTCAGGATAGCCACATTTGAATCTTGTTTGCTTAAATCCGTGTAGAATCCTGTCACAGTGTGCTTGTGATAGCACTGGGTCTTAGGATACCCACATTTGAATCTTGTTTGCTTCCATCCTTGTTGTAGAACTCTGTCACATGTGTGCTTGTGATAGCACTGGGTCTCAGGATACCCACATTTGAATCTTGTTTGCTTCCATCCTTATAGAATCCTGTCACATGTGTGCTTGTGATAGCACTGGGTCTCAGGATACCAACATTTGAATCTTGTTTGCTTCCATCCTTATAGAATCCTGTCACAGTGTGCTTGGGTCTCAGGATAGCCACATTTGAATCTTGTGCTGCTGTTCCCCCACTGACGACTGAAGTGCTTCCATGAACAAGATGCAACCCCGGGCACACGTCTTGGAGTTCATTCAAATGATATGCATTGTTTTTCTCGGGTCTTGCCTTGCACATTATATTCATAGGCAGAAAAGGTCAAGGTTCTTCGTTGATGCCATGGGTGTGGTCTCTTTCGCAATCCTTGTAGAAGTTGTGATCCGACAGAGTTGTGAAGCTACCACCAAACTGTTGCTGTAGGTGAGAATATCGTTTCTCTACTGGAGCATGGGAACTTGAGGCGGAGGAGTGGGAACTTCAGGTGGAGGAGATAGAAGACCTCTGTTGGCTGCTCTCCTATTGATGAGAGAGTACAGGACCAAGTCCATATGGAGAGTTGTCACAGGCTGAGGCAAGGGCCGTGCTAGTAATCAGTCTGAAGTTAACTTCTCAGAGGTTCATTGGAGGGTTTTACGCTATTCTTCCTTCCCATTCCCCATCTTGTTCCCTTCTCCAGCAACTGTGCGTACATGTAGGTGCTGCAAGGCCACTGGATAAATGTGGAAGGAATGTGCTATATAATGATCCGTGCCCTGTTGCTGGCCACTTTGACAGGCTATGTTCAGTGATACTACCTGATGGCAGGATTTCTGCAGAGTTCCTTGTGCACGTACCAAAAAGACTTCCCTGGTCACTCAGCAGTCGATGAGTCAGTCATCCGTTAACTCTATGGGGCCCCGAAAATGATTTCAGCTTCAATGGATTTTTCGATTATACATGTAGTGCTACTTGCATCACTCGAGTATTGAATGTCTTTGGCTGTGCCTGTGATGCTATGCCCCAGAGCAGCAGCAGCAGCAAGAACAGCTAGCAACAGGAACAAAGCAACACGAACAGCATGAACAACAGAAACATGAACAACAAAAAGAACAATAGAAACAAGAACAGCAACTTGAACAGCAACATGAACAGCAACATGAACAGCAACATGAACAACAGCAACAAATATTTGATGCTTTCAGCGTGAAGGCACATTTGTTTCTCCAGATGGGTGAGTACCTCTTCTAGAGTATTGAGGTGTTTGGCGTTCCACTATCATGTGATATGTAGTCATCCAAGTACAAAGAGGTCCTTGCCACGAAGGATAGTTTCAGTCCTCGTCAGTGTGCATAAGGAACGGTAGGGTCTGTGTTGGTGTAATCCTTCAAGTGTTTGGTGACCACCAGCTTCTTAGCTTCTTCGTCCACTGGTATCTGAGTAGGCATTGGCTAAGTCCAGCCTGGTGAAAGAGTTTCCACCTGCAGGCAAAACAAAAGTGTCTTCAATGAGAGGGTGAGGATATGGCTCTACTTGTTGGCTTAGGATACTATTGGCTTGTGGCATTGCAAACTATTTAGCAACTTGTACTATAAGTGCATTAGCCCAACTATCTGGGGGTTCTTTCCTTCCCCCTTCTCAATTACTATTTGACTCTCGAGCCTTTCAAGTTGTTCCGCAACTATAGCTTTCAGTAAGGATCTAGGGCTTCACCTGGCTGAGCAGCAACATGAATTCTCATTATCATTGTTATTATTTATTTATTTTGATAATTATTACAATTGTTGTTGTTGTTGTTGTTATTATTATTTTTATTATTATTATCATCATTGTTGTTGTTATTATTATTACTACTACTACTACTACTATTATTATTATTATTATTATTATTATTATTATTATTATTATTATTAATTATTCTCAACAAACTGTCAGTTGACATAAAGGAATTACAAGGACCTCAATAATCAACTTGAAGTTCAGTCTCTGGCCGATTCGACTAGATGCTCGCGTCTTCATCAGGAATATCTAATCGAAACATTGAGAGAGTAAATTTCAAGTTGATGATTGAGAAGGTCATAGTATTATTTATTTTATTACTACTACTGTTGCTACTGCTACTGTACTACTATCATTGCTAGTTAATATTGTCCTTTTCATTGGTTTTGTCACCATAGGCTGTGGGACATTCATAATAAGAAATGTGTACGAACTCACAATTTGGACCATCCGGCTACTAGCATCGAGCTCTCCAGAAATAGGAAGTATATCACTGTAGCCCACGGCCATAGTGTTACTATTCTTGACAGTAACAGGTATGTATACCACTTCTGTGGTGCAGTTGTTGTTGTTGTTGTTGTTGTTGATGTATTATTCCATACATGCAGCTTTGATGAAATGAAGTCCTTCACCATTCCCACTAAAGTGTATTCCGCTTCTTTACATCCAAATAAGTCCTGTTTCGTGGTTGGAGGAGAGGACTTCAAGTTATACAAATTCAACTATGAAGATGGAAAGGAATTAGGTATGAGTATACAGGACTACCGTAGTTTGGGAAAATATGACTCTTACCAAAAATTTGTGAGAATAAATTTCATTGTGACAAGTTTTCGTCCTTCTGGTAGCCCACGAAAAATAACGCACGAAAAAAATTAAATCAAACAACATCGACCATTTCAAGAGAAGCACGAGGCTAAGAGATGGACGTGTTTGAAAGAGCCTGCTGTCCTCGTGGCTATCATGTCTACTACCACATCTTCTTCCCCTCCCCCCCCCCCCCCCTCCAAGTCAACATGAGTTTTTTTAATTTTTAAGCCCAAACAGAGTATTCTAAAAGCCTAAGTATATTCAACAATACCACATATAGTGTAGGATGTAAGTCCAACTGGGCTCCAGTCTTAGATAGTGCAGGACACTATTGTGGGTTGCACATACTAAAAGGCAGTTGTTATTTTCTATAACTTGTAACTACCTTATTTTGACCAAGAAGGTGTCAATTAGTAAAAGATTGTATGATATTGCCTTGTGGATAGATTGCCTGTGTACTTATTCTAGCCAAAATATATCCTGCTTATATATAATATGCAGTAGATAAGATAGGTAATCACTTGGATTCAAGTCCAATTTTGGAATTGCAGTACTAATATATAACAGTCGGAGTAATTACACGATGCAAAGCCAAGTGCAGTTTTGACCATTACAAGTGCAATTAGTCCCAAATTGGACGAGAGAATGTGTGAGTGCATTGTCTTATGAAAAATAAATAAAAAATTGAATTTTGAAAGTGAAAGAAGAAAGTGCTATCTTTCAAAGCTAGTTATCGTTAGATGGTTCTTAGTTTGATAGCTACATATATAGAATGGCAGCACCTTTGTGTATTCCCCTACCACAATCAAGTTCAACAGATTTCTCATTCTTTTCACTCAAAGGTTGTTCGAGTAAATTTGCCGAAAAAATATCCATGTCCAGGTCATAGTCACTTATACCAATAATAAACTCTCCCACTGTTAGGCAGCCGACAAGGCTGGCTAAACAATCCGTTATTTGCTGTTACTAGCTTAAAAAAAGAAACCAAGATAAGATATCAATATAAAAATATGCAGTAATCCAAGTGTGACCAAGGTGCTAAAATACTGGGCATGCTCATTGCTGTGGCAACACAATATACACTGACCTAAAGCTACAAACAAATTTAAAAAACAATAACCAGCGGCCACAAAATGAACATAATTAAGAAAAGGTGTACAATTACGAACCTTTGATGTGATGATGGTACATGTATAATAATAATAATAATAATAATTATTATTATTATTATTATTATTATTATTATTATTATTATTATTATTATTATTATTATTATTATTATTATTATTATTATTATTATTATTATTATTATTATTATTATTATTATTATTATTATTATTATTATTATTATTATTATTATTATTATTATAATTTTTTTTTTTTTTAATAATAATAATAATATATAATATAGGTATATATATATATATATGTATAGGTACAATCTAAATAATGTCCATCAATCCCATCTGCTGTCCCATTGTCCCCAAAACAGAACTTGCATTTCCCCTCTGAATTGCGACAGAGATCCTCTGTAGCAGGTACTGAAATGAGTCGCTATCTTCAGTGGCTGTCTTGAGGCGACGTCCAAGTTCTCGTATAAAGACCTTTGTTTTGGGGCCAAAAACACCACAGGTCTCCACTGCCACTGGCATGAACAGGTAGGATGAGTCTAGGTTGCAGTACTTTGACATCTTCCTATCCTCTGCTTTTGCTGCTACTGCACCGAGTTTGTTTACCGCCAGCCTGATATTTGAAGCCGCAAAAGTGTCTGCACATGTAGCATCCCAGACCAGGAGCTTCCCTCTTGACCATGGAACAATGGACATGCCATCAGGTCTCTTCCCGTCTGATCTCATTAGGCCCGAGGGTTCAAGGCGGGAAGGGATCTTAGCAGAAACCAGTGATCTATGTATTACATCATTGATGGCAGCGTGTCGAGAGTGCCTGCCCTGACTCATTTTGCAACTAAGCCCATGGGTAGCCAGATGGTCCACGGCATCTCCACAATGTTCACATTGATGGGGTTGACATAATGAGGCTCCAAGTCTGAGGCCTATGGCAATGCGGATGGAGTCATCAGACATTCTCAAACCCAGAGAGGAGACAGGCAAGGCATTTAACCATGCACCAGACTCTGTAGCAGAGGTGGCAATGAGGCGAGCTCTGGACTGAGCATCAGGAGCTTCAGCAAGTAGGAAATCTGCTCTGGCTTGTACTCTTGGATGGTCCCACACTTTCTGATGATGTGAGGCAGGAGGAAGAGGAGGGGATTGCTCATGACCCTTCTGCCACACTGACAGAGCTGATGTTACTAGAGGAGTAGAGCAACCTTGAAGTGGTTCTGGAAGCAAGTGCTGGACTAGGTCAGTTGATCCTTGAACAGAAGCTAGATAAGATGATGGTGCAATATGAACTGCACTCCTAATTCCAAGGCCACCCTTTTTCACTGGTAAGGTTGCTTGCAGCCATGACTTATCACTCAGGTTTGTGTTGGAGATGTTGCTGAGGATTGTTATTATAATAATTATTATTATTGCGGGAACCACAGATAACTTGGATTTGGACTCTGATGACATTTTCTTTTAATAATAATAATAATAATAATAATAATAATAATAATAATAATAATAATAATAATAATAATAATAATAATAATAATAATAATAATAATAATAATAATAATAATAATAATAATAATAATAATAATAATAATAATAATAATAATAATAATAATAATAATAATAATAATAATAATAATAATAATAATAATAATAATAATAATAATAATAATAATAATAATAATAATAATAATAATAATAATAATAATAATAATAATAATAATAGTAATAGTAATAATAATAATAGTAATAATAATAATAATAATGTTTTTTAAATTTTTATTATTTTTTTATTTTTAATTTATTTTTAAATTTTTTATTATAAACAAACAATAATATGCCGAATAACTACCGATAAAGAACTAGCTAGCTAATTTAAGTAAGAAATAGTCATCACTAGTATACTGACTAGTGCCTAACACCGCTGCAGTGTTCCCACGCTGAATTGCAATGGAAATTCTCTGGAGGAGAAAATGAAGGGAACGTGGTTCATCGCACTTTGCTTTGAGACGGCCACCTAATTCCCGAAGGAACAAAGATGCCTCCCCTCCAAACACTCCAGTGGTCTCTATCCCAATTGGGACAAAGAAGTGTGTATCAACAATGTTTCCGTATTTTTCCTTTTTGAGGGACTCGGCTCTGTTTGCCACTGCCCCAGGACCTTCATGTAATAAGTTTGCATAGGATGGAGCAAAGTTGTCCACACATGTAGCATCCCACACAAGGATACGGCCATTCTTCCAGGGGACAATGGAAGCTCCATCAGGACGCTTGCCATCCAAGCGAGAAATGCCTGAAGGCTCCTGGTGAGAGGGAATATTTATGGAAGCTAGTGATCTATGAATAATGTCATTTACAGCTGCATGCCTCGAGAAACGACCTTGACTTCTCCGACAGTTGAAACCATGAGTGCCAAACTGATTCACTTGGGATCCACACTGCAGACAATTGTGGGGATGACAGAGAGGAACACCCAAACGCAAACCAGTAGCCACCCTAATCACATCATCATCCATTCGGAGGCCTAAGGATGACATGGGAAGGGCATGGATCCAAGCCCCTGACTCCTTCCTAGCTGCAGCCTGAATACGTACCCGTGAAGCTAGATCCACACTCGAGTTCAGGAGGGAATCAAAAGAAGCCTGAACATGAGGACCATCCCAGGCTTTCTGTTGGGAGGACCTAGGATCGCTATGACCTCGACACCAAATTTCCAAACCATCTTCAAATTCAGAGTAGTTTGAATCACCTAGGTAGTCCGGAAGAATCTGGTGGATAAGATCAAAAGCACCTGAAGCTGACGCCAAAAAGGCGGAAGGTGCAAGCATCACAGCACTTCTGATCCCTAAACCACCAAACTTCACTGGAAGTGATGCCTGAGACCAAGCTTGATCTTTAGTGTTGAGAGGAATGTTGGTGATCTCACTCAAGATGGTACACTGAAGTGAGTCAAAATCTTGAAGCTTAGATGAAGAAAAACAGGGAGAAGATCGTAAAGAGCTTTGGAATTGCAAATGCATGATGAAGCAAACAAATGGCATCATGAGCATGGAGGTGTCGAAGTCTGCTTCCCATAAACTTTAAGGAGTCAATTTTCTCGTTAAGCAGCTCCTCAACCCCTTCCATACCACCAATAGGAGAACCTAAAAGAGTGGCAACCTCTGGATTGACCACACGAAGTCCTGGAGCAGCACAGAGAGACTTCCCTAAAGTCTCTGGATCTGGACAGATAAGCTCACATTTCTCACGGTTAAGCTCCAAACCCAGCTCCTCAGCCACACTTTCCACTGTATTAAAATCACTGAGTACATCATCCATGCTTCTCCCAAGAGTGCCATCATCCAAATAAAATACACTAAAATTGGATACCAATTTGAGTGTAGTCTTGTGAAGAGCATGACAAAACAAAAGTGGACCCAGGGGATCACCCTGTTGAACTCCTTCAGATGACTGAATTGTTTCATTTCCAAAAAAGAGCGATGATGGAGCACTGTAAGTTGAATGGACAAAAGGTAGCAAATCAGGAGCTAGCTCTTCCACAGCAGATAACATTTTGTCCCTATGAATAGTGTTAAATGCATTACGAAAATCAAGCTTCAGGAGGATATGGCCTGGCTGTAGATTATGCAGGAAAATACGACCTGCATGAACAATAGATTCGGCTCCAGAACGTATCCCGAAACCCAATTGAAGAGGAGCTAGAAGAGCACTCATAGACTGCCTCACTTGACAGCATGCACATTTCGCTACCAGGCATCTAAGCGTGCACCCAATGGCTATGGGATGCACACCTCCATCCTTCTTGTTCAAGGCTACAAGAGAAGCCCCAAAGAAGAAAGGGCGAACAAAGGTTGGAGTTTTCCCCAACAGCACCATGTTGATGAAAACAGTGAGGGATGCAAGAAGTAAGGGACCCCCATCACCTGCAGACTTGCTGATCATATCCTTAAGATGTTGAGGACGTAAACCATCTGGTCCTCCAGCAGATCCACAAGGAAAAGAGCGAATGGCCTTAGCCACTACTGAAGGTGAAACTTCAAAAGGTGGAACATCATCACATAAAATTGGAGCTGGGGGAATGACCGAATTTGGATGAGGTGGAGGATGCTTATCTCGCAAGGACTTCAGAGTGCTTCCACTGAAATCAGCCAAGGAATCATCTGAGCTTGCAATACGGACTGCCCCTCTAAAATCTCCATCATTAAGCTTAGAAGCAACCCTCTTAGCCAGATATTGTAAGGGGTCATGTTGAGTAGAACGAAAAATGGATGTACACGGCCGAGGATCCGAAGTAAGTGAGAGATTGGGTTCGGACTGGATTAATGAGTTGATGTGAGAAGCAAGGCTTTTAAGGCGCCCATTTTCCCCTGGGACTCTGAAACACTGAGACGGGAAATTAAAAAGGCGATCCCATTTGCCAACATCATTAATGGAGGAAATAGAGGAAACTTCATCAAGAATAACAGCAAACTTAGAAGCTGCAAAATTTCTAGAAGCACGTGGCAGTCTCCTAAGAAGCTTAACAGAAGGGTTTGGAAGGCCAAACAAACGAGAATCACTCTGAGAAGCCTGGGAAGACATCTCATCACCACTAGAAACCTGACATGACCTGTCCTCAAGTATGGGAAAAGATCGGGAGCCTGGACAGCGGCAGCCAATTCGACCATGAACCTTGAAAACCCCACACTGAGTCACATGTATGGATCTCTTGCAAACTGGACATATAGCCCGAGATGAGGAGGAGGTGGTGGACTGTGTAGTAGATTGGCTGACTCTGGAGCTGACATCCTGGCTTCGCACATCGTTGGAAACACCGATACAACCTTCCATGCGGAAGTGGGCATCAAATGGAAATAGCAAGATTCAGCCTCACAAATGACCTACTTGGCCAGTGGCCTCTAAATAGTCTATTCAACCCTCAAAAGGTAGATAGCAACAACAAGACCTAGTTTAGACAAGACTAGACGGAGCTAACTAAACAGACAAATCTCGCTAAAACGGCGTCCATATTTTTTCTCTTTAATAATAATAATAATAATAATAACAACAACAATAACAATAACAACAACCATTACGACTAACTAACTAATGTTTTTTTTGTTAATTTCAGAGTCTTACAAAGGACACTTTGGCCCAGTTCATTGTGTGCGCTATAGCCCTGATGGAGAAATATACTGCTCAGGATCTGAAGATGGAACTATTAGATTATGGTTAAACACTGTTGGAAAGACATATGGCTTATGGAAGTGTTCAGAATAGTGCTTACTACATATGTATGCTGATATGTGTACGGATTTGTATGCTTTCTTATCCCTTCATATATACTTCCCTAAGAGACGATCATACAGCTTTTTCTATGAAGCAATGAATGTATAATGTGGTATGGATGGGTAGATGAAGGCAATGCGTCTTCAAATATAATGTATGCGATGATGCCAAAGGTGTGACGTGTCACTACAATGGGTGTGACTAGGACCAATCCCGTGCCAATAGAAGATCTCAACTCTCCTTCCTTGACCAAGTGGATCTGTTTCGTCAACCATATTGAGGAGTATTTTTTAGGGTTTTAACACTTGCAGATTACCATGAAGACTGCTACTATTGCTATATTGTTGGGTATTAAGGAGGACAAGACCATTCCTGTGGGGGGTTTTCTTTAAAAAAAATATGCCATAGCTTTTTAATGCTTCATCTGTTTTCAATTTCTCAAAAGATAGCTTCTTCTGTGGGCTTTGCAATGATATTTGCCTATATAGTGGTTTTTCAACTTGACCATGGTTTAATTAGCAATGGCACTGATGTCATTTTAAGAAAAGCTTAGAAATCACTTAGTACCCTAATAGACAGGGCCCAGCCAAGAAAAAAAAGGCTTTTTTCCTGTCAAGGTTTTCTCAGTGGTTCCATCTTCTTGAACCCTTATCCTTTGATATTAGCTTGGGGGCCACCCAGAATTTTGCCTCGAATCCAAGATTGCCGCTAAAATCCAAAATTGCTGCCAAAATTACAAAATTAATGAAATTAGCCTCTTGGCTTTTCCTGTAAAAGTTTTTTCAGTGTTTTTGTCATTCTGAACCTATACCCTTTGAAATTAGCTGGGGGCCTCCTAGGATTTGTCCTCAAAATCCAAGATGGCTGCTCAAAATCCAGCCAAAATTTTTATCTTACTTTTTTATCTTAATTTTTCCCCTTCCTGTCAGTGTTTTCTCTATCTGGAACCTACGTCCTTTAAAATTAGCCTGGAGGCTCCAGACATCCCATACTTAAACTGTAAATTATGGGTATGTGCGTAATGTGTGTGTGATAGAACATGGTGAGTGATAGTTAGTATTTATAGTATCTACAAATTAAACAAAATATAGTTCCAACATTCAGGAATGACAACTACACTGATAATTGACAATTCAAGACAAACACATCACCCAGGTACAGTGTATAAACTACTTCAAGTCATGCCACAAAACCTCTATTACCTATGCATATCCGATTATGGTTCCTTCAAAATCCCCAGAAAAAAGACACTCCCTTCATCATTCCGCAATTTAAATGATGACTACAAAAAAACTCCCCGTTGCTAGATGACGCAATGACATTGAACATTGCCTAGGTTTTAGTTGGTACCATTGGTGATAACTGCCTAAAAGAATGTTTTCCGGATGTTGAAAAAGATGTACTGGGCCCGGTCGGTTCTTGGATAACATTCATGAAAGGTGTGACTGACTGCTCAACTACTAAATGCATCTTCCTGTAGTTCCATTGCCACCAGATACAAAATCATTAAGTGGTACATGGATATGATAGTGCAGATTGCAAATGACCTTGAGTTGGGTCATATATTTGCCCATGAGGCAATCAACTCCAAGATGCTGATCATTTCGTGGATCAATCAGGAAAAGTCATACTTCTCATGGGAGGCTTCCACACAATTTTGGTGAACCTCAAGATTCTGAAAAGTATGGTTGTCTGGGTTTCAGTGAGTGGTGGGTGGAAGCTGGAGCTATAGCCGAAGGTTTTGTGGCTCAAGCGATTGAGGGCCGCCATTACTACAGAAGTGTCCGTTTGCACAAACAGTCATTTGAGGCTTTAATTAGGCACCGTATAAAGGCAAGCAATATCGGTACCAATTTGGACCTGCACATTAAAGAAGCAATTGCTAGCCTCAGACAGTACCCTTGTCCAGAAAATCTTGAATCACTATTGCGATTGCCTGGGTTCAAAGTTTTTAATTGACATCAGCAGAAGGGACAGAGGCAAAGATGATTGTGGAGTATCTCATAGACATTTCAGCAATGTTGAGTCTAATAAGTGCAGTCAGGGAGAAATGCATCGAAAGACACCTAGCAGCAGAACGGGCCTTAATTCCATAATGCTTCACCTTTGGGCATATCAACTATGCCAGATACCTTACATTCCAGCATGTCAAATTCCAAGACATCAAGGTGAATAACAAAGAAGCATGGGATGATCTGGCCCAAAATGGGTTCAGCGTATCATTGTCTGGTGAGCCCTACTCTACAATCCATGGGGATCTGATAACTGCCACAATCAACCGAGAAGTGAAGGTCAGAGGTGGTCCAATGCAAGGTGGAAACAGTACCAATGAGAGCACAACGGAGACATTCATCAAGACCAGTCATATCATGACTAAGCTCAGAGCTACGCTGAAGGAAAGGCTAAATATCCTCACCTCCTCAGCCCACAAGGAGACCACCATAGGGGCTAGAACACAGCATCAAAATATGGTTCATAATCTAGTACTTCAGCTTGACAAATACTTCAACCCTTTCCTGAATGGTCCTGCTCGTCATATGAAGACTGGTGTGGAAATCCATTGTAATGTTGTAAGAGGATTGATGTCATCCACGGAAGCTGGAGAGCACAAATTCAAAGAATTTGTTGACTTGAGACTCAGAGCAACAGGGGAAGAGCAAGTCAATTTTTTCACCAAGATTACCAGGCTCAACATTAAAACTGGGATGGAGAAGGCCAAAAAAGACCTAAAAGTTGTTAATACCCTCAAAGAAGACAGACAGGCCTTCAGTTTACTGGTAGGAAAAGCAACATCTCCAGATGAGGTGCATTCATATCCCTTGACTACTGTTCCACTAGCTCTATCCACACCAGAGAGAGATTTGAGACAAGGTTCAAAGGCAGCATTGAGAAACTACCTTATAGAAGAGTCTAAATCAGTGCTTGAGAAACCACCACTTGGGGGAAATTGGCTTATTGACGGAATGGCTGCTGTGAAATCTGTTACTGCTCAGCAAACTTGGAGAGAATATGCAGAAACCCTGTTAAAATTTTGCTTTCCAGCATTTGACTCCAAACCTCAGCAGTTGGGAATCATATTTGATTCATACAGTACAGCCACAACGAAGGAACTCACTCAACGTCGGCGTGGTACACCTGGAAGAAGAACTCACATCACAAGCTCTGAACAGAGTATGCCTAAGGGGAAAGATTGGGATTCATTTCTGAGAAACTCAGCAAACAAGACAGAGCTCATTCGATTTCTGGTCGATCACTACAAGACTGATGCTGTGAGATCCAAGCTGAAAGTTCCACTGACATTAACAGAGGAAGAGAACACCTGGTTAATAATGCAGCTAAAGATCGAGATGCTTGACTCCTGCAACCACCATGAAGGTGACAACAGGCTATCCTCCAGGTCTTAAAGTCAAAAGATCCCGTAATTGTCAGGGCTACAGATACAGATGTCTTGATTCTCCTGACCTATGCCTATTCTATCAGTAAACCATTACAAGACTGGCTGATGAAGATTGACCATGAGAGGTATGTTAGTGTGAAAGCTCTAAATGACCGATTTGGTGAAAAGATGTGTCAAGTTCTTCCTGCTTATCACAGCATCAATGGGTGTGATACAACCTCTTATCCGTTCGGTGTTGGTAAAGTAAAATCACTGAAGAAGATGGAGAAACTGGGAACATACCATCTCCTCTCGCATCTCGGCACGTCACTTACTTCAGTCGAAGACCTCACTGATGCTAAGAGTTTCTTCAGAACTTGTATGTATGCTGGAAGTGAACATGAAGAGTTTGTGAGAACAAGGATCAGAATATATGACAAGCAGAAAGTGAAATCCAGTTCAAGTATCTTGCCAGATGAGAATAGCCACACCTCAAGAGAAGTGACTTACAAGCTTTGATTTGGTATCAATGTCTGAAGCAAGATATTGAGTATCCTTCTACCAAAAACTGGGGTTGGGAGGATATGGAAGATGGTATTAGTCCAATATGGTTCACCTGCCCGTAATTCCCACCCAGCCTCACAGTGACGAGCAGAAGAACAAGGTTAACAGCAGGTAAATCATATAGCAGAGTTACATAATATTGTGCATTTGCTGTATCAGACTTGTTGTTTATAAGTAATACAATTCACAGCTATCTATTTGATAAAGCATTCTGATTATACAGGTGACATCAATTATGATGCAGATATTGAAGATATGAGGGGCATGGAACAGCTTCCAAAGAAGAAGAGAAAATTGAGACACAGTACAAAGGAGCTGACAGCTCAGGAGAGGATGATATTATTGAAAGTGACATTGTTGATGAGCTGTGGTCTTCTACCTCTTCTGGCAGTAGTATTGGAGCAGTGCACTCATCTTACTTACAGACAGACAGTGATTTGGATACTTGCGAATGAACAGTATCTCTGGATTTCTTGTTTCTATCGCTCATTTTGTTGGTGAATGGATTTCCAGACAAGTGGTACATGATTGTTATGGTTTCTCGGCCTGTTTTGAGCAAAATTAGCATATTTCATGATAACATAGCTCAAATAACCTAAAAATTGGCTTCCAGTGCCAACCCCCCCAAAAGTTAATTATGGGGGAATGAATACCTTAGTTATATAATTTTGGCGGCCATTTTGGATTTTGCGGCCATCTTGGATTTGAGGCAAATTCAGGGTGGCCCCCAAGCTAATATCAAAGGGTATATGTTCAAAATGATGGAACCACTGAGAAAACCTTGACAGGAAAAAATGGCAGTTTTTCCTTGGCTGAGCCCTGTCTATAAAGGGTGGGTCGTTAACACTTGCCTTAGCAGAGTAACTACAGATTTGTTTTACTAGCCCATTTTCAATATAAGCATGTGAAGTGAGCACACAGATTATTGATAAGAGAGCTTTCAATGATATTTTCTAAGAATTTTTTTTGACTGAGTTAGAGCCATTTATATGTTGTCAAATGCACTTCTATGGGAAGCATTTCTCATCCATTTCTCTACTAGTTATAACAAAATGGCAGCATAAAAGTATAACTCAAATGGTTTTCAAAATGAGCTGAAACCTGGAACAGCATTTCAGTGAAGGTATGGAATAAAAATAAGGAATTTTTTGCTTTTTTGAAGGTCCCCCCCCCCCCCCCCCCCCTCCATCGCGTCCCCTCCCATTAAGTTCTGGTTTATTTTTCACATATGGAGAATTAATTGTTAGAACCTGTATAATAACTGAATGCCAAATACAATACATACAATTAAAATATATATACCGTATATACGTATGGGGTGGAGGAAGCTGGCAGAGAGGAGGGAAGAGATGAACGATAGGAGGTGTTGAAACAGAGCAGATTGGTAAAAAAAAAAGTTGTACTTAGAGAGGATGGAGGAATCAGATGGGAAGAATATGAGATCTTGAGGAGAAAATATGAGCTAAACAACGAGGTTGGGTCAGTACATATAATTATATATAAGTGGAAGGGGAAAATGAAGGTGAGAAATGAGAAGGATTGGGAGGAGGAAGTAAACGGCAAGAGCAAGCACACTGAAGTTTTAAAAATTGGCAAAGAATGGTGGGGTGGAAGGTATATGAGGTTCATTCAAGATCAGGAAGGTGTGTGGTTGCAATTTAGACTTAGGACTGCATCAACTGGGTTGTTAGAGGATAAGAAGAGATGTAGGGTAGTTAGGGATGAGAGGTGTATCGTGTGTGATACTGGAGCAGGGGAAGATGTGGAACATTGCTTGGTGATGTACGGGGAATTTGAGAGGGATTGGCTGGTACTGATATAATAATAATAATAATAATAATTTCATGAAACACACCAATCTAGGTGTACATATAGCATATTAGCATACATATAATATAGAAACATACATTTTAATCACAACAAACAATGTTAATAAGTTTATCAATAGTTGGTAGATCCAAGTTTAGCCTATTCAATGTTAAATTACGGACAAAATCAGCACAAATATAGTCATCAGCATGATACATCTTAATAAACTGAAATTTACAAAAATTATTAAATCCGATAGAAGTATATACAAGTTGAGAGGAAGCCATAAAAATATATTTAATAAGAGGACAGACGGAGAAACACGATCTAAAAATAAAAGAGGAAAATAAATTAATAAGTCTGTTATATACTCTGCACACCAGCTGTAAGGTGAAGAATTCTGGTGTGGCACTTTCTAGGTAGTCTCCAGATTCTTCGTAAAATATTGTTGTAAGCAGTTTCAAGTGACTTTAACTGCTTACAACTCAAGTTCCAGAGAATCCCACCATAGAGGGAAAGGCAATGTAAATTAAAAAGTTTTGTTTTAACAACTGGATCACAATATGAAAAAGTATGTAAAATAAAATTAGCTTTCCTACACATAGCATTAGTGACTCTCTTAATATCGTTTGTATCATTTAGTGTGCATTCAAGAATATGACCAAGATGATCAACGTAATTAGAGAAAGTTAAAGTATTACCTAGAAAGTGGAAAGAATCATGAGGTAGAGTAGAATTTAGATGTGAGCGAAAACAGATAAGCTGAGTCTTGTTAGCATTAAATAGTAGACCAAAGTCACTTGTAAACTTCTCACACTCTGACAGTAGACAACGAAGACCAGATGGAGAAGGAGCCAAGAGCACAATGTCGTCAGCATAACATAATGAGCCAACAAAATGGTATCCGAAGTGACAAGTTTAGATAGTCTAGAGAGTATTACTCATCTATATACACTGTGAACAGAATAGGGGACAGAACACCACCTTGCCGAACACCATTGGAAACACCAAAAGAAGAGGATAATATCGAGTTCCAACGAACACAGAGAGATTGATCTTTATACCATGAAAAAACAGAAAACGAAGAATAGCAGCAGGAAGCTTTTTCTTCAACAAAGTTCTAAATAGAAGATCATGGTTGACTCTATCAAATGCTTTACTTGCATCTAAAAAACTGGAACCATTATGCATGTATGAAGAGACAACATTCTTCAAAACTCCAGTACAGAGGTCAGTGGAAAAACCTGGCTTGAAGCCAAACTGAAGGTCTGAAGTAAGAAAATGAGAGCTATATTGATGTAAAATGCATCTCTCCAGAACCTTACTAATGTTGGGTGCCAATGCAACAGGTCTGTAACTATCTGATAGAGATGGATCCTTCATGGGTTTAGGTATGGGTACAATGATACAGTTTCTTAAGACAGTTGGCATATAACCATGCCTAAGTATGACAGAAAACAAGTCAGAGAGAAAATTACAGAGGACAGGAGAAGCAAGAATTAGATGATTGGAAGACAAGCACGTGCCATCAGATTTATCCCTACCTAGACTCTTCAGACATTTGGCAGGTGACATTGGTTAAATCATTACAGGAGATAGAGGAGTCAAGGCCAGATAGAAGTAAATCCCTAGACAAAGCAAAGTATCAGAGCTATTTAGGATGGAACTAATCTTTGCACGAAAATTGTTGCTTATGTCAGTATTATTGGAATGACCATCAACAACTGGACATGCATGTCTGCGACTGGTAGATGAGGCCTTAACTTTCTTCACTTCCTTCCAAAATGTGCAAGTGTTCTTGTTAAACAGGGCTGTTTGAATCTTCTTGCTGATAATGCTATTTTTCCTGCGTTTCACTCTTCTAACTGCATACTTGTACTTGGCCTTAGTCCCGTCCTAATATCAAATAGAACACCAGCAGAGGGACAACCAGCTTCAACCCACAGTCTATTCCAGAGTGTAGCAGACTCTCTGAACCTGCTAACATGAACATTCCAACCAGGAACTACTTTAGGACGTATACACTTCCGTGGTAAGGAAATTTTACCAGAAAATGAGAGACATGACAAGAGTTTTTCCCAGCAGTTGTCAATGTGTTGCCTGTGATCGACACAATCTACAGAAGAACATTCTATCAATTCTGGAACCAACTCAGGAAGATTAGCTCGATGGTAACAATCAATATCAGATGATGTAATTTTATACCAATCAATATTTTTTAAATTGTCAGAATCTTTGCAGGCAAAATCCTGGTTATTGTCATATGTGTTACTGCTAGCAAGCCTGTAACAAAAACACAGAGGAATATGACCAGAGAAATTGTTGGCCGAATGAACACACTTTATTTTACTGACAAGGTTAGAAAGATGAATAGGTGTAAGAATATGATCAGGCCACGATCTGAC
Organism: Cladorhizidae sp. MBARI D1340-BT2; assembly: GCA_028752905.1. Classification (NCBI taxonomy): domain Eukaryota; kingdom Metazoa; phylum Porifera; class Demospongiae; order Poecilosclerida; family Cladorhizidae; species Cladorhizidae sp. MBARI D1340-BT2. The sequence continues at coordinate 20,265,667 of JAQNBH010000007.1, read as the reverse complement.
CAAACCACCATCCCTCTCGTAAGTAAACTGAATGGAGTTATGTGTGAGGTCAACAGCATCAAGATTAAAGTCAGACATGAAGGAACATGAAGAATCACGAAAATATGATGAACGAGAAAAATCAACATTAATGTTATCAAAAGTTTGAGAATCAATGAAACCTGTAAGTTCACTAATAGTTTCCAAAAAGAAATCCTTCGATTGATAGTTATTATAATTAGTGGGTAAATAAACACAGACAAAAAGTGTAACATAACAGTTAGATTTAATAGCGAGTGCACAAAAACGTGTGGAATTAGAATCAAGTCTAGTTACAATAGGAATGAGAGATTTCCAATATAAAATACCACAACCACCATATGGGCCATGGCCTTCCAACAATTAGTTCACTACTGTCCATGCCACTTACGCCCAATGAACAAAAATTAGAACTAATGTTTAGCTAAATCAGAGAGTTGCTCAGTGAAAAGCCAATGCTCTTGTACAAAACAAATAACTAATAATGAATTAACGAAGGTGGAATTAGACTTCCAGCCTCTACATTTATAACTTAAAACACGTAACTCAGAATCATTCATGAGGAAATAGAAGATTCTGAAACAGGCACCGAATCAAAAACAACTGTAGAGAGTGGCTGGAAAGTAGAGCTTAAAGATGTGGAAGAGTTAGAGTGTGACAATGTATTAGAGTGTGACAATAGTGCATTCTTAGCAGAAGACTCAGCACTAGAATTTTGTTCTTTACGCTTGTTGGCTTGAGCTATACGCAATTCAGGAGAAAGATCCTCACGAACAAAAATTCTTGGTGTCTCATAATTCTTCAGTTTGCTCCTAGAAGCAAGGACTATCCTCCTATCCCAGACACTGCATAGCTTCACCAACAATGGACGTGGAGGAGAATCAAGGCTAGGATTAAAATGTCCCAAGCGAAAGGCATCATTGAAGGAAACTGATCGACCAGTGAGATAGAACAAGATATCATCTACAATAGATTTAGTCTCATTAAGATTATTCTTCTCAGGTATATACACCAAACAAGACAATATTCAACTGCCGATGAGTATGTGAAATAGAGTCCTTCACAACATTCTTCAATACAACATAAGACTGATTGTTTTTTGTCTTGATAGTGCCACTTTGAGAGGCACCATCAACAGTAGAAGAAGTATCAACAACAGACTTCATGGTGTTAGAGAGTTGATCCTTGAGTTGCTGAGCTGACTCAACCAGTGATTTCAGAGATTCAAAGCCAGCGGAAGTTTTCTCAAGAAAGGATTGGACACAACAGTTGGGTAACTTTTCTACCGACTCAGCTATATAACAAATCAATGGATTTAGTGTTTCTGTCAAGTTGTTTGGAAACAGGGTCCATTTCCAAAGAAGGTAAAGTCAAAAGATCATTGGCTTCACAGAACACCAATGGTAGCTTGCCTACAAGATCAAGTTTGTCGACCACGTTGAGTAAATCAGGACTAATTAAGAAGCCAGAGCTAGAAGTTAAAGCATCTGAACAAGAGGCAGAAATGGGAGTGCAAGACTTAGACTTGCCAGACACAGAAGTGCAAGGCTTGTCAACAAGGTGTTCTAAAATGGTGGACAACAGCATGCCATTGTGACTTCTTCCAATTTCTGTTTTTAGATTTCCCACTAATCGTTTCAAACTCGGATGGTGTTCACCAGCTATCATTGTGCTTAGAGGAACCCAAGTTACTTGTACTGCCCTTAAGCTGATCAATATACAAATTGCCTACAGTTGTGTCACATCGCACCTCAATGTATTCTCCATAGGAATCATGAAGTACAGTATATAGCACTTTTAGACACCTGACCAGATGGCTGAGACATAGCCCAACTAGTTACTCCCTGACAGAGATGTACCTACAAAGGTGAGGAAATGAGCAGACAGAGGAATCACTGCGTCTGAAGTATTCAAAGAAGAAATTACAACAGTCTGCAGCAAACCCCACCTCTGCAGCTAACCCCACCTCTGCAGCTAACCCAACCTCTGCAGCTAACCCCGGGCTAAACCTCTTGAAAGAAGTTTGTCAAGCTTCAACAAAATAATATCCAACCACGTGGTGACGCAATAAATAGAAATCTGTTAGGTGTTGTAGTGAAATCTCCTCACTGTTAGAAGGACCTGGTACTCCCAGCATATAATAGCACACAGAAAACGAACCTCAGCTTCACTCTGTCCTGGAATCGAGCTCAAAAGGGAACACTCGTTGTGTATATATGAGGTGCATAGAATTGTAGGGGCAGGACAGTGGCTGGATGAATTTAGAAGAGTGGGTAAGGATGGAAAGGTGGCATTGCTTTTGGGGAAAGGTGTGGAGGGAGTAAGTGATGCAGTGATGGAGGAGGTGGGCGAGTGTGTTATGTATTGGGTACGTAGGGAAGTGGTAGCAGAGGAGAAAGGAACTGTTGTATGGCGAACTTCTTTGGTCCCCCCCCCTCCTTGAGCAGCGAGACACTCATAACTTAGTATTGTAGTAATATAGAGTGTTAGTTACTGTTACATAGTGTCACACTGTGCTGTAATATATGTGGTGGCCTTAACAGGCTTCAGCAGTATGAAGATTAAATCATAAGTCCCTATAAATGATGTAGTTCTTTTTTGACTCTGTTGCATAAGCTATGGTGAACAAGCCACAGTTTGAACCTCCTTACTGCTGTTGCATAAGCTATGGTGAACAAGCCACAGTCTGAACCTCCTTACTGCTGTTGCATAAGCTATGGTGAACAAGCCACAGTCTGAACCTCCTTACTGCTGTTGCATAAGCTATGGTGAACAAGCCGCAGTCTGATCCTCCATACTGCTGCTACATAAGCTATGGTGAACAAGACACAGTCTGAACCTCCTTACTGCTGCTGCATAAGCTATGGTGAACAAGCCACAGTCTTATCCTCCATACTGCTGTTGCATAAGCTATGGTGAACAAGCCACAGTCTGATCCTCCATACTGCTGCTGCATAAGCTATGGTGAACAAGCCACAGTCTGCTCCTCCATACTGCTGCTGCATAAGCTATGGTGAACAAGCCACAGTCTGACCTCCATACTGCTGCTGCATAAGCTATGGTGAACAAGCCACAGTCTGCTCCTCCATACTGCTGCTGCATAAGCTATGGTGAACAAGCCACAGTCTGACCTCCATACTGCTGCTGCATAAGCTATGGTGAACAAGCCATAGTCTGATCCTCCATACTGCTGCTGCATAAGCTATGGTGAACAAGCCACAGTCTTATCCTCCATACTGCTGTTGCATAAGCTATGGTGAACAAGCCACAGTCTGACCTCCATACTGCTGCTGCATAAGCTATGGTGAACAAGCCACAGTCTGATCCTCCATACTGCTGCTGCATAAGCTATGGTGAACAAGCCACAGTCTGCTCCTCCATACTGCTGCTGCATAAGCTATGGTGAACAAGCTACAGTCTGATCCTCCATAAGCTATGGTGAACAAGCCACAGTGTTATCCTCCCTCTGCTGCTGCATAAGCTATGGTGAACAAGCCACAGTCTTATCCTCCCTCAGCTGCTGCATAAGCTATGGTGAACAAGCCACAGTCTGATCCTCCATACTGCTGCTGCATAAGCTATGGTGAACAAGCCACAGTCTTATCCTCCCTCAGCTGCTGCATAAGCTATGGTGAACAAGCCACAGTCTGATCCTCCATACTGCTGTTGAACATCATACACCTCATTAGAACTCGTATTGAGCAGTGCAGCAATTTGTCTCTGAACAATGTTGCTCACAGTCTTGTATGCACTGTCATCACAAAAACTGTGGAGACAAGTATCTAATGATATTTGCCTGTATTGATGAACCTCAGTTGATTCAACTTCGAATCTCATTGTGACACCACAACAAACTTTCTGAAGACCACCAATATGGCTCAGCTCCCTATGTGCAGCATCGATTATGCTATCATTTAGTCACTGGTCTTTTAATGTCACTTTCAGAATCACACAAACTCAGTTCTGGAATTCATATAGATTCGGTTTATAGCAGGAAGTTCCACACTGTCTGATTTGGAAGCTCTTTCTTCTCATATTTTCCCAAGCATGAGCCTTCTTATGTACACTGGATTTGGTCAACAGACATTCTCAGGATTTCAATCGATCCTGCAATACAAAAATGTTGGGAATATCATATTAACAATAATATGCCATATATAACTCACTTTGTGACTAACAATTTGAGATGGAAAACTTCAGAAGTCAGGGGAAAAGAATATTTTAGTGTGCTGTGGAAGACCTGAGTGACCAAAACAGCACCAACATCATTGCATATCGCTAAGCTCTACCTTGAAATAACACAATAACAGTACAAAAGAAAAATGTTTACCTCTGACATGTCAAATTCATCAACACTGGCCACTTAGTTAAAACCAACTCAGGATACTGCAATGAGGTTATACACATGTTTACTACACACCAAGGAAATTCTGCCTTGTCAACAAGATCCTAATTCAAAAATTGTAAGTTTTCTGTACAGTGATATAAGATCATAGGATAAACTTTTGTCTAGAGCATTATAAAATATGATGTTACTCACATTTTGATAATTACACAGTAGAAGGAAGTCTAATCTCATTTTCTCGAGTTGTGGCTTTGAACTGTAGAGTTTTTAAGAGAAATCAGCTTTCACTTATTTTATCTACTTTTTTCCAAAGGCTACATTAGAGCTATACATTTATAATTGAACTTGCGTACATTATATATGGATTTATTAAAATGCAGGTAGAGATGAAATTGAATGTACCATTGACTGCAGTTGTTTTCAACAGTGCAGGAAGTGGTGATGTCAAGCTTTCATATTCAACAATCAAGAGTGATATTGCATTCCACCATCATACTTTGAGGTAGAAGAATTCTGAATATTTGTAACTTGAGAAGAGGCACAAGACAAATTGGATCATAATATTGAAAGTCTTTAGGAGATTTAATATTGACAGCCTTTTTAAGCACATGCCCAGATGATAAATTTCGATTGTACACATCTTTACCAAGCTGTTTTTCCAACACATATGACGTTAACCATCACTTCTCAAATGTTTCACATTTATAGCTGTCCCTTTGGGCTTTTTGTTGCAAACTTTTGTACTGCATTTCAGAACTTACAATGAAATGATAATAATTTTGTTCATTGATCACCTATTTTTTTCCCTTCAAAACATATTCCTTCTTGTATCTTATCTTTTCTAGATCAATACGGATTTAGCTGCATAGCTAGTTCTAATCAATGCAATGAGACTTGTCTAGTAATATCAGACACATCAGTTTCTTTTTGTGATCCTTCAGCTTCTATATACCTCAAGAGGAAGCACTGGCAAAAACCAATAACAAAGGATACCAAAATAAAATGATCGCTAGTATTGCTATAATTTACACCTGCAGAACAAATGGAGAAAATTTGTAGATATCTGCACCGAAGTGCGATATGCAAATAAAATTCAATCAATGTGTGAATCACAATCATTTCACCCACAGTTTAGCTACTTTGCTCTTTGCAAAGTTTAATCGAAAAGTTCTATTACTGTGGCTGATAGCAGAAACTTTGTGATAAGTTTGGGTTAAAAGGCAGGACAAGGTCAGAAATCTGTGGTTTAGCATACCATATCTTTGCACACATTCATGCTATGGTCCCTATTTATACACCAAAATGTAGCTTATGCAGTGTTTATCTTTTGGAACTGCAAGTTGGAATGTGAGATGAAATCATTCCCCAAACCAGTTTGATTAACACTTTCCTGCATCAAGTCTTGAATGGATATAACAAATGTGATTGATAGAGCTATAGAAGCACTACAATTTATAGATTTTTAAATATATATATTTTAAAGTGGACTTATGTTCATATGAAGGGGGGGGGGGATCGAAAATTATAAACTAACAAAACCTTATGGTTAAGACTTTGAGGCTCCATGTATTTTGCAGATGGCACAGTATGAACTATTGCTATAGCTCAGGTGCTCTCTTTAGATAAAGTTGCAACCAAAGTGGGAGTACTTCAAAATCTGAGTGCCTGAACTGAAAATAGTTGTGGTTCCTGATTGGAAATTGCGGCTAGCGTAATTTATTCTAAAACGTACCGAATTAGGCAAGCATGGACAAGAATTTTTTTGGACGGTTTTCACACCCGCGCTTACCTACTTTGTTGTTTGTAGAGTAGCTTCCTCTAGCCATAAAAAACTGTTTCCAATCCAGGAACCATTTCAGGCACTTTGGCTACATGTAACTTTAGTTATACCTATGTAGCTTTTGTAATTCCAAAAGAGGGCACAAATTATTTGTGCTATATATCTAGTGAAGTGTACAGAATCTATGGAGCTCCAAAGTCGTAACCATAGGGTTATGAAACCAGACCGTGCCCCCCCCCCCCCCCTCTGAAAAAGGCTTTGATTCACTTTGTTAATAACACCCATTCTTGATAAGATTCTGGACATGAGAATTTAAAATAAGCTTTCTGTGTTTATTATAATTTCTTAATTTTTTTATACTCTTTCACATCACTCAAAAATGGCCTTAGTTTCTACTTACTTGTCCCTTGGTGGGCTCTGCTTCTGGCCACTTTCCTTAAAGAGCAATAAATATATCAGTAGCCACTTGGGGTAACTGGAAGTGGGACAACTAAATCAAACTAATCTGAAAAAAGTCCCAAAAATATTACTTCATCATGTCAGTTAAAAAACACGCACAATGCATGTGACATGCCTCTGGCCATACTTTAGGTTGTACAGGAATCTGGATAGCATTGGCTGAATGAATTTTGCATCGTCGCATACCTGTAAGTATTACATCTGCATATCTGACAACTATCACATCTGACACACACATGAATGTCTGAAATCATTCAAGCCCAATAAAATCAACTACATATTTTCTCCATTTTTATCCCATACCTAGTATTCTCCTGTGTAATTTTCCTTCTCTTTCAGCATATAGCTACAGGCTCTTGCTAATGTTCAAAAATTAGTTCTCTCTGGATGCATGCTATAATTATTCATAGAACTCGTGATGCTATAGGCACATTCCACATTATAGTAACATTAGAGTGTGGGAGAGGTGGTAATTTCAAGCCTACATATTGACCTATCCACTAAAGGCACACACATTAATATGTAAGTAAGCCTACCTTCAGCATTGGTGTGACAACTCTCCATCACTCACTTGCTTTCTTTAGCTGTCCTGACTACCTTCTTCCACTCAGTCTTCCCATTTGAGGAGCAGTAGGGAACCTTTCTCTTCACTTCCAAATATTCCCTTTCTTATCAGGATCCTTTTCACTTTTCACTTCTATCAAACTCTGCTGAAATAACAGGTAGCTAGTCCACCATTTCATCATCTTAGCTGCAAAGCATGAAGAGCCATTCTCAACATAAGACAGCAAGACTAACTACTTCAACATGGATGTTTCAATGAAACTCAGCAGTGCCATGTAAAGAGGGAGAGTGGAGGGGGAGGGGAGAGGGGGAGGGGGGAGAGGAGGAGGGGGAGAGGGGAGAGGAGGAGGGGGAGAGGGGGAGACATTTGATCCTGGAAGATTAGATACTGTGCCCCTAGGACAGTTTTTATCCTAGGAATATCAGTCTGGGGGGACATTTTATCTGGAGGGACAGAATATCCTCTGATACCATGCAGTGTTATGTTAAATGGGGGGGGGGGGGGGGGGGGGGCACATGTAAAAAGGCACCATTGTCATAGGAATATAGGTCCCCCTTCATAGATCTAGGGCCCCATATAGGCCATTTTTCTACAATAAATGTTATAGCTATAGCTCTGTCTTGTGTTAGCTATAATCACAGCAGAGGGTCAAGTAGCTTTGCAGTCCTTGCAAAGCTATTCTTTAGCATGTAGATAGAATATTACTTACAAACAGCATAATGAAAACCTATATATATACATAGACTGCTCCCTACCACTTCATATACTTGTCAAATAGGATTGGTACACACTTATGTTTACAATCAGGTCTCAGTAATAATTGGTACAGTGACATGTGGCATTGCATTATCAGTCTTGGATGATGCAAGCCTTGCAAAAGTGCATATCTGGCAGCTCACACTTGCAGTGTATTGTTCAGTTCCAGGGAAATAACTCTGCTCATGGGCAGTTGTGAGGATACTGTGTGGAAAAGGTGATTATTTCTTCTTGTAAGCAGATGCTGTCTCATTTTCTTCTATGCAATCTCTGCATGGTAGGCGAATGCTATGGCAAAAAGTCCATAATCTGTTCTTCCCAGTTGCTGTTGTGTTGTTGTACTGCAGGAATATGAACTGTCTTCTTGCCATCCTTCACCTCAATTGTGTGCTTATATATCTGTTCCAACTGTTACTTGGAGACTAGGAGAGAACTTGCAATCATAGATACAAATGTTACCGTTAATTGAAGTGAATGTCACCCAATGAAATCTCCGGTGTGGCGAATTGGAATGCTGTCACAGTTTGAAGCTACAGAATAGTCAGTAATGGCTATTATATACTTATTCTCATGTGGTGTTTCAGTGAGAGGTTCTAGGATATCTACTCCAACTTGATGCCAGAGTTTTGGGTTGATGTGAATTATGTGCAGCTTACCAGAAGCATCGTTAAGGTGTAATTAATTCTTTTGCAGGTGCCCTCACCTATTAAGAAGTATTAAAAACAACAACAACAAAAGACTCAAGTTATGCATAGATGTACTCCATACTTACATATGAATTGACATCTTTGCTCAGCCCCCCAGGCCAATAGTATTTGCAAGCTATGTCAGGGCCTTATTCGTGCTGCTGTCATGGATAGAACATTCTCTGCCGTTAAGCCACATCCTCAACCACCTTCCTCTCTACAGCTGACTTTTCTTTCTCTGAAGAAGCGTTATCATTATACAATACCAGGCATTGAGCTCATCACTTCAGTTACCGAGTAGTGTTTAATCACTTCTCCCATTAACTACTATATACCGGCGATGTAGTAGACAGTTCCCTTTTCCTTTACAGAGAAAAAGGCAACTCTCTTTCGCAACGAGCTTGTCATTTTTATCGCGAAGTTGTTTGGATATTTGGGGGGGGGGGGGCTAATAATATTATTAAGGGGCCCCCATCATAGAAATACACTATCATTGAAATAATACTGACGGGTTCCTATACAAGCACATTTTCAAAAAGCAGCTAGTTTGTGAAATGGATGAACATTTTTTTACTATCCTACGCACCAGAAATATCCAGACAACTTCGAAAAAAATGACAAGCCTGCGTTGCGAGAGAGAACTGCTCTTCTCTACCGACAGCGGTAGCAAGAACTTACATGTCAGATCGCATGCGCACACACGCGTGCCGGTTTCCACGTACTTGTCAGTCCCCGACGCGAGCACGTTTATCTTCTCGATAATTTTTATTTGTTTTGGGTGAAGTACTGAAAGAAGTCAAATAAATATGATGAACCTCCCGAATACTTCTTTTGAGGTACGTAGATTGTAAACAACAAACCAGGGAGAATGTATAACCTAGACTGGTAGAATCCCTGGAAACATTTCCCTGGACAATGGTCATTTTCCTGGCCCCACCCTTCCCCATTTTTATTAGTATAATAAGTCCCTAGTATAATAAGTCCCTAGTTTAATAATGACAAAATCCAAACACAAGTTCTCTGGTGGGTGAAACAGAATCAGTTTGAGTCACCTCGTCATTATCACAGGAAGTTGATTTTAAATCGGAGTATAGAGCAGTTGAAAAGTCAAAAGTTTTGCATAAACTTCTACGAGTTGCAGTCTTCACTGATTTGAGAAAATTAGCTGAAAGAGGATGGCTATTGTCAAAAAAGGTTTGCCATTTTAAATTTTTGCACTTAAAAAAATCACATATCGTTATAGGATCTCACCTCTTCTGTGGTCAGTTATGATCTTTCTATATAACTATGGTGAACAGCCTTTCAGGATCAATGTTGGAACGTGGAAGTATCAGTCTTTCAGCACACTGTGCAAGCATACCAAACCTAAGTCACATTCTTTACTTCAGCCCCCATAGCAGCTCAGTATTTTCTTTAGACTCAAACTTTGGAATTTGGCTAACAGAACGAGCTGAAATTTAATTGTGAGCATATCTGTCGAAAATTGTGTAAAGCAAGTTGCAAGAGCGCTGACAGTTGATATTGTGCGATTTCGAGGGTCAAGAAATGCGATGTAGTTTTTTGATGAGGTGTTATCTTCAAAAGGCAATTATTGAGTTGATAGGTTTGATGATGAACCCGAGAAAAAAACTGACATTCCGCAGAGGTTCCAGCAACTTTATCCTTAAAAGTAGCCTTGTGGATGTGCCAATACCAAGCTCATCATCTTCAACTTGTAATAAAATTACTGATAAATTCATGAAGAGACACACAGATGTCTGATTGGGAAGACCAATATGACTTGCACTCAATCTGCAAGATTGTAGAAAATTTGTTGGGAGGTTTTAAAGAAAAAGATAGAAAGTGGCAAAAGAGCTGGATCCTGTTAACTGTTCGTCAATTCGATGAACATGCTCATTAGCATTTGACCTATCACTTCAAGGTCAAAGTAAGTATCAAGAACAAACCATTTCTCAATAAGCCATTAAATGCAATGTTCCAAACTGAGCCAGTGAGTGGTAGAATGCTTTAAAATCTTTAATGGTTTTATATATTTTCAAACTCAGCTTCCATTTCTGAGTATTCATTTTTGCTGAATATTTCAAGTTATAAGAAATATTAATGATATGGTTATCAACTGGCACTGCTAGGGTATTTCATTGCAGCATCTGTTCTATTGATTTCTCAGTAGCTGGAGGTGGATTGTGTGATGTGATGTGCCTGTAGTAGCACAGAGAGCAGCAAGATGGCATGTGCAACCAAAACTGAAAATGTTTGGATTCCTTTCTTTAATTGTACTTAAGACAGAATTATTTCCCCCAACCATTACTGAAGGTGTATCTGATGTATAACCATATTAGACCATGGGGTATTATTAGAATCTAACTCTGATAAAGCTTTAAACAACACTTGTGCAATGGCTATATTACAGATAGGCATTGTGAGCTGGAACAATGTACATTTTCATCCGAGAATCTTACCATTATTGTGAAGAACTTTTGAAAATCTATATACAAAGGATAGAAAAAGGACTGGAGCAGAAGCAGACTTTATGATGGCTTGTGTCTTCATCCTTCCACAAGAAAATCCTTCGGTGATTTTGCTGTCTGGAAACATTTCCTTACATAGTTTTGTAAAGTGCCAGGTTATGCTTAGCTATGAAGATTGTGAAATACACTGCAGCTGTAGCAACTTGCCTATTGAAAGATGGCTTCTTTTCACATAATGTCATGCTACTTTGGTTAGTGAAAGATTTGTGGCACCATCTTTGTAGCATTTACTTTCCATGTGGCATTTCACATCACACAATCCTCCTCCAGCTATTGAGAAATCAGTAGAACAGATGCTGCAATGAGCATAACTTGATCTCCTGCTACTTGATGGCATGTTGTAGCCATGACCATTCTGATTTCCATTTATAAAGTCAATGTGGTTTATCCTTAATCAGAAGACTCATGAGTAGCTAATACTAAAGAGAAAACATGTGGCCTAACTATAAAATGCTGGCTGAGTCAAATAATCATGATGCAGCTGCATGCCGTGTTTGTGGTATGTCATATTAGAGGTAAGTCCTGTGGTTTGGCACATTTATGATTAGCGCTTGCTTTTTACATGCAACAATTATATACACAGTGAATTTACTATTATGGCCATAAACCTAAAATCCCTGGACAAAGGTAGTTGTTCCCTGGACCCGTGGACCAAAATTGTGAAAAGGGTGAAATCCACTGTCCAGGGCACCCCTGGTTGCAACTGTGCTTGGTGCCAATTATTATTAAAAAAATTTATGGAGAAAAATGGAAATGTCGCACTCTGAAGCTCATCAGTGATTGCTGGCTTAGATATGTACTGTGCAGATGAGTGTACCAGTGTTGGCTCTTGGCATCTAACTGCTTCATATCCAAACAACTCGAGAGAGTTCTTTACAATAAAGAGATAAGTCCGTGTACTTGCTGTTTGTAGTTAATTAACACGATGTAGTTTAGTTAAGCAAACTAGCTAATTGCTGTGAGCATAGAAAAACTTAATTTTACTGAGAAGAGACCATAAGCTTTAGTTAGAGGAGCACTGTGGTTTAGCTAGCTGATGTCATGCATTTTAATATAGACCTGGTTATTAGAATTCCTCTACTTATAATGAAAGTAGTGGAGTAGCACAGGTCAGCTAACCCTCGACTGCAGAGAAGAGCCAAGCCTGATCCAGGGTTTTCATGCGTGGGAAAAAATGACAACTTAAATGGAAGATCTTCGGAATGCAGGATAAAATACTTTAGAATGATCTCAGCTTTGTATTTCAAAGTGCTATATAATAGTTGAGGCTAGCTAGGGATGATTGGTTATGTCAGATGATGGGGGGAGGAGCTTTAAAGTCTAATGAAATTACCTGTTGTGCGTGTGATTAATATGACATAAAGTGGAGGGTCAGGTAGATATTGGATGACTGACTTTTCTTGGGGAAGGGGGATGGGGGGTTAATAACTTTTAAAATTCACAGAGCAAAAAATATTAGGACCTTCAGGGTGAAATACCTAGTTATCTTCTCCCAACCTATTTATACCATTTTAAATCACACAGAGACCTTTCCTTAAAACAACAAGATTGCATGCATGTGGACTATATTAGTGTCCCTGAACAGGAATTAGCAGTAATTTCTGCCTGACATTAAGGTCCCCTGAACTAGTGGCTTAGTTTCCACCCCAGGAAAGCAAGCTAAGGGTGAGCATTTCAGATATCCAAACATCCTTGGTCTAAACATTTGGATAACTGTCTCATGCAAGTATATTTGTTATACTATTGAATTGAGGAAATGATCTGACAGATGAGCTTCACCGGAAAAGGAGTAGGCGATAAGTGGCTTGTGATTCTGGAGTTAATGTGAAACAGTGCTTGCATCAGTGACCATTTCCCCCATTTCTTTATATATTAGGCATTCTGACTGTAAGGCCAACACTATTAAACAGGCCGAGGGAAAATTTTCAATCTTGCCTTGTAACTGGCTCACTTGGTCAATTTTTGTTGGACTTCTTGTCAGATATATATGCATTGTTGATTTTCAAACTCGATAGGAACTAAATGTAAACTACAACAAAAGTACTTCTGCCACTTCTATTAGCTAGTCTCGAATAAGTATAGCCAGCTACAAGATAAAATGTAAAAAATTGCCTCAGCCCATTTTATAGTTCACAAAAGTTGCCAGTGGCATTACTGTGATTCATGCATTCCACGAAGTGCTTATTACCCACCCCTTTTCCAGTAGAGCTCAGAACAAAAATTTAATGCTCCATGATAATGTAACTTGTGGTGTAGCTGTTACATACTACAGTTGTTCTATTATTAGCGGTCTAATCTTGGCATCAGGTGATACTAGACACAGCGTTGACGGCAGTAACTGCGGCCATAGCAGCAGCAGTGTCTGTCATGATAAAGCTCACTCTGTGGGTGTGGTGAAGTGGATCTTTGAAGCCACGGAAAAAAAGAAATGCCAGTGATGAGAGAATTGATCAGTAGGAAATTCTACTTCAGTTCTCTTGTTGGGGTCACCACCATAGGAGTCAGTAATCGACCATTCGAAAGGCTCATATATATAGAAAAGTCACAGGTACAGCATCGATGATTCACGTGCGTGTGCATGCTACCATTACATCACGAGTTCAAACTTTGCAAGGAAAAACCATGCCGCTACAATACGATTAATGCCCAAGAGAGGCTATAAAACACTACATGGTGGCAGCAATGTGATAGGCTCAGCTTAGGATTAATCCCCCAACCAAGCGAGACCAACTGATCTCTAGAGGATGAACTAGTGTTTAGCACATATGCTATGAAATTACATCGAACAACCAAAACACTGCACGTCACATGTACAGTCATTTTTGGTGGTTATTTATTGGTGCATGTCACTGTCTAAGCTAGAGGGAATTGCAGACAATTTAGAGACTGCCATTTGACATAGTATCCACAAATAAGTTTCTTTGAGTTGAAGCCTTAATAGTGTATTCAAATTGAAAATGCTGATCAAGCGCGTTTGTATTACCAATAATGAAGTATCAAAATGAGTTGTACATGCAGCCATGAGACTGTACTAATCATGATATGTAGATCATAAAGCTAGTCCTCATTTTTATCTGCCTACATCATTTTTATCTGCCTACATCCATTGGATTAAACACAGTGTAGCATTAGTCAACTGCCCTTCTTTTGGAAAGGCAATAGGTACTTGTACTTCTTTGGGCTATTAATGTCCATCTTGAATAACATAGATAAACTTTAAGAAATGTTAGGGTGGGTGGAGTTTTAGCCAATGGAGTGTGATAATCAGCTGACAGCAGCTGCTACTTCTGGTAGTGTTAAACAATTAGATGACATTGATGATGAACCTGGATCACCTAAAAAGGCGGATTGCAAGTATAATCCATCCACTTTAGGTATGTCAGCAAATAATAAAGGGCCTTCATTTACTAATGGTGATGTTTGCTACACTGATTTAATATTACTTATGGTGAACTCAACTGTGAAGAAACACATAGCAACCTCAAGCATATGGAGACGGAAAACTCAGTTCGTAGTAACACAAGTGTGACAGCTTTCCATAGCTTTGAAGATTCAGTGACTAGGTCTGAAGTACCCTTTGCAGACTTTGCACAATCTCTCTTTTTCAGTCACTAGCCACTTATTGCATCTTATCTCTAGTATGTTTCTGGACAATAAGATGGCTACCAAATTTAGTTCAGCATGCACCAAGACAACATGCAACATGTGTAATGAAATAAGCACTTCATGCTCATTTCACAGTGCCTGTGGAAAATATGTGTCATGAAGGTCCCATTTCGATCTGTGTGGTGAGAGTAATGGTACTGACAACAAACATTTGGTTGAACTCTGGGATGAGAGGGTCAATATGCTAGCTATGAGATTTTTGGACATGCCTATATAATGTAGCATTGCTAATGCTCAGTCTCTTTCAGCACATTTATGAAGCTTTGTCCAAAATAAATATATTATAGGTTTTGAATCAGATAATGTGATGTAGGCAGACATAATTCGGTTTTTTCTCAGATAAAACAGAAGCAGTCTAAAGTGTTTAGTGTTGGTTGTGTGTGCCACCTAGCTAGTCTATGTCTTGCTGCTGGTATTAAAGCACTACCGCTTGATGTTAATGGTTTCTTTGTGGATTTCTATTACTTATTTGATAAAAGTGCAAGCAAAGAACAATTTCGGCGATTCCAGTATTTTGTTGGGGTGAAAGAAATGAATTGGTTGTCTCTTGAAAAGGTCATTAAGCATCTATTACAGCAGTGGGATGCATTGTATGCATATTTCAATGAGGAGTCTGAGAATAACCGTGCTGCTCGAGTACTGAGGTTGAACTCAAGACAAAGCTGTACTTTCTCTTCTTGATTACGCCCTTGATCCTCTCTGCAAGTTCAATGGCAAGTTTTCCACTGTTCCCTCTCTTCAAGCAGAAGTGCACAACTAACCAGAATCTTTCTTTCTAGATTCCTGATGGTGGAGGCTATCAAAGATTCTGAGGACAATCACACCTGTATCGATCTAGATGATAATAAGCTCTGATTAAAGGATGAAAATCTGAGCAGTGGCCATTAATATGGGATTTTTTTGAGTGACGATGATGGCATTGATTCACACAGTTGAAAAACCCCGTTCTTTGCTGGAGTTTATTCTCCTTACAAGGCCGTAGCCGCCACTATTTTGCAAAAGTTCAGTTTCATTGATCATGTCCCAAAAGATTTTTCTCTTATGCCAGAAAATAAAGATAAACTTGCTACTCTTTGTTTAGCAAATAGATTTTCAATGGCTGCACCTGAAGAAGAAATTGATAACTTGGAAGAAGAAATTATGGACTATGTTCTGGCCATCTTTCATTGTTACCAACTGTGTCCATAGAAAAAGGAAAATTTAGACAATATAGTGGATGAAAACTAAAGATGGTACAACCAGATTTCCTCTCCTTACTAGATTGGTCAAATGCTTGCTCTCATTACCTCTGATACTAAAACAGTGTTTAATATTCAGAAAGATAATTACAGATTACCGAACTGAAATGGAACAGAGTACTTTATGTGTCCTCGTAGCATACAAACTCAACTTTTAATACCTCTAAGGAACTTTTTAGCTAAAGCAAAATCTAGTCCCATGGATTACAATAAACACAGTCACAGTCACACTCTCACAAACACAATGTCACAATATTTGTCATGCTTTGATTCAAAATGCTTTTTGGGTTGAATGGAATGTATTACAGGAAACGTCCATCTTTGGGTCCTCAAGTCCTTCTTTTTTAGCATAAATGTCCGTCCAAAACGAATTTCAGTTAACACCTATGCAGTAGTCATTCTTCAGTTTGTGCTAATTCTGGTATAGCACTTATAACATTCTGTTTCTTCTCTTTGCACGATTCTTCATCACCATTGGCTTTTTTTTCTATTGTGAAAGGGGAAAAATATTGAAGGTATAAAGTTTATGTTAGCAATATCATGAGGATGCACCTAATCACGAAGAAAGTGACAAAGTGCCTGCAAAAGTATGTGTTTAATAATAAAGATTGCCAGCATCCATGTGTAGGACACAGTAGTAGTGTAGGTGGTAGTTTTGGTACGCAAAGAATTGTAAAAGCCAACTGACTAATACTTTCGAGTATAACAATTTAAATTAACTTGATCATTTATCACCGAGTATTTCCTATTATGATGTTTAGAAAAGCTGTTGGGATCCTCTTCCACGAAGTACATACAGCTTTTCAGACTTCCTTAATATTGTTGATGAAAAGATTTCGAAGGTTTGCTTCTGTTATGTCATTTACAAAGTGCATTGTTTAGTCAGCCAGTGAGTTTTTGAAGGATTAGAGGCTGCAGCTAATAAAAATTATATTTCTCTCTATTCCCCCCCCCCCCCATCCTCCAGATTCATAACGAGTTTGAAGAGAGATCTATGGTAAGTCTGAGCATGCACTGGAAGACATAGCTTATAACCACAAGCACATATATACTTCAGTTAGTTTTATGATTTTATTGATGTTCAAAGTAGTCATTATCTTGTTTATTTTATGAAATACCGGAAGGGGAGACAGTTGCATTTTTTGGGGGGGAATGTGACCCACGTGCTTTTTTGGTTGTGGTTAACACTTTATAACTCCATAGATTCCGTAAACTTCATGTTATGGACTTGATATATAGCTCAAAAGATAGATCTCTCTTTGTGCT
Organism: Cladorhizidae sp. MBARI D1340-BT2; assembly: GCA_028752905.1. Classification (NCBI taxonomy): domain Eukaryota; kingdom Metazoa; phylum Porifera; class Demospongiae; order Poecilosclerida; family Cladorhizidae; species Cladorhizidae sp. MBARI D1340-BT2. The sequence continues at coordinate 20,248,360 of JAQNBH010000007.1, read as the reverse complement.
CTCTTTTGATACTAAAATATTTTTCATAAGTATAACTATAGCCAAGTTATGGGAGCTACAAATGGAGGGACCCTAAAAAACCTGAATGCCTGAAACCTCCACATAAATATCTCCGGAAGCCCTACTCTATGCAATGAGTGTTTTCTTTAGGCGTTAAAATGTAAGGACGTGGTCAGCATGGGGGTGGAAAATGAATTTCGTTAATAATCCATAAAACTCATTTTCCACCCACGCGCTTGATCACATACTTAAATTTTAACGTCTAATGAAAACACTAATTGCATAGAGTAGGGCTTCCTCTAACCCTCGTAATCTTCAATCTGGAGATATTTATGTGGAGGTTTCAGGCATTCAGGTTTTTGAGGTCCCTCCACTTTAGGTCTAGTAACTTGCCTATAGTTATACCTATGAAACATTTTAGTATCAAAAGAGAGCACACAGAGAGACCTATCTTTTGAGCTATATATCAAGTCCATACCATGATGTTTGCAGAATCTACAGAGCTCTAAAGTGAAGTTTTAAAAAAAATAATAAAAAAATGCAACTGTCTCCCCATTCTACCCACGAAAATGAATATTCAAAATAATGTCCAAGGGTAACTAAGTATTCAAGACATGTATGCAAATAAATATCTAGATAATACCAGATAGTATATACTTGGCAAAAGCACTGAAATTCATAATGGGGAAAAAGTTCATGGCTGCTGAATTTCTGTACAAAAAAGCATACCTGTCTTTGTCCAATTTAGTTTGGTAGCTGTAGTGATTCTAGCTAGTAAGAGCACCTACTTCTTTGTAGCAATTCCTCAACAAAACGATCAGTTGCATGTACAGTAGAGTTGCAACCCCAGGTACAGCTTCAGGTTGAGGAAGAATGTCTTTTTGCTTTCTAGGATATATAGGCAGTGACTTTCTACTCCAGTAGTCATGTGCACAATTGTTGATGATGTAATCATTGTATGCGTGTAAAAAAAATTCATGTTTGGATGGCCACTTGCGAAAGTTCATGGCTAATTTTCCCTGTGGAATTACTTTCCTAAATGGTATTAAACATTGTTCCTTCATATTTAGAATGTGCTCCACATAAAAACTACAGTAAAAAAAGTAGGATGTCAACTTTTTGAAATTTGTAGTAGTAAGGCAACAAGGTGTCTGAGGTAAAAGTGTCTGAGGTAAAAGTTTCAAACTTACAAAAAAATAATTTTAGTACACTTTTTAGAATATATTTTTATTTAGACATTCTTACGGGCTGATATATATCTGCGAAGGAATATGGTCAATTACAGTTGTGCTATTTGAACTTCATTGTAATCGGATTGCTTTTTCTTTTCTGTCATCTCAGGTGTCCTGCATGAAGAATCAGTTTGAAAAAAAGCCAAAGGCTTCTGAAGAAGAAAAATCAAACTTCTATGAAGGAGAAAAGTTGAAGTCTCCTGCAAGGAAAAAAAAAGCAGCATACTAAATGTAAACATTTGTCAGATACCAAACATGTATGTAGAACTCTCCAATAAAGGAATGTTGAATCTCAACTTTATTTGTAAAAGTGTCTTTTGATCACAACTCAACAAAACCAGAAACAAAAAATAGATGTAGCAAGCACGAACAGAAAATAAACAGAAAAAACAAACAACCCCCCTCCCCCCTCCCCAGCCATTAAGTAAAATTTCCACAAAGTTTTGGCCAGCTGCTCTAGCCATCAGATTTTAATGGTGTTCACATGCAGTGAACATAACAGAATCAAATTGACAATCATTCTTTACTTTCTAACTCCCCTTTCTTTCTCTCTCCCCCCCTTCCTATTCAGTGGGTACTCAAGGTTCTTACTTCGAATCTGGGTGGAATCACTCACTTTTTAAAACCTTTTTTCCCCTTACTGATATCAGGATATTTTTCGGACCAAAAAATGAAGAAACAAATCAGTATCCATAACTTATATGCAGACAGATTATGTATGAGTGATTTAGAAACCACTGGATGCCACAACAGCTTGAAAGCACTACACAGAGTGTGGGTAACCCAGCTAGTTATTCTTAGTAAGATCTCCTTTCCTTAACTTGAGTGCATTAGCTGCTGGAGTGCATTAGCTGCTGGAGTGCATTAGCTGCTGTAAGAGGTAAACAGGAAAACGTTTTCAAGAAAGTAAAAAAAAGGAATTTAAAAAATCCTTTTTTGTGTAAAATGCTAGTTATCTGCCATGAAAGTAGCTCATTCTGAGTTGATATGCATTAGTTATCAAGCCAAGATCTACAAGTCAAAGAGGAGAGTCAGAGAAGTGGTCCCAGTAAGTACAGATGTTCATGATAAACAGGCTAACGTGAGCCTATATACTACTATACCTAAAGCCTTATTGAACTAGCATGTCCACACTCTCAAAAGCTAGTTATCTATTCTTCAGAGTTCCCTTTGATATAATGTATAAATATACAGCTCGTTGCTGGATGCCTATATATACTAGAACAAGAAAAAAACGAAGCTTATAAAAGCACCAGAACTCACTGTACTTACCCATATATAGCTACTGTGCTCTTTCAACATGGCTCGGCCTTCTGTGCAAAGGCTCTAGCTATTGCTAGTTCTCTACTCTTGAGATTTCCCTTTGAAATATATACCCTCTGTTGCTAGATTCCTGTACTTGAACAAGTTTATAAACAAGTTTATAACACACCAGAACCTAAGTTAGCCACTCTACTTACCAGTATATCCTATTAAAAGTTATGATTAACACTGGGACCACTTTTCAGACTTCAGACTCTCCTCTTTGGATCACTTGTAGATCTTGGATCACATATGATTTTTAGAGCACTCATGCAACAGAGCTTTATAGGTGTCTCAGCATCTCACATAACCTATCACAGTATACGTCATCCATACTGTTTCTTCATGTAAATTATTGCTGCTGTTGTTGTTGTTGTTCTGTTGTCATGTTTTTAAAATTAAATTTATTTTATTTTATTGTAGATATGATTAAGTAGCCATTGCCAAGCCCATTCATACCCGGAACTTTAGAACCTTGTTGTCCTTGGGTATTTTTATTTCTGCCACTTTAAATATTGCACTCTCTCTTGCTTTATAAGATCTTGATACTGCTGAGCACATTAAGGCCACCACAGACACTACAGCACAATGTCAAACCATATAACAGTAACTAACACCTATAACAGTCTATATTTACTTAATTAATAATAATATCTAATAGTTAAGAGTGTCTGGCTGTTCAAGGAGGGTCGGAGGGAAGGGAACCAAAGATCATTCATCAGCTCTCCATACAACAGTTCCTTTCTCCTCTGCCACCACTTCCCTACCCAATATATAACACACTCACTCACCTCCTCCATCACTGCATCACTTACTCCCTCCACACCTTTCCCCAACAGCAATGTCACCTTTCCATTCTTTCATCCAGCCACTTTCTGCGCACCTCATCCACCAGTACCAGCACACCTCATCCACCAGTATACCAGCGCACCTCATCCACCACACCTCATCCACCAGTACCAGCGCACCTCATCCACCAGTACCAGCACACCTCATCCACCAGTACCAGCGCACCTCATCCACCAGTACCAGCGCACCTCATCCACCACACCTCATCCAGCGCACCTCATAGTACCAGCTGATCCCTTTTGAATTCCCCACACATTACCAAGAAATGTCCTACATCTTTCCCTGCTCGACTATCACACATGATACATTTCTCACCCCCAATTATCCCAGATCTCTTCTTATTCTTGCTGCCAGTCCTCAGTCTAAATTGCAACCTCACACCTTCCTGACCATGCATAGACCTCACATATCTCTCCACCCCTGCACCATTCTTTGCCAATTTCTACAAATTCAGTGTACTCTTGCTGTTTACTTTCTCTTCCCAATCCTTCTCATTTCTCACATTCATTTTGCCCTTCCACTTACATACAGACCCAACCTTGTTGTTTAGCTCATATTCCCTCCACCCTTGTTGTTTAGCCCCCAACCTTGTTGTTTAGCTCATATTCCTCCCCAACCTTGTTGTTTAGCCCCCCAACCTCATTGTTGCATATTCCCCCCCCCAACCTTGTTGTTTAGCTCATATTCCCCCCACCCTTGTTGTTTAGCTCATATTCCCCCCCAACTTTGTTGTTTAGCTCATATTCCCCCTACCCTTGTTGTTTAGCTCATATTCCTACCCAACCTTGTTGTTCAGCTCATATTCCCCCCCCCCAACCTTGTTGTTTAGCTCATATTCCCCCCACCCTTGTTGTTTAGCTCATATTCCTACCCAACCTTGTTGTTCAGCTCATATTCCCCCCCCCAACCTTGTTGTTTAGCTCATATTCCCCCCACCCTTGTTGTTTAGCTCATATTCCCCCCAACCTTGTTGTTTAGCTCATATTCCTCCCCAACCTTGTTGTTTAGCTCATATTCCCCCCAACCTTGTTGTTTAGCTCATATTCCCCCCCAACCTTGTTGTTTAGCTCATATTCCTACCCAACCTTGTTGTTCAGCTCATATTCCCCACCCCCCCAACCTTGTTGTTTAGCTCATATTCCCCCCAACCTTGTTGTTTAGCTCATATTCCCCCCCCAACTTTGTTGTTTAGCTCATATTCCTACCCAACCTTGTTGTTCAGCTCATATTTCCCCCCCCAACCTTTTTGTTTAGCTCATATTCCCCCCCAACCTTGTTGTTTAGCTCATATTCCCCTCCAACCTTGTTGTTTAGCTCATATTCCTCCCCAACCTTGTTGTTTAGCTCATATTCCCCCCACCCTCATTGTTTAGCTCATATTCCCCCCCCAACCTCGTTGTTTAGCTCATATTCCTACCCAACCTTGTTGTTCAGCTCATATTTCCTCCCCCCCAACCTTGTTGTTCAGCTCATATTTCCCCCCCCCCCAACCTTGTTGTTTAGCTCATATTCCCCCCCAACCTTGTTGTTTAGCTCATATTCCCCCCCAACCTTGTTGTTTAGCTCATATTCCCCCCCAACCTTATTGTTTAGCTCATATTCCTCCTCAAGATCTCATATTCTCTTCACCATCCAATTTCTCCATCCTCTTATTTTATTTACAACTATTTTCACAAATCTGCTCTGTTCCAACACCTATCTCCTACCATCATCTCTTCCCTCCTCTCCTCCAGCTTCCTCTGCCCCATATCTCCCCGTATTGCTATTCCTACTATTGTATTACTTGCCCCCAACAATCTTCTACCCACTTTCGTCTGTTCTGACTTCCAACTTCATGTCCTCCTGTCCACCACACTTCGGCTGCACATATCCATACTAGGCCTCACTAGAAGCTCCCACAGCATTCTTCCTCTGTCTACTTCCACCTGCCCATTCACTCTATTCATCCATGTCACCTTCCCACCCCACTCTTCTGCCTTCTTTGCCATCTTCTCTGACTGAGCATTACCCCTTAGCTTCCTATTAAACCATACTCCCAAGTACTTGCTTCCAATATCTCCTCGTCAATTAAAGTTGGTTTATTCCCTTTCAACAAAGCACTCGAGTTTCGAGCTAAGGCTGTAGCTACTACGAGTAGCTCTAGTCCTAGCAGCTACTATTGGTCTAGTATTACACTCACTGACAAGAAAACAGATAAAAGTTTACCGATTAACAACTAGATTTGTACAGAGCATCCTGAACGACTTAGGTTAATCATGCTATTTATCTGTACTCTTTCAACATAATGCTCGAATTTTGTGTGAAAGCTACAGCTATAGTAGCTGTAGTCCTCTATAGCTACTATTGATCTAGTCACCCCCACTGAGGGAGACAGATGGATTTGCAACTATATACAATCTAACTTACGTAGCAGCATAGGCGGAAGCCCGCTGCTTATGCTTCATGACTTTGTGCATAAGTTCTCCTTTCTCAACAGAACAATTTCCAACATTGTTATGCTCCTACAACCTTTAGAAGACAACATTCGCTCCAAACTGGTCCCTTCCCTAACAGGTAGTCTCTAAGACATAATTCGTGAGCTCTTTGCCTTACCTGCGAGACTTGGTGGCCTAGGCCCAGTCAACCCCATAAGACTTTCAACCTCTGAATATACAACTCAGCTAACATCTTCTCTCCTTTAAGGGACCTCATCACAGAATAGTCTCAAGAATACTCCCCTGAATACCTTCTTGCCTAAATCACAGCTTAAAGGGAATCCCACAAGCTCTGTTGTAATAATGAGACACCCATGCCACCTCCCTAAAAGAAGAACTTCCAACTCTCTGCAGCGTATCATGAACTTGACCCAAGAGAAAGGTGCCTCTAGTTGTCTCACCTCCTGACCCATGGTCGAACTGCGCAAAATGGCCTTCAGGACACAATTGCTCTCTGGTATGGATGGCAACCTTCAAACATCCCCACCCATTGTGCTTGTACTTCAGTATTCAACACGCCCTATCTTGCTCCAAAGATGGATTTCATACCTTGCATCACAATGGGGTGAGAGACCCAACAGCAAAATTAAAATCAAAAGTATGCCATGGCATGTGCGCACAACAAATTACTGGTGAAGCTCTCTATGGTATATACCTCAGCAATAAGAGAGGATGAAGGCAAGGCTAGATACCAATGCTACTGGGGAGGTTGCTTTGAACGCACCTTTTCCCACATTCATGTTTTCAATCCCATACCCTCTACAGCCAGAACCTTTCTACCTGCTATAGCAAACATCAAAAAGCATGCTTAAGAGCAAAACATTCGGGAAGTGGGAGCATGACTCATCCACCCCCTTGGTCATGTCCCTTAACGAAGCGGCTGCTACAACGTGCTACAAGAGACTTGCATTTATGATCTCAGCCACAAGGAAACACTCCTACAGCAATATCATGGACTGGATTAAATGCAGCTTATCTTTCGCACTTCTACACTCGTCAATCCTGTCTGTCAGAAGTGCCTGCTCAACCAGAGGCTATATACCAATTGACCTCACAGCCTCAGAAACTAACTTTTCAATAACTTCCCCACATTATTAATGTATGATTTTAATGTGTATATAAAAATAATAATAAATAGTACTCTCAGTTGATATAATAACATTACAATTACCTTCTCAATAATTAATTGTATTCTCTCGACGTTTTGACTAGGCGCTCATCAGCTCAAATTTGGGCCTTTATCCACTTCTTTAATGGGTGAACTAATACCTGAAAACTGTGGTTTAACATTTAAAGTACAATACATGTTATCGTCCTGATTTTAAATGAGCAATCAAATGTAGCCAATGCAGTATGCTTTCTGATGGTAGCTTTGTTTTGACATAATATATCACTATGTTTATAAGGCTACAGTTTACAGAAAGAGAGGGTCTGCAGGTAGTTCAACATCAGAGTCATTTTCAGAACTCCGAGGACACAAATGAGCAGATTAAAGATGTACTAGTATGCACTCATGTATTGTATACTGTGCATCCCTTCAGCTGCATAGGGGAGACCAACAGAATGAAAGAACAGCAAGATGCCTGTAAAAAGTGTGTTAAAGAGAAATCTGCAATTACTGAACATGCATGGGACAATCATGAATGGACATCCCCTATTTTGTGGAAGGAAGCCACTATCTTAGATCAGGTGTCTGGCACTGCTAGTGAGCAAGCTTTGCACATCAGCCTAACCAAAGTGCGAGCGGTTCAATTAAGATTGTGGAATAAACTTACCTGGCTACTGGGTGGCCACTCTCAAGAGCCTGAACTAAACATAATTTTGCTGTATTTATTTATTTATCATTAGTTAATTGTTTGTAGTTATTTATATCATCAAATTATAGAAGTTACATTTTTCATTTTAGAAATATAATGTTGTTATTGTTTTGATGTTATTGGAATTGTTTTTCTTCTTCTTCCTATTAGTTTTATTTATTTATTATTATTAATGAACTATATTATTATTAATGAACTATTATTATTATTATTAAATTATTATTCCAATTTACTTGTTATTCTCTCAGTTAACATAACGAAATTGCAATGACCTTCTCACTAATTAACTTTAATCTTACTTTCTCGACATTTCGACTAGATGCTCTAGGAATAATCATTGAATGAGGCTAAGAGCATCTAGTTGAAATGTTGAGAGAGTAAAATTCAAGTTGACTTAATTATTTTTATTTAGTTTTAATTAGAGTTCCATAATGTTAAAAAGGAACATAACGTGTAAATCTGAGTCATCATATATACAGATATGACTCATCCGGGGAACAGTTGATGGATTAGGGTTGGGTTGGGGACTTGGCTCGATGGGGCTGGGCTGGGGGCTTGGCTCGATGGGGTTGGGCTGGGGGCTTGGGTTTTGGTCTGGGGACCAATCTTCTAGCATGGGCATGTGCATGGACTGGAGCTGAGAGTTCTGTCTGTTTTGAGGAAGCATTATGGTAATGCCTGGCGGTTGAGTACCATTCTGGAGGGAGAAGCTGTCTGCGCTGTGATTATTATTAGTGTGTGTGTGTGGCAACTCATTGTTAGGGTTGCTCGAGGCCGCGTGGAAGACTATCCTGTTCTTCCTTCAGGCAAGCGATAGTGATGGTGTTGTGGATGTGGAGCGATTGGAGGGGCCGCTCGTAGGGGAGCTGTTTGGCGCTGGGTAGTGGCTACACATCCTAGAGGACTTATCTGTTGTGTTATCCTTAGATAGTTCTGATTGAGTTTGGTAGAATAGATAATATTGTTATTCAACAACAAGCAATGAGATATCTCTAAGAATGAGAGACTCCGTGCATGTGGGTGTGAAAGGTTGGTGAGCATGTGTTCGCACTTATGCGATCGGTTCGTGGTGGATGGTGCGAGTGACGATACAGTGAGTGGGTGGTGTGAGTGATGATATAGTGAGTGGGTGGTGTGAGTGATGATTAGTGAGTGGGTGGTACAGGTTTTGGTGGGCTAGCAGACGAGAAAAAAACTGAGAAAAAACACTTTTTTGGGGAAAACTCAGAGCTCAGAGAAAACTAGTCCTCTCTTCATTTTGGGGTGAATCTGTCATGATCAGTGTTCTGTGCTTTGTAAGTCTGTCATATGACATGTGTTCTGTGCTTTGTTGAGGTTCTTGGTGTCCCTTGAGCTTGGCTTGTTTTGTTCGGGTTATATCCGTGTGTTGTTGCTCTGTGGAGGTTCTTGGTGTCCCTCGAGCTAGGCTTGTTTTGTTCGGGTGGGAGTTATATTCTTGTTGTGGCCTTGTGTTGTTGTTTTTTCTTTCGGTTGGGGATCCACGACTATAGTAATAATAACAATAATACTAACAACAACAACAATAACTAATAACCACAACAACAACAATAATAACAACAATAATTATATTTTGTTCTTCTAAGAATTATAGAATATACAGACATGCTATATAGTTATAAAGAATCAAACCACAAACACATACTAACACACACACACACACAAAAAAAGAAGACAATACTAGGGCTAGGGCTAGGCTAGGGTTTTTAAAAATTTTATATTTTTTATGGGTATCCACGGACAACCACGGACAATAGTAATAATAATAATCGTAATAATAATATTTTTGTTATTCTAAGAGAATAAATGAGACCTCCAAAACTGCCTGCAATAATAACCTCTGTGTACTTGCCAATAACTTATAGAACTTAAACTTCTGGCTGTGGACTGAACTGTAATATACACCAAACACAAATTTAAATGGTAAAGGTTGGTTAAATGTTTGTGGTCTACAACCAATGAAAAATTGTGCACGTAAAATGGATAGACAGGGCTAGGGAAAGGGCTAGGGCTTACTCTATTCTCCACCACATTCTCCTCCATCGCCTTCTCCTCCAACACCTACTCCTTCTCCTCCACTTTCTCCTTCTCATCCACCGCCTTTTCCCTCTCCTCCACCACCTTTTCCCTCTCCTCCAACGCCTTCTCCGCCTTTTCCCACTTCTTCAACACCGTCACTATGTAAATACATCCACCAATACATCCACCAATAAGCAAATACTTACCCAACAATGGACCCAAAACAGAAATATTGACAAAACAGGTCTTCTAACCTTGGAGGGATCCAAGGGAAAGTGGAGAGGCAGAGGCAGCTCGGGTGGGGGAAAGTGTGTGAGGGGAGCTCCTGGTTGGTGAGTGGGAGCTTCTGGTTGGTGAGGGGGAGCTTCTGGGGGAGTTTGTTAGTGAGGGGAACATGGTTGGTGAGGGGGAGCTTCTGGTTGGTGAGGAGGAGGTGGACCGACAGAGAGGTAAAAGTCCTCCCCCTTCACACCTCTTTGAGAGTGGCCCATGTACCCGAATATACCCTTCGTTGGTTAAATTGAACTTTAATTTAGACCTGTAACATCTGCATAATTGGAAAGTAAGCTATAGTTGTAACACATTACAAACTTACTGTCTTTTTTCCTCCATCCTGAACATGTATCATACCAAGTGTACCCAGACCGTTGCATAGATTGCGCCCAAGACCCTAGCGTTAGCGATTCAGTAAAGGGTCTGGGTCATAGAAAAATGGAGCAGGCACTAAAAATGGAGCAGGCACTATTTTGGGCCAAGGTGAGTCTTCCAGATTAGACGTTTTTTTTGTCAGGAAGACTGGTTTCTTAAGGCTGCATGGGCCCCTCTCAAAGAGGTGTCCAGGTGAGGGGGGACTTCTTGAGGGGCTCAGACATTGCTATGTAGATAGATATAAGTCATCATGGCTATTCCCCTTGTAACATTTTGTAGATGGAACCCCCCCCCCTTACACCCCCCCGCGCCCACCATGCCGCCAACAAGGATACAATGGGATGCCTGCATGGAGTGGAGGAGCAAGTGCCCAAGTGGGGGGGAGGGGGGGGGTGAAGCTTTCTGTAAAGTACACAATTATGTGTATATCTCTTATTCTTCCTGTTCCAGGTCTAAAATATGTACCTCTTCCAGTCAGATGTGATCATTCATCATGAACAGGGGCTTTATAATAGGGGATGGTTGTTAATCAATGAATGACAAATGATTGACTGTTTATTGGATGATTGACGGCAGTTATTGGATGATTGGTTGTTGTATAATTGACGGTTGATAGTTCAATTATCAAAGGCCATACACAAAGGCATAGGTAAGGATGGAGTGCTTATGCACCACGAGCAGAATGTTCGGCATCGTCATGCTGCAGAAAAGGCAGATCTTTTCAGGCTTAATTATAGTAATCCTGACAGCAGAGTAGACAACAGTCTTATGAAAATGAGAGACAAACAAGCAGAGGAAAACAGAAAAATTCTTCACCAAATTGTATATGGTGTAGAATTTTTAGCGAAGCAAGGCTTGGCTTTCAGAGGCCATAGAGAGGACAAGGTGGATTTTGCAGATGCTTGTGTCAATAGAGGCAACTTTATAGCAACTCCTAGGGAGGAAAGGAAATGCTACTCTTCAGAAGCATCTTCTGTTTGCAAGTAAAAATGCTAAATAAATACACTAGCAAAACAATCCAGACCAAATGATTCTTGTGTATGCCTGCAAAGTAAGGGAGAGCTTAACTAAGGAGCTTAAACTCAAGAGTTTGCCATTCACCATCGTAGAAGATGAGGTTACTGATCCTCACGCAAATCAAGAAATCCTAGCTGTGTGTTTGAGGTATGTGGATTTAAGTTCGGTGCAAGCCCCCCCCCCAAGATCAGGGAATGCCTTATTAACCTCGCTAACATTGACAGAGCAAATGCTTCAACAATAGCAAAGAAGATATTAGAAACACTTTCACATTCCTCAATATCTTTGGATCGATATAATGTACATGGCCAAGCTTATGATGGGGCTGCTGTAATGTCATCAGAGAGGGCTGGTGTCCAAGCAGAGATTCTCCTTTGCCCATTGTTTTTCGCAGTCTGAACATTTCAATTGCAGCTTCGTGCTAGGTTCAAGAAGTGAGAAACCTCATAGGCTTAAACTACTTGGTACTAAGTACTACATTTACACTTACTCAATAGTTTTCTTCATCAGTGGATCTACAAACTTGATTCACTGGTGGTGATACGGTGGTGTCCCCCTCCAGAGGTTGTATAGGTGGAGGTGTATTGTATAGATGCATATTTGCCTGTATGTATTATTATTTTCATTGTCGGTGTTGTTATTTTATTATCATTATTATAGTCATTATCACAACAATAATTTATTATGTTCCAATATTCTCCTCTAATTCATTGTCTGTGGTGTCAATTTCCATTCCATATTGGTGCCATTCTCCTCCTCTCCTCTCCCTGTATGCCATGAGTTGAATCCAGGTCTGATGGGCATCAAAATCGTAAATCCCTATAATCAATGGCAATGGGGCGCCCACCCCCACCACCCCCACCACCCCCACCACCCCAGCCCCACAAGTACGCCAAACATAAACACACCTCCAAAATTTCTATAGTGCCCACCACTTTCACAGCTGGTGCATGTACTTAGTAGTACGGGAGAGCGCCAAAAGTTACCATGCAGCTTTAGTTTTATTGTGGTGGATGCACTCGGAAGCTGCTGAGAATTCCGAAGCACTCGTTCGCGGAGGCAGCCCGGCAAGATTTAATTCTCGCTGTTTTATGCAGCTCATTGACTCGTCAGAGAATTCTTGAAGAGGTGCAGCGGGAGCTACACAAGGCTAATTTGCCACCATGAGCTCAACAAGACCATCTTCAAGATTCAACTTTCGACTTCAAACTATCTCAAAACGCCAACGTTTCTCTCCCGCCTCGTGCTCCACATCCTCCTCTTCTTCTCGTATACCTTCAAACCCACACTCTTCTCCGATGCAACTTAGAAAAAGAATGAAAATGGACCCTGACTCGGTGAGGACTAAAAAATCTGCAGTTCACCTAAGCAGTGACCAACTGGTGCCAGGAGATGAAGTGGGGAAGGTGGAGAGGTGTGTTGAGAAAGAAGCAGTTCTGGGCATGTATGAGGAGAATGACAGGATGTGTGTTTTCCTGAAGGATAAAGAAAGGTGCGTGCATGCGGCTCGAATGAGGTATTGTCAATTACTTGTTTTTACTTGAAGCCATGATGTAATTGTTGTTGTTGTTGGCACTATTATTTATTTAACACTAACCTCAATAATCAACTTGAAATTGAATTCTCTCCATGTTTCGACTAGATGCTCCAGGAATGAAGGCTAGAGCATTTAGTCGAAACGTCGAGAAAATACAATTTTCCAGTTGATTGAGAAGGTTTATTGTCATGTATTATGTCAACTGGGAGTTCATTGGGACTATTATTATCGTTGTTAAATTTAGTATTATTAAATAATTTTTAAGGCAGAAGTCTATCTAGCTTTGGCAAGTTAAGACCTCTATTTTTAAATCTTGATATTGCTGAGCCTGTAAAGGCCATCACATATATATTACAGCACAGTGCGGAACTATTTAGTAACTAACCTAATAAAAATCAACTGTTAATAAAATTATTATTAAGTTCTTCTTCTTATTCTTTAATGTTTCAACTAAACTGTTACAGCCAAGATGGAATAATTCCTGATGGCGTTGGAACTGTTCCTTGTCCAAGAGGCCTCTTCAGCATGCTCCCAAACGAGATCTTCCACTTTATCCTCTCCCTCCTCTCCCACTCCGACCTTTGCTCCCTCTCGCTGACCTGTCGGGAGATGAACGGTGCCATTAGAGAGTACACACTTACTCAGGCGGGGAGCAATCATATTCTTTGTGCCATACCCCCCATGGTGGTTGGGGGCGGGCATCTGTTGTCCGCTTTTCCATACGTTGACGAGAATGGTGGTGATCCCCCAGTCCTTCCTGATGCTGCGAGCTTGTCCGATGTAACGAAGCAATTTGAAGGCTTAGGTAAGGTGTGGTTATGATTTAGGTAAGGTGTGGTTATGATTTGTACATTATTAATTAGTATGGACATCAGTTGAAAATGCTGGTGGTGTGGGGGGTGAGGCTGCACTTTGCAAGCTTTTCTGATGTAATAAAGGAATTTGAAGGTTTAGGTAAGGTGTTGCTATGATTTTTTAAATGATAGAAAACTGCTTTGGTGAAAATTTCTCCCTTTTTAACTTGCACCTCACACCTCATTAATTAGTATGGACGTCAGTTAATACAAAATACAGTTGGTTGGTCTGTGGGAAGTGATACTGCACTCTGCAAGCTTTTCTGATGTAACGAAGCAAGTCCAAAGGTTTAGGTAAGGTGTGGTTGTAATTATCAGTTAAAAAATGCAAAATAAGGTTGGTGGGTGTGAGGTGAGGCTGCATACCTGGATAGGACCCCCACAAAAAAAAACCCTATCTCTTTCGGAAACAGTTATGATTACGATTAAATTCCAAGCACTATGAAAAGATCGTGACCAAATGTGTGAACCTGGAAGGAGGTTGCCATGCGCCGACAATGTTTTGTTATCTGTGTGGCACAGAATAACCAGGTGATGGCTGGCCCAACCAGAGGCTGTTGGGATCCAAGCCATGCTGTCAAGGGAGAGAGGACACTGATGAAGCTTAACAGTAGCTTGTTATATTGCAGCTCTCCATACTGATAGAGAGAGTTGGTGGTCACTACCCTCCCCCCCTCCGAGCCTAAACCATGTTGTAGTTGAACCTAGGGGAACAATTTAGCTAGCAGGGAATTGATACCTCTTGCTGGGTGATGAGGGGATAGATTCTGCTAGTGGATTTATTCCCCCGCCCCCAGATTGATTTTTTCTGGAGATTGATTTTGCCATGCAGACATTAAAGGGACTTAATTAATAGCACTTGTGTTGAGAACACTATAGGAAGTGCTGAATGATATTCATAAGGTAGTGATCCTACAACCTTTGGACCCAACCTCTGTGTTGCCATAGTGTTGGATTTTATCCAAACTGTTTGGATTTTTGACCCTTAAACTTTCCGTTTGGATGTTTGAATTTTTCATCTGTTTGATGTTTCATGCATATCAGACCATGTGCAGCCTATTTCAAAACCACTCTCTGTGGTATTAGCTGAGTGTGGTCATTTTGTGGTCACCTGGTCTGTGCAGGAATATTCATAGTCCTGTGTTGTTATGTGGGTACCTCGTCTAGGAATATTCCTGCACTGTCCTGTGTTCACCCAGGTCTGTGCAGGAATATATGCCTGCAGAGCCAGAACCCTATGATCTATGTGCATGCTCATGCATGAGCTATCTGGTTGGGTATTTAAAGCCTGATTTGTGCAAGAGTCAGAATCTTTCACAGTGAGTGTCAGAGAGAGTTAGCTATGGCATCTTCAGAACCCAGTACTTCAAGGTTACCAGAAGAAGATTCTTCAGATATGGATTCTGACTCTGATAATGAGGTTTCACAAATTGACATTGACAGTCAAATCTCCAGGTCTTCTAAGTCTGCAAAAAAGCGATTGTGTGTCTATCATAGACAGTATGCAAAGACTTTCCCATGGGCCACAACTTCGAGAAAGGGATCTCCTTTTGCCTTCTGTATGAAGTGCTCTCGTGATATAAACCTTGGAAGAGATGGTACTAGAGATCTAAGGAGACATCAGGAAAACGAAATTACACAAACACCCAGAAAAAGATGGTGTGGGTGTACTGCCTCTACAGTCCTACTTTGGGCCAATAAGAGAGGAGTCTGTAATCCGTGCAGAAGTACTCTTCGCATATTTCCACCTTGCCTTTCAATTGGGAGATCATTGTACCAAACTATTCAAGTTGATGTGTCCTGATTCTTCTATTGCTAAATACTTTAAGTGCAGTCATAGTAAAGCAATGTTCAGCTGTGTTGAAAGTTATTGCCGATTGTTGGAAAACCATTTCCGCAGTAGTTAGAGAGACTAAATACTTCAGCCTCCAAACTGATGAGACAACTGATATTACCGTTACACAACAAGCTGCTATTATGCTTCGATTCTTCGATAACACCAAAAGACAGGTGAGATGCGTCTTCTTTGCCCTAGAGAGTGTAGAGAGGGCAACTGCAGGGCTGCTATTTAACGCAATCGATAAGCATTTGCAAGAATCCACTACGATAATCTTGTCGGATTAGGTACAGATGGGGCCAATGTAATGTTGGGAGCACGAAATTCAGTGATGTCACGGTTACGATGTAAGCAGCCAGCTTTAGTTGCTCTTCATTGTCATTGTCACATAGCAACAATAATAGCAAATGAGGCCTGCAAAGTCTTGCCTGATGAATTGGAAGATCTAACAACTGATGTATGGTATTATTTCCAGAAGAGCCCAAGAAGGCTGCGACAGTTTTAAGAATTTCGGAGTTTTGTGGAATGCAAGCCACACAAGTTGTTAAAAGCATGCCAAACACGATAGCTCAGCCTTGAAGCTTGTGTAAATCGTCTTATCGAGCAATATGAAGCCTTACTGAAGCCTTACTGTCATATTTTCGATGTACTGAGGATAAGCAGGCATTAGTGAGAAGAGTAAAAATTGCACTTGAAAAGCCTCTGACCAAAGCTTACTTGCTCTTTCTATGTTCTGCATTACCAATTGTTAATAATTTCAACAGCAGCAATCTCCAATTCTTCATGTTCTCTACCAAGAGCTCGATGGCTTAATACGAAAATTTCTGTTGCAGTTCATGAATTCTGAGTATGTGTGTGCTGCTGAACATGTTTCACAAGTGTGTATTGATTACTCAGAAGAGTATCCCCCTTTACACGAAGTTTTTGTAGGTCACGACACACTACCATACCTTGAAAAATGGATTATCATCTGAAGATGTGAGAAAATTTAGGGAGACTATCCAAGCTTGGTGGATTGCTGCAGCCAAGGGAGCTGTCAAACGATTACCTATGAGTCACAAGTTACTCTCCAATCTCAAATGGCTTCAACCAGGCTTACAACAATACAGTATGGCTGGTCAGGTGCTTGCTGCAGCAGAGTGTGTTCCTCAGGTAGTTCAAGTTGGTGACAAACCCAGCCTTCAAGAGGAATTTATGGATTTCTGCATGTCGCCATTACCTCCTAAAGTCACGGCCATCGCAGAGGTGGATAAATATTGGCATGCAATCAGCCAAATCAAAGACTGCTTGGAAACTGAGTATCGCTACTCCACATTGGCAAAACTACTCCACATTGGCAAAACTCGCAAAAGCCATTCTAGTTATACCCCATGGCAATGACCGAATGTTTATTCAGCCACATTGGTCTCAACAAAACGAAGTACAGAAACGGACTAGGAATTTCTACATTAAATTCACTTTTAACAGTGCAATTCAATGTTCCTAAAAAACCCCCCGAACACTGAACTATTAAAGACATGTGTAAATGCTATGAACACACTTTAGTATGTTATTTCTCATGAAATTGTTGTTTGGATTTTGTTTGGATTTTTTGTTGCCAAAAAATTGGATAACACAGGCGAGTAATTTGGAAATTACCAAAATAATTATGCCAACACTGCAACCTAAACGGATATGTGCAAAGTTTGTAGGTTGCTGAGATGTGTCACCACGGAGCATGCTGGTGAAGATGGAGTGCAGCTTTCTCTTCATGCAGAGATGGAAGCTTATGGTGATCAAGCAGCAGCTACAGAGCGACAAAATGATCTTTAGCAACTGTACTTTTCAAGCTTCGACTAAGTATGGTCAGTGTGTGGTTGCTATGGTAATGATGAGCTCTCAACTTTGTCGTTTTTATAACTAATTACAACGACCTTCTCAATAATCAACTTTAAATTTAATCTCTCGATGTTTTGACTGGATGCTCTGGCCTTCATCCGGAATAATGAAGGCTAGAGCAAAATGTCGTGAGATTAAATTTAAAGTTGATTATCGAGATAGTCACTGTAATTTTTTCCAATAAGTTGTAGTTTGGATAAAAGTCCGCTCCATTGAGGAAGCAAGCAAAAGCCACACAGAGCTACTGGTTGCTATGTCTACAACAAAACTTACAGTAAGGAAGTCCATCCAGCAGCACTCCAACCCTCACTAGCAGAGCTGTTCAGAGAGAGTCCAGGTAAGCATTGCTGCCTATGCAGCCTTCCTCAGCATGCAAGAGCACTCCAACCCTCACTAGCAGAGCTGTTCAGAGAGAGTCCAGATAAGCATTGCTACCTGTGCAGCCTTCCTCAGCATGCAGGAGCACTCCAACCCTCACTATCTCTGCTACTGAGTCCAGTTAAGCGTAGTAGAGGGTTGCCACACCAGCTTGGAGCACTCCCACAAGCATGTGCATGTATTTCAGCTGCTACTGCACATGTCATACATGTGCACAGAAGTGGGAGAAATAATTCTAATTGACTTGTCAAAGAAAAAATAATTTATTTATTTTTAAATATAGTATAATAATGAGCCGGTAACTAAGGTAACACTACCCACCAATGGACCCCAAAACAAGAAATAGAGTTCCCCCTCTGCACCGCCACTGACAGTCGCTGCGTAAGGTTAGCGAGGGATTCCACTTCACCAGTTCCCTGTCGGATCCTGTGGCCTAGCAAGTTCTTTGGGCCCATATTGTACCCAATGACTCCACAATGTCTCTATGGCAACCAGGATGAAGGAGTGGCCATGGTCCAAACTTGTCTATTTGGCCAGCTTTCATTCCTCTGCTGCTGAGCTACTGCACCTGCACTGATGGTGGAGCTTTATAACTGTCGCTCAGAATGAACGCATTATTATAAAAAGAACAGAATTTAGTCCGTCTCTCTGTACGCATATATCTTATAACTCGGGAGGCCATCGGCAGAACCGGACCGAAGTTTGTGTAGGCTTTAGTGACAAAGCAACGAAGGTTTTCAGGAGAAGATTAGCTTTTGGGGCAATGGAGAAAGGGAGAAAGTGGACAACTTGCTTTACCAGACTTTTCATCTTGTGAATATTGTTTAGGGGGGAAGTGTGAGAATAACGCGTGCCACATGTTCTTATGCAAGTTTAAATAGTTTTAAAAGGTAACAAACATGACACTCTTTACCTCTGAACACGGTTTAGTAGCGCTAAGCTTATAGATAGCTGGTGCAGCTGCATACCAGCATAATGTATATACCAGCTGGATCTGTAGTCGCTGACATGGAGTCAAGTTCAAAGTTACGGATTACTTCAGTATTGTTATATTGGTGAACCAGAAATACAACACCATTGCTGAAATGGTGAAATTAACAGAGGACAGCGAGGGGTCAAGCGGGTGGATAAATTAAAATGTTTGAGTTGCCATAAGCACATACAGTAGAATACTCTTCATGGGGAGCCCAGCTACTGGATGTCTAGTCCTTGCTTCATGGAGAGCCCAGCTTCTGGGTACCTAGGCCCTGCTTCATGTGGAGCCCAGCTACTGGGTGTCTAGGCTCTGCTTCATTGGGAGCCCAGCTACTATGTACCTAGACTGCTTCATGGGGAGCCCAGCTACTATCTGCATAGACTCTGCTTCATTGGGAGCCCAGCTACTATGTGCCTAGACTCTGCTTCATGGGGAGCCCAGCTACTATGTACCTAGACTGCTTCATGGGGAGCCCAGCTACTATGTGCATAGACTCTGCTTCATAGAGACCAGCTACTGGACAACGATTATATTCTCAAGCTGGCATGGCCTCCACACAGACCTACATGCAAACCCATAGGGACAACGCTGTTCAATGCTTGCACCACTTCTCCTTTTTGTCGAACATGCCAAGCATCTGCCCTATTTTCTATCAGTATACTCTATTTCCTCTATTAGAAGCAACTCCAATTGGACTGCCTAGCTCGTGTAAATTGGTCTGCCTCCCAATTGTAACCATGGAGACAAATAGAAAATAAAACACACCCAAATAATTGCTCATTAGCTTATAAACGGACAAGGGGAAAATGTGAGAGCAAGAAGAAAATCTGGAAAATATTCTAGCCACCAGCAGGATTTGGACCCTCGACTTCTGTTACTCAACCATTGAGCCACGGGCACCCAAACTATTTGATGTCCTCCAAACAGGCACTGGAACTCCTTCACAACTGCAATCAATAGTGACTGCCTTTCAATGGTAATCTCAGGTAGACTGGATGGAAGTCAATCGTGGGATCCTGCATCCTGGAAATGTGTTAGAGATAGAATCAGCCCAAGTTTGGAATGTTAAGAAGATGTTAAAATGAGCTGTATGTGAGCTTTGTTTTGTGCATGTGTGTGTGTGTGCATGTGTGTACACGTGTGTATGTGTGTGCATGTGTGTGTGTGCATGTGTTTGGTGGCCACATATTGAAGTATATAGGATTCAAACCAATATAGCGAGTGCTAGTTCATCCCTGATTAATGAGGATATACGTGTTGGTCCTGTCAAGAGTGTTTTGAAGTTCCCACTCCTTGCCTCTATTAGAGGCTCTGGTCACCATCAAACCAACAAATCCAGGCACTTTAGGATGTGCCTATCGTACATAGCAGCAGTCCCATTAACTGAAGAGTCGTTGAGCCCAGCAGGATACAAATCTTAAGGAGATCGCTCAACTATAAGCAATCTTAGCTCCACCTACTTCAGGTGTATGTGGTCGCAAACTACGGGATGCATGGGCTGAGTCAATGTGTTCTTGTTTCCATGGTTACCGTAGAACTGCGGGGTGAAAAGAGGAAATAAGCGAGACGAACCGAATCTGCTGCGGCATTTCTACAGTGTACTTAACTTCATGGGTTCACTTGACCGGATAGTAACCATAATGTTTGTGCATTTTAGTAAATTTTTGGATTTTCTTTTTTTGAACTCTAGCTATTCAGAAAGGCATAAACTACTTGGTGTTCAAATTTCAAAGCATTTGGACAAGCTATTTTTGAATTACAGCATTTTTTGTACTAACCGTTTGCTAATCCTTTGGAGATCACGATGGAGGCTACCTATGGCTTCCTTACCAGTAAGTCAGGTCATATCTCGAGAACTACTTGGTTTATTCTTTCAGTTAGACATTCAAAATAAAGCCCAGTCTAAGCAGATTTATGGCAGTTCTAAATAACCAGCGAATTAAAATATTTCTAGAGCACATGGTGTTTTATTTTGCTAGTGCTTTTTTGATAGTAGTTTTTGTTGTTGGCTCTGGATTGCTATGGAATAACCAAGAGGGAAGTGATGTTCTGTCTATTGTAAGAAAAGGCCAAGGACCTTCCCCAAGCCCAAGAACACTGGTTCTGCTGCTTCTATCTCTTCTGCTGGTGCTATCCCTGCAGCTTCATCTGCCCCTACCTCTACTATCCACTCTACTACTTTTGTTACTTCTCCTTTCACTTCTGCTGCTGGCCCTTCTGCTTCTTCAGACATCCCAGTTGCTGTTCGCTCCACATCTTCAAAGAAAATTGCTCTGGCCAGGTCAGGTGCTACTTCTGCTGCTGCTCCTTTTTCTGTGTCCTCTCCTCCTTCTCTGTCTGCGCCATCATCAGTTGAGCTGAGTGATGATGATTACCTCTTCTTCAAGATGACGAATTTGGCACAGGCTGTGTCTGTGTTCAAATGTTGTGGTGCTCCTTTATCCATCCGGGAAGACAGAGCACAGAGGAGAGGTTTCGTCAGCAAGTTGGAGATCTTCTGCTCGGTGTGTGGGAAGTCGTCCACCATCACAAACCGCTACCGATGGGAGGATCTGGAGGTCAACACACAAGCTGTGCTGGGCAGCCCGGAATGCTGGACATGGGCAAGGTGGGATGGCAGACTTCGCTGGGGTGATGGGGATGGTACCTCCAATCACCAATCAGCCGTTCACTAAAGTCAATGCCAAGCTTCTTGTTGCTGCTCGAGACGCTGCGGAGGAGGACATGAGGAAGGCTGCAGAGGAGCTGCATGGAGAAGCTGGAGAGAAGGAGGTGGTGGATGTCAAGGTAACGTGCGATGGACTTGGCAAAAGCGGGGGCACCAGTCACTGTATGGTGTGGTGCTGGTGGATAGCTGGGACACAGGAAAGGTGTTGGATATCGATGAGCTCAGCAAGCACTGCCACGAGTGTTCCAGGAAGAGCAACTTGGACCCTTCATCACCTGCTTTCCTAGACTGGTGGGGGACACATCATAACAACTGTGCCATTAACTACCACAGCTCGTCTAGAAAGATGAAGGTGGAGGGGGCAACGAGGATCTGGCAGCGGTCCGTGGACAGGTACCGGCTCCGGTTCACATCTATGATCGCTGACGGTGATTCATCAACCTACTCCACCATCAGTGCTGCCAAGCCCTATGGAGAGGACCACCCAATTGTCAAGCATGAATGTGTTGGCCATGTTCAGAAGCGGATGTTCAGTCATCTCTCTGCTATGAAGAAGAAGCAGCACTGTGATAAGCAAGGCAATGTCATCAGGATGGGAGGACGAGGGAGGATGACCATCACGCTGATGAAGATCTTGCAGAAGTACTACGGCAAGGCAATCCGGTCCAACATGGGAGATCCTGCAGCAATGAAGAGAGCTGTGATGGACATCTACTATCACAGCATCTCCAGTGACGGGACCCCCCAGCATTCGTTCCGTCTGCCAGGTGACAGATCATGCTGCAAATTCCAGCGGGCTCTGGTGAAGGGTGAGCCTCCTCCACATCACAACCAGACCATCTGTGACGAGATCGCACCCATCATCAAGAAGGTGTTTGAGGACCTCTCTCGTGGTGCTTTGATGGAACGGTGTGTGTTGGGGCCCACCCAGAACCAGAACGAGTCCTTCAACTCCATGATCTGGAACCGGTGCCCCAAGACGGATTTCTCCTCAGCAGTGGTGGTAGAACTAGCAGCGAACCTTGCTGTCCTCTCGTTCAATTCTGGTAGAGCGTCCTTGGAGGGAGTGCTGAATCGGCTGCATCTTGCGTGTGGGCCCAGAACTAAGGCGTACCCGCGAGCCACAGATGATGTTCGTGTGTGGAGTGCGGAATACAAGGGAGAGGAGCTAGTGAAGAAGCGTCGTCAGCAGATGAGGTTGGACCAGGTCACCATGGAGGAAGAGCAAGAGGGGGTGCAGTACGGATCAGGGCTTTTTGATTGATTTCTTTTCTTTTTACTATATCACTCACCCATACATCAACTTTGAACCTCATTTTCGCAACTCACTGTTTCATAGAGGTAAAAACGAATTTGTTGGTCAAAAATTATAATTATTATATATCATTGCTACATCTATGCTCTATGCCATCATATATTCACTTTGTTTCTAAAGCGCATACCACCTACATCCACTTGTATGCATTTGGTTAAGTGGGTGCTAATCAAATCTGGTGGGTGCTAAACAAATTTTGTCTTTATAGTGGCAAGCTAAATGGCCTAGAAACTGTTGATAAGCTATGACATGACCACAGGACATCTTTTTGCAGATGTTCAGGGATCTACTCTGTACTTGACCGATACCTAAAGTTATATATAATTGGAAAGCTCTTGTTTCAAGGAATCCAATGAGACCAATTTGTGTCTTAAAAGTAAACGGCATAAACGGCAGTGTAGTTATGTTCCGGGGAAGCGATCTTGTTAATTATGGTTACTATCCCCCTTAAGTGAATTCATAGAAATGAAAATTGAAATAAACAGCGTGACATACACTGTCCAGCGCACCTGAGGTCATGTGTCCACGAACAGCTGGGAGAGTCAAGGGTGCTTTCATTGTGTCTGAGTGCTAGTCGGGTGAGCACTGTTGATATGCTAGCAACAAAAATGGTGAACTAAGCACTTTAGGCGAGTGTGTTATGTATTGGATAAGGAAGTGGTGGCAGAGGAGAAAGGAACTGTTGTATGGTGAGCTGAGGAACGATCCTTGGTCCCCTTCCCTCCCCCTCCTTGAGCAGCAGGACACTCATAATTATATGTATGTATATTCAAGTTATCACCTAACCGAAAGAAGCTCTATTTTTTTAATTGGATATTATTAATCATATAGATAGTTATTAGTGTTAGTTACTGTTACATAGTGTCACACTGTGCTGTAGTATATTTGGTGGCCTTAACAGGCTCAAGACCACAAAAAAAATAGAATGACATTCTGGATAACCGACTTAATTAAATTCTTCCACTCAGCATCGCGAGCATTTCTGATACATTTGTCATGTCAATGCAAGTTACAGTTCTAGAATAATGGAAAGTGGAAGTGAAAAGGTGTAAGAGCTGAGCTGAGCTGTATGCTTGCTGCTAGTTGTTCACAGAACTCATTGCACGGTGGCAGTTCACTGCTTTGTCTCTGGAAAGATGTTCCTGGAGCATCATTGAACGGGCATGAGCCTATTACGCTATGGAGTGACTGAGCCTGCACAAGATCCCAGCTATTGTAGCACCTCTGCTCTCCAACCAGCGCCTGAGCTCCACTACATGAAGCGCAATAGCATACCTTTGTCTTCTAAGCTGGTTAGCTACGTAGCTAAGCATAGCTTGCTATGTAGCTAAGCATACCTTGGTCTTCTAAGCTGGTTAGCTATGTAGCTAAGCATACCTTGGTCTTCTAAGCTAGTTAGCTATGCACCTTGGTCTTCTGAGCTGGTTAGCTATGTAACTGAGCATACCTTGGTCTTCTAAGCTGGTTAGCTATGTAGCTAAGCATACCTTGGTCGTCTAAGCTGGTTAGCTATGTAGCTAAGCATACCTTGGTCTTCTAAGCTGGTTAGCTATGTAGCTAAGCATACCTCGGTCTTCTAAGCTGGTTAGCTATGTAGCTAAGCATACCTTGGTCTTCTAAGCTGGTTAGCTATGTAGCTAAGCATACCTTGGTCTTCTAAGCTGGGTAGCTATGTAGCTAAGCTACCTTGGTCTTCTACGCTGGTTAGCTATGTAGCTAAGCATACCTCGGTCTTCTAAGCTGGTTAGCTATGTAGCTAAGCATACCTTGGTCTTCTAAGCTGGTTAGCTATGTAGCTAAGCATACCTTGGTCTTCTAAGCTGGTTAGCTATGTAGCTAAGCATACCTTGGTCTTCTAAGCTGGTTAGCTATGTAGCTAAGCATACCTTGGTCTTCTAAGCTGGTTAGCTATGTAGCTAAGCATACCTTGGTCTTCTACGCTGGTTAGCTATGTAGCTAAGCATACCTCGGTCTTCTAAGCTGGTTAGCTATGTAGCTAAGCTACCTTGGTCTTCTACGCTGGTTAGCTATGTAGCTAAGCATACCTCGGTCTTCTAAGCTGGTTAGCTATGTAGCTAAGCATACCTTGGTCTTCTAAGCTGGTTAGCTATGTAGCTAAGCATACCTTGGTCTTCTAAGCTGGTTAGCTATGTAGCTAAGCATACCTTGGTCTTCTAAGCTGGTTAGCTATGTAGCTAAGCATACCTTGGTCTTCTAAGCTGGTTAGCTATGTAGCTAAGCATACCTTGGTCTTCTAAGCTGGTTAGCTATGTAGCTAAGCATACCTTGGTCTTCTACGCTGGTTAGCTATGTAGCTAAGCATACCTCGGTCTTCTAAGCTGGTTAGCTATGTAGCTAAGCATACCTTGGTCTTCTAAGCTGGTTAGCTATGTAGCTGGTAGAATGCAGCATACCTCAGTCTTCTAAGCTGGTTAGCTATGTAGCTAAGCATACCTTGGTCTTCTAAGCTGGTTAGCTATGTAGCTTAGCATACCTTGGTCTTCTAAGCTGGTTAGCTATGTAGCTAAGCATACCTTGGTCTTCTACGCTGGTTAGCTATGTAGCTAAGCATACCTCAGTCTTCTAAGCTGGTTAGCTATGTAGCTAAGGTCTTCTAAGCTGGTTAGCTAAGCATACCTTGGTCTTCTAAGCTGGTTGCTAAGCATACCTTGATCTTCTAAGCTATGTAAGCTAAGTCTTCTAAGCTGGTTAGCTAAGCATACCTCGGTCTTCTAAGCTGGTTAGCTATGTAGCTAAGCGTACCTTGGTCTTCTAAGCTGGTTAGCTATGTAGCTAAGCATACCTTGGTCTTCTAAGCTGGTTAGCTATGTAGCTAAGCATACCTTGGTCTTCTAAGCTGGTTAGCTATGTAGCTAAGCATACCTTGGTCTTCTAAGCTGGTTAGCTATGTAGCTAAGCATACCTTGGTCTTCTAAGCTGGTTAGCTATGTAGCTAAGCATACCTTGGTCTTCTAAGCTGGTTAGCTATGTAGCTAAGCATACCTTGGTCTTCTACGCTGGTTAGCTATGTAGCTAAGCATACCTCGGTCTTCTAAGCTGGTTAGCTATGTAGCTAAGCATACCTTGGTCTTCTAAGCTGGTTAGCTATGTAGCTAAGCATACCTTGGTCTTCTAAGCTGGTTAGCTATGTAGCTGGTAGAATGCAGCATACCTCAGTCTTCTAAGTTCGTGGTACCATCTTCTATGATAGAAAAAAATTCTGCTTTCCGAGTGGCGTACTCAACCATTGAGCCACGAGCACCCAAGCGGTGTAGGTCCCACAAACAGGTACTTAAACTCCTTCACAACTGCAATTGTAACCTCCCTTCTAATTGTAATTATCCTTCTAATATTAATCACAGGTTGATAGAATGGAAGTATATAGTAACCACAGGTCCTATTAGAGAATATTTGGTATGTCTGACATGTGTGTGTGTGTGTGTGTGTGTGCGTGTATGTGTGTGTGTGTGCGTGTGCGTGCATGCAGGGGAGCTGATGAAGCAGCTCACTGTACTACAGCCTCTGAAGTCTCGTCTGAGAACTGCCACCTTCTACCTCAATAAAGTATGCACAGCTCCTTTTGTGCCTGTAGTGAGTGAAATATTATCCCATGTACATGTCACATGTACATGTCACATGTACATGTACATGTGACATGCAATGCTTTTTTTATTATTCTTTTTCTAAATCTTGTCGTGTTTTCTTCTCCATAATGGGCCAGTCCACTCCATGGAGCTTGAATGTTATTATACTTGATTGTGTCCATTTCTTATGCATGCTGAAGGTGAGTTTTTGTTTCAACGTCTGACAGGCATCAAATTGGTGTGCAATGCCAGAGAGAAGGAGAATGGGTATTCACAAGACTAGTTCTTTTGAAATTGTAACTTTTGGTGGGAGGGGCTGGTTGTTGGGGGAACAATCCCGAGATACATCTGCGGCTGTAAAGTTATTTTCCACCTTACCATAGCCATTGCCATAGTCCTAGTAGTCCTGTACATCCATAGTCCTACATCCCTAGCCTAGCCCTACATCCCTAGCCCTACATCCCTAGCCCTACATCCCTAGCCCTACATCCCGCCATCCCTAGCCCTACATCTTAGCCCTACATAGCCCTACATCCCTAGCCCTACATCCCTAGCCCTACATCCCTATCCCTACATCCCTAGCCCTACATCCCTAGCCCTACATCCCTAGTCCTACATCCCTAGCCCTAGCCCTACATCCCTAGCCCTACATCCCTAGCCCTACATCCCTAGCCCTACATCCCTAGCCCTACATCCCTAGCCCTACATCCATAATAGCCCTACATCCATAGCCCTACATCCCGCCATCTAGCCCTACATCTTAGCCCTACATCCCTAGCCCTACATCCCTAGCCCTACATCCCGACATCCCTAGCCCTACATCCCGCCATCCCTAGCCCTACATCCCTAGCCCTACATCCCTAGCCCTACATCCCTAGCCCTACATCCCTAGCCCTACATCCCTAGCCCTACATCCCTAGCCCTACATACCTAGCTCTACATCCCTAGCCCTACATCCCTATCCCTACATCCCTAGCCCTACATCCCTAGCCCTACATCCCTAGTCCTACATCCCTAGTCCTACATCCCTAGCCCTAGCCCTACATCCCTAGCCCTACATCCCTAGCCCTACATCCCTAGCCCTACATCCCTAGCCCTACATCCCTATCCCTATATCCCTAGCCCTACATTCCTAGCCCTACATCCCTAATCCTACATCCCTAGCCCTAACCCTACATCCCTAGCCCTACATCCCTAGCCCTACATCCCTAGCCCTACATCCCTAGCCCTACATCCCTAGCCCTACATCCCTAGCCCTACATCCCTAGCCGTACATCCCTAGCCCTACATCCCTAGCCCTACATCCCTAGCCCTACATCCCTAGCCCTACATCCCTAGCCTTACATCCATAATAGCCCTACATCCATAGCCCTACATCCCGCCATCTAGCCCTACATCTTAGCCCTACATCCCTAGCCCTACATCCCTAGCCCTACATACCTAGCCCTACATACCTAGCCCTACATACCTAGCTCTACATCCCTAGCCCTACATCCCTATCCCTACATCCCTAGCCCTACATCCCTAGCCCTACATCCCTAGTCCTACATCCCTAGCCCTAGCCCTACATCCCTAGCCCTACATCCCTAGCCCTACATCCCTAGCCCTACATCCCTAGCCCTACATCCCTAGCCCTACATCCCTAGCCCTACATCCCTATCCCTACATCCCTAGCCCTACATCCCTAGCCCTACATCCCTAGCCCTACATCCCTAATCCTATAGCCCTAACCCTACATCCCTAGCCCTACATCCCTAGCCCTACATCCCTAGCCCTACATGATGTAGTATAGCTGAGACTATATAAACACAGGAAGCTGTAGTTTAACCACAACTATGAATCTATACACACACACCCATTTAATTGATGTACAGTATCACGTGACTCCTAAGATAGAGCACACCAGTTCTGTAGTGAATGTTTAAAGAGCGATTGATCATTGTCTATATACTACATTGGCGACGAGGTAAAGCTAGAGAAATGGCAGTGGCACTTCAAGTGAGTACAGTGCAGCCATTTGATGCGCACGGAGATGCCAACAGTCTGTCACAAAGGTGGGAGAAATGGCTCAGGTCATTTGAAATGTTTGTAGGGGCATCCGGTGTTACAGATGACACTCAGAAGAGACAATTGCTGCTACATTGTGCAGGCCCAGATGTGCAAGATATCTTCTTCACATTAGTTGACACTGGTGATAACTTTTCCACTGCTAAGGCAAGTTTAACTGCCTACTTCACCCCTAGGAAAAATACATCCTACAACAGGCACATGTTTAGGAAGGAATCTCAGATGGAGGGGGAAAGTATAACACAATATGTCACCAGGCTGAGGCAGTTAGCCAGGCTGTGCGAGTTTGGAGCCGGAATAAACGATTTTATCCGTGATCAGGTTATTGACCACTGTTGGTCCAATAGACTCCGGACAAAGTTGTTGGCAGAACGAGATCTGAGTCTAGAGAGGGTTCTAGATATAGCATCTGCCATGGAAGCATCTCAGCTCCAGGCAGCACAAATGACACAAGACACAGACCGCACAAACATGGTCCGAGGGTTTCGTCAGTACAGCAAACCAAGGCAGAGGTTTCTTGAGAAAGATGAAGTCAATGAGAGAAGCCGGTCCCAAGACTCGCCCGGTAAATGTACCAAGTGTGGTCGACGAGGGCATACAGCAAATGCTTGTCGGTGCACCAGAGGCAAACAGTGTTTCCGGTGTGGAGCAATCGGGCATTTCAGTAAGATGTGCAGCCAGAGCAAGGCAACATCACAGTCAACGCACAATGTCAAGTATTTAAACGAAGAAGCCAGTGAATCAGATAATGATGTTCAGGATGAATATGCCTATGCAATGTCAAATGGTGAAACAGTAACCGTGTCAATAAATGGTGTAGGGGTAACAATGTTGATCGACTCGGGATCAACCTGCAACACAATCAACACTGAGATAAAACAGCATCTTATCAAGCAGGTGTTACACTACTACCGTGTCAGCGTGTAATTCATCCATACAGCTCTCCACCAATACCTATACGACAAATGGCTAAGACAACCTTCACACTAGAAGGTGGACAGGAAATCAAGACAGAAGTCTTAATCGTGGAGGGTACGGCTACTCCACTGTTAGGAAAGGCAGCTGCAGAGTCGTTGGGCATTCTGCGGGTTGGTGTGTACTACATCACAGGCTCGGATGACTATGGAGATGGTCTTATTAGGCGCTTTCCTAAGTTATGGAAGGGCATAGGTTGTCTAAAAGGGGTACAAGTGAAACTTCACATTGACCAATCAGTTGCCCCAGTGGCCCAGAAACACAGTCGTGTTCCTTTTCACAAGCAGGAGAAGGTTGCGAAGGAGATAGCCAAACTGGAGGCAGCAGACATCATTGAAAAGGCATCCGGTCCGACCGAGTGGGTATCGAGGATTGTCACACCTCCTAAACCAAAGAAACCAGAAGAGATTAGGCTATGTGTGGACATGAGAGAGGCAAACAAGGCCATTCTACGCACAAGGCATGTAACCCCCACCCTAGATGAGCTCATCACAGCACTAAATGGTGCTACAGTGTTTAGCAAAATTGACCTCCGATCTGGATACCACCAACTGGTATTGCACCCTTCAAGTCGTTACATAACAACATTCTCGACCCACATAGGCTTATACAGATATAAGCGCCTGTCGTTCGGAATCAATGCAGCTGCAGAAGTGTTTCAACATGAGATCCAGATGGTCATACAGGGTGTTCCAGGAGCAATCAATATCAGTGATGACATAGCAATTTTTGGCAGTGATCAATGCACACATGATCAAGCATTGGAGAAAGTGTTACATAAACTCCAGGAGGCAGGGCTAACCCTCAATCTGGAAAAGTGCGAGTTCAGGAAGAACAAAATTGAGTTCTATGGACTAGTTTTCTCAAGTGAGGGAGTATCTCCTGACAAAAAAAAAGTAGCAGACCTTCACACAGCGACTGAGCCAAAAAGTGCATCAGAGGTTCGTTCATTCCTTGGTATGGCACAATTCAGTGCTAGGTTCATCCCAAATTATGCAACCATCACAGACCCACTGCGGGCACTCACAAAGAAGCACTCTGTTTGGAGATGGGGGGAGAAGGAAGTTGAAGCCTTCAAGGCTGTGAAGACAGGTTTATCGGAATCAGCAACAAATGCGTACTTCGATGTAACTAAATCAGTTGAAATACTAGTTGATGCCAGTCCAGTTGGCCTGGCAGCTCTCTTAATACAGGACCAGAGAGTTGTAACATATGCAAGCCAAGCATTGTCAAGTGTTGAAGCACGTTACAGCCAGACAGAAAGGGAAGCCCTCGCGGTGGTCTGGGCATGTGAGCACTTCGATCGGTTTGTGAATGGTGCACCACATTTCACTGTCATTACTGACCACAAGCCACTAGAGACTATCTGGCAGAAACCTAGACCACCTCTCAGGATAGAGCGTTGGGGCCTACGTCTTCAACCTTACAAAATGACAGTCAAGTATCGACCAGGTGCAGACAACCCAGCAGACTACCTATCCCGGCATCCTTCAGAGCATAGCGGGCCGGAAAGCCAGGAGATGAGCATGGCAGAGTGCTATGTAAACTCAATAGCAGAAGCGGCCATCCCACTGGCCATGACAATTGAAGAAGTCCAGCGTGAAACCGCGCGGGATAGCACCCTGCAGGCAGTCATCAACTTGACCCGCAACAGCAAGTGGCATGACACTTCACAATACATTGGATCTGATATCAATCAGGAGGCTCTACGAGGGTACAGCAGAGTAAAAGACACTCTGACAGTCAATGAGAGTGGAGACCTGGTGTTGAGAGACTACAGAGTGGTCATTCCCCATACCCTTCAACACCGTGCAGTCGAGTTGGCACACGAAGGACACCAGGGTATCTGCAAGACCAAGGCTCTACTTCGCTCCAAAGTGTGGTTCCCCGGTATAGATGCGGCTGCAGAGGAAACTGTGAGACGATGCATTCCCTGTCAAGCTAATACAGCGCATAGGATGAATGAACCATTGTCCATGTCACCACTACCTCGAGGACCCTGGGTGGATATCAGTATGGATTTTTGTGGACCTCTACCCACTGGTGAGTATCTGCTTGTCATTGTCGATGAGTTTTCACGATATCCGGTGGTGGAAGTTGTCAAGGGCACCTCAGGGGACAAGGTCATTCCTGTAGTCGACAAAATATTCAGTCTATTTGGATTCCCTGAGGTCATCAAGACAGACAATGGACCACCATTCATGGGGCACAGTTGGAAAAGCTTTATGCACAAGTGTGGTGTCCGTCATCGCCGAGTAACGCCACTATGGCCACAGGCCAATGCACAGGCAGAAAACTTCAACAAGCCCCTCATGAAAGCTCTTAAGGTAGCCAACATCAAGGGCCTTGCATGGCTCCCCGAGATGCAACGGATGCTCCGTGCATATCGCTGCTCACCGCATGTAACAATTACCTTCACACCATTCAGGTTGATGTTCGGAAGAGAACCTCGCACGAAACTGCCTGAATTAAGCAAAGTGCACCCTGACAAGAATCTAGTAAAAGACAGAGATGCAGTGACTAAGAAGGGGATGAAGTCATATGCTGATCGACGAGCAAGAGCCCAACAGAGCACAATCAGGGGAGGGGACGTAGTCTTGGTGCAGCAACGGAAGAAAGGAAAACTATCCACACCATTCAACCCCCATCCACTGGTCGTTACAAGACGCAAAGGCTCTATGATAACAGCGCGGGCCAAGGGTGGTTCGCTCGTAACTAGGAACGCAGCAATGTTTCATCGACTGCCTTATGAACTGGCTGAGGAGCACCCAGTCCAGTCTGAGGAAGAGCCGACTGAAGAGGAGCCAAGTGAATTCCCAGAAATAGATGGGCCCCCCGAGCCATCGTCTACAGAGCACGATCCCGTTACGACACCATCACCAGTGATCGAAGGACTTAGAAGATCTACACGCAGGAGCAGGAAGACTCAGCGTTTGCTTGAGGAAATGTAGCCATGCTCAAGACTTGATGGGCTAGTCATCCGATAAGGGAGGGATGTAGTATAGCTGAGACTATATAAACACAGGAAGCTGTAGTTTAACCACAACTATGAATCTATACACACACACCCATTTGATTGATGTACAGTATCACGTGACTCCTAAGATAGAGCACACCAGTTCTGTAGTGAATGTTTAAAGAGCGATTGATCATTGTCTATATACTACACATCCCTAGCCCTACATCCCTAGCCCTACATCCCTAGCCCTACATCCCTAGCCCTACATCCCTATTCTTACACCCCTATTCTTACACCCATATCCCTACACCTATATCCCTACACCCCCTATCTCTACATATGCATGAGGAGGAGGCAATAGTTTGAATTATGAATATCTTCATTTACAGCTTGACTCCACCCACCAAGCTCTGGTGCTGCTTCTGGGACACTCCGCTGCCTACTTCAGTTTTGGACAGTTATTCTTCACCTTCATCAGAGGATGGAGCGATGGGGAGAAGATCAGAGCATACGCTGTCGTACAGACAGTGGCAAAGCGAGTTATTAATATTAAATATACTGTAAAGTATGTGATGTAATTAGCACCCATGGGCACTTAACCTTTCACGTCAAAGATACAAATTAGGGGGACAATATACATTTTCAATAATTATCTCTGTAATAGTGTATACCACCCCTACTACCTCGGCTTGAAGAGGATGACAGATGATAGAGGAAGGGGTGGGGGTGGGAGAGGTGCTTGTATCATGAAACTGGCACTTGTCCTTCTAAGAAATACACACCTGCATTATTTCATTATTTGCTTTCATGAGATCATTTGCAATGATGCCAATTAGCTATAGAGTATATGTAGCTCTAGGTGAGGGTGTGCTGGTTGAAGCCAACGTCCAGCCGCTGTCTCTGCTCTAGCTAATGCTGTTCTTGATTCTCGGGTTCTGCAAGGCTTCGAAGTCCTTGAGTTCAGCTCCATCCTGGTCTGAAATGGATCACCATCACTCTAGTGCACGCAATTTTGACAAAAATCTATGTACTGTACTTGGTGCTTGCTACACGTTCCAATCCTGGATGTCTGAAAGAACATGTGGGTGCATGTTATATGACATGGAGTGTACATGGAAGGTTCTACATGTGCATGGGAGGTTCTACATGTACATGGAAGGTTCTACATGCACATGGATGGTTCTACATGGACATGGAAGGTTCTACATGCACATGCAAGGTTCTACATGCACATGGAAGGTTCTACATGCACATGGAAGGTTCTACATGCACAAGGAAGGTTGTACATGCACATGGAAAGTTCTACATGCACATGGAAGGCTCTAATTTGCTCTAAAAAGACTCCCAGCATCTTTTAAACTATATGAAATTCATCAACACTGTAATAGCTATACCTCACCCTCAGGGGGTCTAGTATAATTATACTACTTCATAAAGTAGTAATCCCACAAATTCTGGACACAAATGATCGTAGCATATGGGCAAACTTCATAGTTGTCCTGATGTGCCACCATGAAGGAAGCTGGCGAGGATAGTGCAGCTCTCTGTCGGTTGAGAGATGGAAGCTCATGGTAATCAAGTAGCTGCAAGTCAGCATCTTGCTGTGAGTCTAGGAAGGAGTCGAGCAGGAAAACCTGCCATCACAAACACAGAGTGTACAATTGTCAAGGTCAGAGGGCACTTGCTGTTTAGCTCCTGCTTGTCTGATTCGACTAAGTGTAACAATAGTGTGCAATAGCTCATAATGATTAGCTGCCAAAATGCCTCTAGGTACAAACTTGATGTCATTTACAATATATATATAATATGTGGCATATTCATGTCGCTTTTCAGTGGCTCCACGAAATTGTTTTCTTAGACTAGAATACTCCAGAAATGATCTCTATTAAGTCTTGATTTGATCCATATTAAAAATTAATGATCTCTATTAATGATCTCTATTAAGTCTTGATTTGATCCATATTAAAAATTAATTGATTGACTTAATCATTAGATTTTCTTTCCTGCACATGCCCAGTAGACTGCTCTAGCGATGTAAAATAGTTCTAAAAATTTACTTCCTTCTTGGCGAGAAAATTGGAGAAGTTGCGACAGCTGCCATCAGCCTTCACTGCAGTTTCTGGAGGCCTGGCTTGGGAAGTATATATGCTGCACATGTGTACATCATGACATGTAGTCTGCAGTTATACTACATGAGGAGGATATGCTGCACAGGTGTGCATGTAGTCTGCAGTTATACTACATGAGGAGGATATGCTGCACAGGTGTGCATGTAGTCTGCAGTTATACTACATGAGGAGGATATGCTGCACAGGTGTGCATGTAGTCTGCAGTTATACTACACGAGGAGGACATGCTGCACAGGTGTACATGTAGTCTGCAGTTATACTACATGAGGAGGATATGCTGCACAGGTGTGCATGTAGTCTGCAGTTATACTACATGAGGAGGATATGCTGCACAGGTGTGCATGTAGTCTGCAGTTATACTACGTGAGGAGGATATGCTGCACAGGTGTGCATGTAGTCTGCAGTTATACTACATGAGGAGGACATGCTGCACAGGTGTGCATGTAGTCTGCAGTTATACTACATGTGGAGGATATGCTGCACAGGTGTACATGTAGTCTGCAGTTATACTACATGAGGAGGACATGCTGCACAGGTGTGCATGTAGTCTGCAGTTATACTACATGAGGAGGACATGCTGCACAGGTGTGCATGTAGTCTGCGGTTATACTACATAAGGAGGATTATTAGTGTAGCTCATTCACAGATATTTGCTGTGCATGCTGACCTGAATCTCTCAGAATCCATTTGCTCTTGAGGAATTGGATAAATTTCTTTGCTGAAAGTTTTGTGTGGACATAGAGTGACGTGGCGTGGCTTTTGTTTGCCTACCTCAGAGGAGCAGTGACTTATACCAAAACTTCAGCTTATTACACGTATATTTGCAATGTGACAATATGAAGTTTATATACATTTGTTCTTGACAGGAAAGTTGTTATAAGCCAGCAACAAATGCTCAGTGTTGTGGCCAGAGAAGATAAGCCAAAGCATGTGATGAACTGAGTAGCTATATCTATCGTCCTTCCCTGTCAGCCATGGAGCTGGCTCTCACCTGCCTGTGCAGCAAATGTAATTATTTTTCGTAGCCAAGCTCCTCCTTGTGGCCTAGGAACCAGCTCCTCCATGTGCACTGAGAGCCAGCTCCTCCCACGTGCACTGGAACCAGCTCCTCCCACGTGCACTGGAACCAGCTCCTCCACGTGCACTGGAACCAGCTCCTCCACGTGCACTGGAACCAGCTCCTCCACGTGCACTGGAACCAGCTCCTCCACGTGTACTGGAGCCAGCTCCTCCCACGTGCACTGGAGCCAGCTCCTCCACGTGCACTGGAACCAGCTCCTCCACGTGCACTGGAACCAGCTCCTCCACGTGCACTGGAACCAGCTCCTCCACGTGCACTGGAACCAGCTCCTCCACGTGCACTGGAACCAGCTCCTCCACGTGCACTGGAACCAGCTCCTCCACGTGTACTGGAGCCATCCACGTGCACTGGGAGCCAGCTCCTCCACGTGCACTGGAACCAGCTCCTCCACGTGTACTGAGAAGCCAGCTCCTCCTCATGCACTGAGAGCCAGCTCCTCCTCATACACTGAGAACCAGCTCCTCCACGTGCACTGAGAACCAGCTCCTCCACGTGTACTGGAGCCAGCTCCTCCACGTGCACTGAGATGCCAGCTCCTCCTCATGCACTGAGAGCCAGCTCCTCCACGTGCACTGAGAAGCCAGCTCCTCCACGTGCACTGAGAAGCCAGCTCCTCCACGTGCACTGAGAAGCCAGCTCCTCCACGTGCACTGAGAAGCCAGCTCCTCCTCATGCACTGAGAGCCAGCTCCTCCTCATGCACTGAGAGCCAGCTCCTCCACGTGCACTGAGAGCCAGCTCCTCATTCTAATGGGATCTTATTCACTGTTAGATGTATTACAGTAGATTACTGGGTTCTTATCAAGGAGTTCATCTTCGTTGCTATATTATGTGTATAAGATTAGTTCTAATAATGGAGTTCATCTTCATTGCTATATGCATTGCAGTAGATTAGTGGGTTCTTATAATGCAGTTCATCTTCATTGCTACATGTGTATAATGCAGTTCATCTTCATTGCTATATATATGTGCAAGAATAAACATTTAGCTCACAAAACACTTCCAGTGAGCCTTCACTGAAGCAGTCGACCAGCCACCAAGAGAAAGATAAAACGTAAAAACTCTGGCAATCGACTTTAATCCACTCACCGCCATAAAACGAATAATAATAATTACTATTATTGTTGTTAATTATTATTCTATTGTTAATTATTAACTATATCATATTATTATATTATATTATTATTATTGTTATTATTATTATTATAATATTTTTATTAGTCTTATTTATTACAGGCACAGATGGACAACTAGCGCCAAGAAAATCATAACAAATTGACCATTTATTTACTCAATCAAGATTCAATATTTTGCCTAAAGATATGCAGAGGGTAAATATATATGTAGGAAGTTTCAATTGAGTTCTTCTTGGGTATGTAACTATGGTAACCACGAGAGTATGTAACTATGGTAATGTGAGGTCGATGTTGAAGTTGTGGATCTAAAAAGACGTCATTAGCCCAAGCCCTTTAGGACTGTATCCTCTCAGACAGCGAGAGCAGTGATGAAGAAGATGCTAGGACACAGGTATACCTTGGAGGTGGTGCTGTGCACCCTGCGAACATGGTAGATTTCAGGAGACCTGTTGTTTCAGATGAAGTTGACTGTAGTTATAGGCTCAGTATGGATGTGTTCAGAACAAGATAGTATTATACAATACCTAGTTCTATAGCTGCAGTAATGTGATTATGTTTGGCTGCTGCACTAATATTGGTTCTGGCAATAAAGTACGGTGACCCGCTGTGACAGGTTCTGCCTCGGATGTGGAATTTGTATGCCCAACTGGTTCAGTTTACCCTCGACCAGCTCCCTCCCTCCATCCCTTGCACTCTCCTCCTACCCTCCTCTCATCTAATCCACTGAATATAGTCAAGTGACCTAATATTCTATAATCACCTTCTCAATAATCAACTTCAAATTGTATTCACTCGACGTTTCGACTAGATGCTCTAGCCTTCATCATTATTCCTGATGAAGGCGCATCTACGTAGTCGAAACGTCGAGTGAATACAATTTGAAGTTGATTAATGAGGTGATTATTATGTTATTATGTATTATGTCAACTGAAAGTTCATTGTGACTTAATATTTGTTTATTTGTAACTCGTTTTGTGGTTTAGTTACTATGGAAACCAAATTTCACCACATATGTGTCAATTCATGGGTTACATCTAGTGATGCACATGCAGGTTTCAATTACAATGACCTAAATAATCAACTTCAATTTTACCATCTCAATCTTTCGCTAGATGCTATAGCCTTCATCAAATTTCATTATATCAACTGAGAGTTATATAGTTGATTGTGATGTACATGTATATCATTGCTAGGTATATTTCTCAACTACTGATTTTAATTTATAAAGTTGGCAGTGAGAGGGTTAAGTCTCTTTCCCCACACTCGTGTACAGTAAGTCTTATCATGAATTGCAAGTTGCAATGCATTGAGCGACATCTCAATTCAGAAGATCATGAAAATTTGTAAAGATTATCATCACAATAAACACTTGTGTATGGCACAATTTTTGTCTTTTGGATAATTTTGAAAGAAGAGCACACACACACTCCTAACAATAAAAATATGAAGCACTGCCCACTATGCTCTTTTCAACCATCTTGGATTAGGCAGAGTACATGTAGGCACCCAGGATATAGACTCGTATGTAAAGCTGATGAGAAAAGTGCATGTGGAGGTCATCCATTTGCAGGCTTGGGTGGAGCTGAAGTCTTGGAGAACATGAGAACCATGAACTACATTAGTTAAGGCAGAGACAGTAGAGAACCCTAGGACCATGAACTGCATTAGCTAAGGCAGAGACAATAGAGAACCCTAGGGCCATGAACTACATTAGCTAAGGCAGAGACAGTAGAGAACCCTAGGACCATGAACTACATTAGCTAAGGCAGAGACAGTAGAGAACCCTAGGGCCATGAACTACATTAGCTAAGGCAGAGACAGTAGAGAACCCTAGGGCCATGAACTACATTAGCTAAGGCAGAGACAGTAGAGAACCCTAGGACCATGAACTACATTAGCTAAAGCAGACACAGTAGAGAACCCTAGGGCCATGAACTACATTAGCTAAGGCAGAGACAGTAGAGAACCCTAGGGCCATGAACTACATTAGCTAAGGCAGAGACAGTAGAGAACCCTAGGACCATGAACTACATTAGCTAAGGCAGAGACAGTAGAGAACCCTAGGGCCATGAACTACATTAGCTAAAGCAGAGACAGTAGAGAACCCTAGGACCATGAACTACATTAGCTAAGGCAGAGACAGTAGAGAACCCTAGGACCATGAACTACATTAGCTAAAGCAGACACAGTAGAGAACCCTAGGGCCATGAACTACATTAGCTAAGGCAGAGACAGTAGAGAACCCTAGGACCATGAACTACATTAGCTAAGGCAGAGACAGTAGAGAACCCTAGGGCCATGAACTACATTAGCTAAAGCAGAGACAGTAGAGAACCCTAGGGCCATGAACTACATTAACTAAAGCAGAGACAGTAGAGAACCCTAGGGCCACGAACTACATTAGCTAAAGCAGAGACAGTAGAGAACCCTAGGGCCATGAACTGCATTAGCTAAGGCAGAGACAGTAGAGAACCCAAGGACCATGAACTACATTAGCTAAGGCAGAGACATTAGAGAACCCTAGGGCCATGAACTACATTAGCTAAGGCAGACACAGTAGAGAACCCTAGGGCCATGAACTACATTAGCTAAGGCAGAGACAGTAGAGAACCCTAGGGCCATGAACTACATTAGCTAAAGCAGAGACAGTAGAACCCTAGGGCCATGAACTACATTAGGTAAGGCAGAGACAGTAGAGAACCCTAGGCCATGAACTGCATTAGCTAAAGCAGAGACAGTAGAGAACCCTAGGGCCATGAACTGCATTAGCTAAGGCAGAGACAGTAGAGAACCCTAGGGCCATGAACTACATTAGGTAAGGCAGAGACAGTAGAGAAGCCTAGGGCCATGAACTAAGGCAGACACAGTAGAGAACCCTAGGGCCATGAACTACATTAGAGACAGTAGAGAACCCTAGGGCCATGAACTGCATTAGCTAAAGCAGACACAGTAGAGAACCCTAGGACCATGAACTACATTAGCTAAGGCAGATACAGTAGAGAACCCTAGGACCATGAACTGCATTAGCTAAAGCAGAGACAGTAGAGAACCCTAGGGCCATGAACTACATTAACTAAAGCAGAGACAGTAGAGAACCCTAGGGCCATGAACTACATTAGCTAAGGCAGAGACAGTAGAGAACCCTAGGGCCATGAACTACATTAGCTAAAGCAGAGACAGTAGAACCCTAGGGCCATGAACTACATTAAGGCAGAGACAGTAGAGAACCCTAGGCCATGAACTGCATTAGCTAAAGCAGAGACAGTAGAGAACCCTAGGGCCATGAACTGCATTAGCTAAGGCAGAGACAGTAGAGAACCCTAGGGCCATGAACTACATTAGCTAAGGCAGAGACAGTAGAGAATCCTAGGGCCATGAACTACATTAGCTAAGGCAGAGACAGTAGAGAACCCTAGGGCCATGAACTACATTAGCTAAAGCAGAGACAGTAGAGAACCCTAGGGCCATGAACTACATTAGCTAAAGCAGAGACAGTAGAGAACCCTAGGGCCATGAACTACGTTAGCTAAGGCAGAGACAGTAGAGAACCATAGGGCCATGAACTGCATTAGCTAAAGCAGAGACAGTAGAACCCTAGGGCCATGAACTGCATTAGCTAAGGCAGAGACAGTAGAGAACCCTAGGGCCATGAACTACGTTAGCTAAAGCAGAGACAGTAGAGAACCCTAGGGCCATGAACTGCATTAGCTAAGGCAGAGACAGTAGAGAACCCTAGGACCATGAACTGCATTAGCTAAAGCAGAGACAGTAGAGAACCCTAGGGCCATGAACTACGTTAGCTAAAGCAGAGACAGTAGAGAACCCTAGGGCCATGAACTGCATTAGCTAAAGCAGAGACAGTAGAGAACCCTAGGACCATGAACTGCATTAGCTAAAGCAGACACAGTAGAGAACCCTAGGGCCATGAACTGCATTAGCTAAGGCAGAGACAGTAGAGAACCCTAGGACCATGAACTACATTAGCTAAGGTAGAGAACCCTAGGGCCATGAACTACATTAGCTAAGGCAGAGACAGTAGAGAACCCTAGGGCCATGAACTGCATTAGCTAAGGCAGAGACAGTAGAGAACCCTAGGGCCATGAACTACATTATAAGGCAGAGACAATAGAGAACCCTAGGGCCATGAACTACATTAGCTAAAGCAGAGACAGTAGAGAACCCTAGGACCATGAACTACATTAGCTAAGGCAGAGACAGTAGAGAACCCTAGGACCATGAACTACATTAGCTAAGGCAGAGACAGTAGAGAACCCTAGGGCCATGAACTACATTAGCTAAAGCAGAGACAGTAGAGAACCCTAGGACCATGAACTACATTAGCTAAGGCAGAGACAGTAGAGAACCCTAGGGCCATGAACTGCATGAGCTAAAGCAGAGACAGTAGAGAACCCTAGGGCCATGAACTACATTAACTAAGGCAGAGACAGTAGAGAACCCTAGGGCCATGAACTGCATTAGCTAAGGCAGAGACAGTAGAGAACCCTAGGACCATGAACTACATTAGCTAAGGCAGAGACAGTAGAGAATCCTAGGGCCATGAACTACATTAGCTAAAGCAGAGACAGTAGAGAACCCTAGGGCCATGAACTACATTAACTAAAGCAGAGACAGTAGAGAACCCTAGGGCCATGAACTACATTAGCTAAAGCAGAGACAGTAGAGAACCCTAGGGCCATGAACTGCATGAGCTAAAGCAGAGACAGTAGAGAACCCAAGGACCATGAACTACATTAACTAAGGCAGAGACAGTAGAGAACCCTAGGGCCATGAACTACATTAGCTAAAGCAGAGACAGTAGAGAACCCTAGGGCCATGAACTACATTAGCTAAGGCAGAGACAGTAGAGAACCCTAGGACCATGA
Organism: Cladorhizidae sp. MBARI D1340-BT2; assembly: GCA_028752905.1. NCBI lineage: Eukaryota > Metazoa > Porifera > Demospongiae > Poecilosclerida > Cladorhizidae > Cladorhizidae sp. MBARI D1340-BT2. Next base: position 20,206,728 of record JAQNBH010000007.1, on the reverse strand, counting down.
ACTACATTAGCTAAGGCAGAGACAGTATAGAACCCTAGGACCATGAACTACATTAGCTAAGGCAGAGACAGTAGAGAACCCTAGGGCCATGAACTACATTAGGTAAGGTAGAGACAGTAGAGAGCCCTAGGGCCATGAACTACATTAGCTAAGGCAGAGACAGTAGAGAACCCTAGGGACATGAACTACATTAGCTAAAGCAGAGACAATAGAGAACCCTAGGACCATGAACTACATTAGCTAAGGCAGACACAGTAGAGAACCCTAGGGCCATGAACTGCATTAGCTAAGGCAGAGACAGCACAGCTGGATGTTAAGACCATCACACCTTCGCCCAGGGGGGCTCTAAATGACTAACCTTATTGCCAATGATTGCCCGAATACAGGTGTGCTTCACTTAAAATATACAAGGAAAATTTCTTGATATAATTGCCATCCATCTTGTTTTGAATGGTGAAAGTTTAACTGACTACAGATGTGATGCGACATACCTTAAGGTAGCGATGACATACATACTGGACACATGTGCACACACATCATTTGATGACTTGTAGAAGTAAGGGCAATGCAGTAATGTACCCATGTGAATAAAAACCATAATTAACATGACAAAATTCGCAGACTGTTAAAATTTGTTTTAAAAAAATTAAAAGTTTCTTTTACCTGAAATGCTTAGTTTAAGAGCAGCTAACAAGATGTAGTTGCATGGTGTTGGCTTCATACTACAGTTGGTTGTTAATATAGAATCAGTACCCCTTGACCTGCCTTCTCCCCCCTAACCCCCTAGGCTGGAACAACGTGTGGAAAAGGTCCTCTTCTCTGCGCCCGCCTCCTTCCCTCCGCTGGAGAGAGATGTCCGTCTGGTTCACCGCCGGGTGTTCCTGGATCATGCCCTAGCTCAGAGTGAGGAGAGCTACACCTTCTGGCTCACTCAGATCCTCCGACCCTGGCCCATCGTCTGCCAGGCCCGGCTGCTCTACCTCGTCACAGCCCCAGAGGACAATAACGGTAGAATGTTCCTGTTCTTGCTATTGCCCCCTGCAGTGCAAAGTATTTGTTGTTATGTGTGTGTGTGTTTGTGTGCATGCGTTTGTATGGAATTTTAACGAAATTCATTTTCCAGCCACATGTTTGAACAAGTCATTGCTGCATAGAGTAGGGCTTCCTCTATCCACAGGTGCTAATTTCAGCTCTCTAGCAAATGGCAATCTGGAGATATTTATGTGGCAAAATCAGGCACTCAGGTTTTTAGGTACCCCCACTTTACCTCCAGTAACTTGGCATACTTATGAAAACTGTTTTAGTATCAAAAGAGAGCACACTGACAGAAAGACCTATCTTTTAAACTATATATCAAATCCACACCATGAAGTTTGCAGAACCTATGGATCATAAAGTGGTAACCACAAGTTTTTAAACACTTTACTACTAAAATGGTTTCATCCCACCTTTTAAATGTGACTCACATCATCAAGTAGTGAGTGCAAACAGAATAAAACTATTTAATGAACAGTGCAAGCAGTATATTGAGTCTGTTATGTCAACCATCCAGTCATCGAGTTATTAACTTCTCTTCCTCAATGCTGTCTGTGTCAGAGATTGGGGCATCTGGTGCTTCAATACATTCCTCCTGGTGAGCATGTACACATTCTAGAGCATTAATTAGACACTTTGACAGATAAAATTGAAATATACATGAGGAATCGGAAATTGTGTGATCACATCTTGGAAACTCCATAATTACACTCAATGACCTCTCAGTTGATATTAAAATAACCTTCTCAATAATCAACTTGAAATTATTGTATTCTCTCGACGTTTCGACTAGATTTTCCTGATGAAGGCTAGAGCATCTAGTCGAAATGTCGAGAGAATACAATTTGAAATTGATTATTGAGAAGGTTAGTAATCCATAATTTCAGCCTTTCTACGCTTCAAAAGCACCTGGCAGCTCTCATTTAATGAAATTCCGCAGAGGTGACAAGTGATAAAATCATCTAGCGCTCTCAATGCAGCAGCCAGAGGTCTGCAAAAAAAAAATTGCTTGGCATTCATACATCTTTTGCTTCCTCTGATAGGATATGTTTAGAAGATATTTTTACAAGCAAAGTAAGATGTAATCCTTACTCTTGCAATCCAATCACCAATAAAGAATTTAGGATATAATGTGTTTCTCTCAAGAAACAATTAGGTCTGCCTTCTTCATGGATACACATGGTTTGTAGTTGTGCTGAGTATGCACAAACCAAACAGTAATAGTTGACAGACATCAGTTCCTTCTTAGTCAAAACACGTCCGCTAAGACACTGGCTAATCGGGTCATTTTTCGCGGTTTGATTGGCTAGTACCATACAGATCCTGTGCCCTGCCTCGTGGGCTTACAATCTGTTGGGGACTTAGGATGTTGCGGGCCGGGTATAGAGACAGGTGGGAGGAGTAGATAACTGCTTCAATCTGTACCCTCAGCTGGGTTCTGCCTGGGCCAGCTCCTTTAAATAGGCGGCAGGCCAGAGGTCGCTAATAAGATAATGTGCATCCAATTAAGCATGTATGAACCCATCTACAGCAGTGGTTTCTGTCTGGTTTGTGCGAGTCTACTGTTAATGTGTAATGTTTCGCACTTGTGATAGTTGTTAGTGTTCTCCTTGGGATTGGAGATCCCCTAACACTAATTATCCATATCCATTCGGAAAGGTAACGCATGCACGAGTCATCCGGTTGTCATGTCAACCTTATGGCGTCACTTTGTCAGCCACTTTGCCCTCTGCCGCGACCTTTGCATAATTTGAAATATACAATGATCACATGTTTGCCATAATTGTTATATTGATGATATGATAAATTCATTATTAAGCTTGCTTTAGGGTGAGATAGGGTGAGATACGAATTATCTCCAGTCGTGGGAGCTCGTAGATGGCTTGGTATTTGGTGCCTCACCATGTACGAGTATGAGATCCTCGACTGCAGGGACAACCTTATCCCACCCAACCTAGCCTAACAACTAACAGTGTAGCAACGAGCCACTGGCAGGCATATGGCATGTACATGCATACATTGTATGTAGCAACCATGGGATGTTGTGTGGCTGGTTGATTTTGTCGTAAGCATGGCTAGGCTGTGTACCTAAGTAGGATTTGTCAATAATCTACTTAAATTTGCTGCTCTATGTCAGCTTTAGATGCTCTAGCCTTTGTCATTATTCCTGATGAAGGCTGGAGCATGCATAGCTGGAGCATGCATAGCTGGAGCATGCATAGCTGGAGCATGCATAGCTGGAGCATGCATAGCTGGAGCATGCATAGCTGGAGCATGCATAGCTGGAGCATGCATAGCTGGAGCATGCATAGCTGGAGCATGCATAGCTAGAGCATGCGTAGCTGGAGCATGCATAGCTGGAGCATGCATAGCCGGAGCATGCATAGCTAGAGCATGCATAGCTGGAGCATGCATAGCTGGAGCATGCATAGCTGGAGCATGCATAGCTGGAGCATGCATAGTCAGAGCATGCATAGCTGGAGCATGCATAGCTGGAGCATGCATAGCCAGAGCATGCATAGCTGGAGCATGCATAGCTGGAGCATGCATAACTAGAGCATGCATAGCTAGAGCATGCATAACTAGAGCATGCATAGCCAGAGCATGCATAGCTGGAGCATGCATAGCTGGAGCATGCATAGCTGGAGCATGCATAGCTGGAGCGTGCATAGCTGGAGCATGCATAGCTGTCCAGAGCATGCATAGCTGGAGCATGCATAGCTGGAGCATGCATAACTAGAGCATGCATAGCTGGAGTGTGCATAGCTGGAGTGTGCATAGCTGGAGCATGCATAGCCAGAGCATGCATAGCTGGAGCGTGCATAGCTGAGACGTCAAGGAGCCAAATTATTGAGAATGTCATTTCTACATTAACTTAACTGAGACTTTGTTGCTTCCTCTTCCTCAGGGTTTGTTTCCTGGACGCAGGTCTGTGGCTGCTCTCACCTGCAGCATTTGTTTGGCACGGTGGACTTCAGCGAGCTAGCTAGGAGCCTGAGGCTGTTGCACCTGCACAGCAGCAAGGATTGGAAGATGGCCAACATCATCAGCATCATACATGAATTGACCAGTAAGACAAGTTTACACTTAGTTACTGTACATATATGTGTACACCAATGTACATGTGTACATACCGAGGGCAGTTCCTGTATGAAACCTTGCAAACCAGGCCCTCTTTTGTTTTATTATGCATTTTTTTTTTGATAACTGCAACAGAACTGTTTTTTTACTGCTAATTTACATGTACAATGTACATGTATGACATACGACAATCTCTAGAATAACTATTTCATTATATGAACTTGCTTAGTAATACACACCCACACAGACAAATATTCTTGAGTAAATGTTTAGCAGTTCATCACCACCCCCACTACACACACCAAATAACACACTTCGTCATAATGTGTTGCATTATTGCTAGAGGAGAGAGACAGATAAAGAGAGGAGAAAGAGAAGAGAGATAGAGAGGAGAGATAGAGGGGAGAGAGGAGAGAGAAGAGAGCGAGGATAGAGAGAGAGGAGAGAGATAGTGGATAGAAAGACAGGAGCGATAGAAGGGAGAGAGGACAGAGATAAAAGAGAGACATAGAAGAGAGAGAGGAGAGAAAGAGAGAGTGAGAGGGAGAAGAGAGGAGAGAGAGGAGATACAGGTTTATGATATAATCTGCTGACATGTACATACACATGTACAGTAACATATATGTACACATGTACATACATGTATGTACATATATGTACACATATACATACATTGTATAGCCTAGCACTAAATGAAACTTTCCAGGGTAGAATCGGAAACCCCACACTTTGGCACCAAATACTGAACTCTAATAACCACATGGAAGTGGCACGTGTTACTGTATATATACTGTAGATATATACTATGGGGCTTAACTCTCTCCATTACAATACAATAAAGATTAAAGTCTTCCTCTCATTAGGCTCATTTTAGGTAGGCCCAGCTGCAGCTACTTCCGTAAAGGCAATTTGCTTAGTGCTAAGCTACAAGCAGTGATACATTGGGAGTGTTGTTATGACTCAGAGGTCACTATCCTGTATGCATCACTAACCTCCACTTGGGTAGTAGCTGTCCTTGGAGAGGGTAGGTACCACCACACATATGTATGTACGTGTACATGATTTAGTTCTTAGGATCCTTATACACTCACCCTCTCAGCATGTTCAGTTTCACTTCCAAGATCACACCTTACCTATTCTCTTTAACTTCTTGGTAACCCTTTACCTCTTACAGTCTGTGGGTGGTGTTTTATGTGGCTAAATCATTCCTGGTTTGATTCATGCTGTTCATGAATGCCAAGGGTTAACCAAACTCAATCTTTGTACCTGTATTTGTGTGTTAGTGGTTTCAGGAATAGTATTTTGATGTTCTTTAGCATTTGATGGTTTGGTTTCAGGAATATCATCATTGCTATTCCTGAAATATCAAAGTGCTAATGAACATGAATTTAATCAAAATGCTATTCCTGAAATATCATTGATTAATCAATGCTATTCCTGAAATATCAAAATGCTAATCAAAGTGCTAATGAACATGAATTTAATCAAAATGCTATTCCTGAAATATCATTGATTAATCAATGCTATTCCTGAAATAGCAAAATGCTAATCAAAATGCTAATGAACATGAATTTAATCAAAATGCTATTCCTTAAACCATGAATTTAATCAATGCTATTCCTGAAACCCTGAATTTAATCAAAGTGCTATTCCCGAAGAAGTGCTATTCCCGAAGGAATTTAATCAAAGTGCTATTCTCGAAGCCACGAATTTAATCAAAATGATATTCCTAAAGCCATGAATTTAATCTAAGTGCTATTCCTGAAACTGGTTTCAGGAATAGCAAATTCATGGCTTCGGACTTTGATTTAATTCATGGCTTCACTTTGATTAAATTCAGGGATTCAGGAATGGCATTTTGAATAGCATTTTGATTAAATTCATGGTTTCAGGAAGCATTTTGATTAAATTCATGGTTTCATTAGCATTTCATGGTTTCAGGAATACCATTTTGATGGGGAGTAGCATTTTGATTACATTCATGGCTTTTGATTAAATTCATGGTTTCAGGAATATCATTTTGATTAAATTCATGGCTTCGAGAATAGCATTTTGATTACATTCATGGCTTCAGAAATAAATTCATTGTGTCAGGAATAGCATTTTGATTAAATTAATGGTTTCAGGAATAGTAAATTCATAGTGTCAGGAATGGCATTTTGATTAAAATGCATTACTTCAGGCATTTTGATTAAATAGTAAATTCATGGGTTCAGGAATAGCACTTAATTAAATTCATGGCTTCAGGAATAGCGGAATAGCACTTGATTAGATTCATGGTTTCAAAGAATTCATGGTTTCAAATGGTTTCAAATGAATTGGTTTCAAAGGAATACTATTTTAATTAATGTTTGATTAATGATTTCAGGAATAGCACTTCATCGTTTCAGGAATAGCACTTGATTAAATTAATGGCTACAGTAGGTGGAGCTCCAATGGCTGGTACCACCTCTAGTGCCTACCTACAGCAGTGACTGAGCCTTCACTTCTGTCTAGTTTTTAGTTTCGTTCTTGCCTGAAAAAACAACAACTAAAAGCTAGTACAGAGGACTCAGTTTTAATTGTTTGGTCTTCTGTACTCCTTCAACTCATGTCACAAGTTTTTCAATGGGATTGGCATTCGAAGATTTGGGAGGAATCCTCCACCAATTTATATCATCAGCCTGGATATATGCTGCATGAAGCGGTGATGGGGGCAAACATCCACGGAGGGTTAAAGGGTCTGAGAGGAATTTGAACAAAAAGTGGGGCTCTCATAATGCCATCAAAAATGCATATTCCCGTTCTTCCTTTCATGCTTATTCCAGCCCACACATGCATCTTCCCCAGATGTTTCACCTTATAATCAAATAAACAGAAGTTTAAAAACACATTAGTATACCATAACTCTACACCTTATTACACACCCCTAATATAGCATGTAACAATCTTGGCTTGTTCTTTGGTGCCTGTCCTGTATATCTTTCGGCAACAAAACCAGCTATGTGTTTCCAATTGAACTGTGCACTCGTCCGCCCATATGATATTAAAAAACAACATTTGCAAGGTTCTGCCTGGCCCACTCCAATCTCTTGACCTTAGGATAGGGATAAATGATACCGCCATTGATCATAGGCTTATTATAAGAGTTACTATACTCACCAGTGTACTATATATCAATATGTAGGTGCTATGTACATGTAATATTTAAGGCATGCTGTGCACATGTAATATATGGCATGCTGTGTACATGTAATATATGGCATGCTGTGTACATGTAATATATGGCATGCTGTGCACATGTAATATAGGACATGCTGTGTACATGTAATATAGGGCATGCTGTGTACATGTAATATATGGCATGCTGTGTACATGTAATATAGGGCATGCTGTGTACATGTAATATAGGGCATGCTGTGTACATGTAATATAGGGCATGCTGTGTACATGTAATATAGGGCGTGCTGTGTACATGTAATATAGGGCATGCTGTGCACATGTAATATAGGGCATGCTGTGTACATGTAATATAGGGCATGCTGTGTACATGTAATATAGGGCATGCTGTGTACATGTAATATAGGGCATGCTGTGTACATGTAATATAGAGCATGCTGTGTACATGTAATATAGGGCATGCTGTGCACATGTAATATAGGGCATGCTGTGTACATGTAATATAGGGCATGCTGTGTACATGTAATATATGGCATGCTGTGCACATGTAATATAGGGCATGCTGTGCACATGTAATATAGGGCATGCTGTGTACATGTAATATAGTATGACCTCTTGTAACAAAAGATGTGCACACTCCTTAAGGTGGTAGATCAAGATACGGCAATCTGGTTACCGATGCCATGGTCCATCTTGAAACCACTGGCCCTTCTGCTGTATATAGGAAGATTGGTCAACCTGCAGTTAGCATTATTAAGCCAGTCTTCCTCTGAACTAAATTAAGTCGGTCTAAAGCATTTTAAGCATCACACACGAACCTTGTTTACGTCTCATATCAACTGATAGGAGCTTCCCCGAAAGGTCCATCCCAGTGAGGTTCTACATCGCAGAATGACAGTCGCTGATAGGCAGTCTTCTCGTTGTTGGTTTGCATTTTGTCTTTGACAATCTCTTGGACGGCTGCCATTATCTCTGGTCTCCCACATAATGCTAAGCCCTGCCTCGGTGCCGTCATATCCTCCTTCTCCAAGATTCTAACGATAGTAGGTGCCTTCAATCCAAGATATAAAATTCTCTGTTTCTTGCAAGTTGAAAAAACCATCTTCTCGCTAAAAGTCACAACGAATTTCCATGACCAACACCCTTACCATCCATTCCGCCAAATAATTAATAAACATTCTGTGTGTTTAAATGTTTCGTGCATTCTGTTCTTTTTCAGTTTTTTTAATTACTTGTACATATAATATGGGGCACCTAATAATATGGGGCACACTATCATACTCCCCGATATTTGCATTTGATTAAGGCCCTTATACAGTATATGTGTACTTGGGAAGACCTACAAAATTTCATTGGCTATTCAGAGAACAGCCATACATCATACATACATATACATACATACATCATACATGCATCATATTTACATATATCATACATACATACATCACACATACGTGTACATACATCATATTTACATACATCATATGTACATACATATAATACATACATCATACATACATAAATACATGTACATACATACATCATACATGCATCATATTTACATACATCATACATACACACATATACTGTATCATACACACATACATACATCATACATACATGTACATACATATATCATACATGCATACATCATACATACATGTAGATACATACATCATATATAGGCACATAATTATCATAAATACATATCATATATCATACATACATGTACATGCATACATCACACATACATGCATCATATACATGCATCATATACAACATCATACATACATACACCATACATACATGCATCATATACATGCATCATACATACATACATCATATATACATACATACATACATCATACATGTACATACATACATCATACATACATGCATCATATACATGCATCATATACATGCATCATATACATGCATCATACATACATACAACATACATACATATATACATACATACATACAAGAATTTTGCTTCATCTAATTGTGTGTGCAGGCACGCCTAACAGCTGGTGCTTGGAGAACGTGGCACAGTTGTTGATGCACTGTGGCCAAACCATCAGCAAGGCCGTGTTGGGCTGCCATGTGGGAAATGGCCACGTAGATGAGGCCGCAGTCATCTGCTTCTACTTGGGCAACTCTTGTTGTTCACTCATGGAAGGAGTACAGGAGAACAGTGAGAATAGTGACGACAATATCACGTGCGTCCTAAGTGTGTGAGGGAGTGTGGTGTAGATGGTGGGGGTGGGGGTAGGTGATGTGTGAGTGGGTGAACTGGTGGGTGGGTTACTCTTGAGTGTTATATCAATGTGGGTGGAGTTGGTATGTATGGGTGGGTAGATGAAGTAGTGGGGGTGGTTGAGTTGGTATGTGACATTGGGTGGTGAAGTGGTGTGTGATAGTGGGTGAAGTGGTGTGTAGTGTATGTGTGGCTGAGGGTGTGTGTGACGGTGAACTGTTGTGTGTGGGGGTGGGTAAGGTGGGTAAGACTGGCCTATGTAGCATGCACCTGTGTGGTCCTTAAGATCTAAATAATTTTCCACAGGTACACCACAGATATATGCACGTGCATGTTCTCTGTTTAGTGCAAGTATTCCTTTAAAATGTATCTGAACCAATCCACGTCACTAGGTATTCCAACTGTATGTGCTGCCTCTGGAGCCATGGGGAATAATGATCCTCCATGATGTGCACTTGTCAAGCACCTCACCTTTGATTGCAATTGGCAAATGTTGTATCCACCACTGATGGTGGCAGGGCAAATCTCAGAGAGATGATATGACTGACGTAGGTCTGTCTTCTTGGATGCCTATGAGGTTGAGACTCTGTCCCCAGATATGAATAAGCTTGCGTAATACATACAGTACAAGCCAAAATATATTTTTTATGTTTCAGTTATTTAGAACGGATGCTGAATGCCCACCGTCCCCCAAAATATAAATATAATGGTGATCAAAACACAGAAAATCGGAGGAGTTCTATGTTAAATTTTTTTTGGCTTAACTGCAGTCCTCTGAGAGTTGGTGGAGTAGCCCTCCACATCGTGGACTGAGCTGTAGACATTGAAAGATCAATCAGACTAGCTGTTGGAGTTGCTCTCGACATCAGCACAGCTGAACAAATGCTAAACATCGCATGCCACAAATAATCAAACACATGCCATAAATACTTAAACAATGCACCTGCTGCTTGCTATGAAATCAGTCATTGTAGCCCTCCTGTGAGAAACAGTGCAGATGAGAATATGTTTCCCGGGAGATGAGTGTAGGTCTCCTGGCAGATGAACATCAGAAGCATTTTTTTTATTTTGCTGATTTTTCTGTAATGCTATTAAAGGGAAAAAATTGCAACACAGGGATAATTTTGAGGTGCCCTCACTTTTGGGCGACCACCTACAAATCTGCAATCAAACACTCTTAAAGATGGTCTGTCACTAAGGTAGATGGGAACAATGGATGGTCCAACTTCATATTGAACCTTAGGGGGACCTGGAGAACGTGAGACACTGGGGAGTTGCCTGAGCCAGCATGTTCTGCAGAAGTGGCACACTGGGTTAGCTCCTTCTGCTTTTTCCCAACGAAGAACGTTCCATTCTCAAATATGCTGAAGAGAAACGAATACACATTCACATTGTCCAATAAAGCTATTAATTTTGGATGCATAACCAATTTTATGAACAATCGCCAAATAAGAATCTGCTAGAACAGGTGGATAGTGGAAAGTGTGCTGAACAGTTGGAAAATAAAATTCGGACTATGGTGGAGATCTTGGAAGGTTTAATTGGTGGCCAAAGTGTCCTCACAATAACTCCAACCTCTTTTTATTTGTTGGTAATCAGCATGTTCAAATAACCTTATGAAAAGGGGCATCTACTTTATGGGGCACTAATGATACCTGAATGCTGATGCACAAGCTATTGACTGGTCTAGACATGACACAGGTCTCAGCAGCGTATAATAGGACAGGCATGACACAGGTCTCAGCACTGTATAATAGGACAGGCATGACACAGGTCTCAGCACTGTATAATAGGACAGGCATGACACAGGTCTCAGCATGTAAACTGAAGGGAAAGGCTTGCACACAAAGGCTGAGTCAAGGTTTGCTAAGCCTTTCTTAAGGCACAACTTACTTAGAAACTAGGCCTACAGTAGCTAGTACAGAAGCTACTGTATGACTTACAAACCCAGCCACTAACTGAAAAGAGGTCCTGACCAACGACACCATCAAATACAGAGTATGTCTACTTCTTTTCCCATGGGCTTCGTGGTAGCTTTTCAACTTATGCTGGTAGAATGGTAGAAGAGGAGAGATACAATAAAGATGATCCATCGCCTCTCAAAGCTAAGAATAGTCCCAGAGGAGGGAAAAACTTTTTGCCACATGGCCAGCACAAATCTGAGTGTGCTTAAGTGACCTTAGGAAAGCTGGTGTGCGGATCGCGCGAACCTTTGTAGGTCAGTGCCATGCAGCCAAAAGTTGAATTGGTACATAAACGGTAACCGTTGTTAGTGTAGGTTATATATTTTTAGTAATGTTTGGGAATGGTGAGCTTGTATGTGCAGTCAAGATCAATGCAAGTGGCTTGGTGGTTTTACCTCTACATGTAGTTCACAGATGAGTAACATGATTGGTGTATGGCAGGGAATAGTTGACAATGTGTATTGCTAATTTTTCCACTTCGTGTTTGGTTTTATCTACACTGGTGTAGTATTCAGGTCAGAGTGGCTTGTAACACAACCTCATACCTCTAATATGCTAAAATTGGTGTGTGAATACCCACTACCACATGCAGACACAAAGAAGTAACTTTCTAGTGTCTATGTTATGGTGATGTTGTTACCTATCCTAAATGTGACTTACACAGCTGACCTTCACATGATTACATTTGCTCTGCACTAGTAATTGGACTGCATGCAATTCAGGTTACACAGTAGAGAACTGGCTGCACAGTAAGTAGAGGAGAGAGAACTGGCTGTACAGTAAGTAGAGGAGAGAGAACTGGCTGCACAGTAAGTAGAGGAGAGAGTACTGGCTGCACAGTAAGTAGAGGAGAGAGAACTGGCTACGCAGTAAGTAAGGAGAGAGAACCTGATTCCTATTTAGTAGGTACAGAGAACTGGCTGCACAGTCACTTGAGAAGAGAAAACAGGTTCTACACTCAGTGGAGGATAAAACTAACTGCACAGTCAATAGAGAGGGTATACTGGCTGCATAGTCAGTAGAGGATAGAGAACCGTTTGCTGCAGTGTCAGTAGAGATGAGAATTCGCTGCACAGTCAGTGAAGAAGAGAGAATTAGTTATACAGTCAGTAGAGGAGATAAAACTGACTGCACAGGCAGTAGAGGAGAGGGAATTAGTTGCACAATTAGTGTAAGAGAGAGAACTGACTGCGCAGTCGGCAGAGGAGAGATAACTCTGCAAAGCCGATAGAGAAGGGAGAACTGGCTGCCTAGTTAGTAGAGGAGAGAGAACTTATTTTTTCATTAGGTTTTTTTGCCTTCATTTTATTTATTTGTTTATTACTCAACTGTTTTCTAACTGCCACTGTAGGTTGTTGTGGCATTTGGAGCTCAGTTATATTAGTCCAAGACAAGTTGAGCAATATACAGAGACTCTGTAAATATACTAGCTGAAAGGTTGCTCTTCATGCAGCAGGTGAATACATGTATAATTCCACCGTATGCATTACTCTTATCAGTCTTGTCGTATCCTCCCTGGGTCCTCTGTGTGAGTGCCTAAGGACACTCAACCAGACGGACAGAAACGACCAATAGAAATTTAGTAAAGATATGTTCATATTAAACTGTTATTTAGTAGTTGCTTTTTAGTAGTTGCTTTCATTTTGGGTATTGTGATGGATTTGCTACACACTACATAATGATAGTTTAAACTCATACCTATGGGATGTGTCAGACGAAAAACAGTTTGCATTTAGCAAGTACTGACAAAACTTTTAAAAAATGCAGTTGGTTTCTGGAAGTTCTTCATTGCACAGTAAATCTATTGCCTGAGAACATCAGCAAGTCTGCCTTCATATCCAGTGTGATTAACAAGTGGAAGGATTACCTTGCCGCCATGTTTGAGGACTGCACTCCCGACGATACAGAATCTGATGAAGTGCAGGTGGAATTCCTGGAAGCTCTGGGGAACTTAACCAAGATAGCGTCACGGTTGCTGCAAACTGTATTTGACATCACAGACAGCAAATAAATTTTCCCCTTTCCCCCCATCAATCATCTCTCACTTCTATCACGATCATCATACATTCCATATGGAAATATTTTTAATCTTGCTGAGCTTCAACTTCTCTCCATTATCCTTAACATTTCCAATTATCCAATCCCCATCCATACCTTCTCACAAAGCTGTGTTGTTCAAATCGTAGCTACATATTGGGACCCTGGAAACTCTTTGTGATACTTGTGCACAATATTTTATCATGACCATTCATCATTAATGTTCACATGAAATGAAAGGCAAGTGGGAGTGATTAGTGTGTATGGGCCTATCTGCTTATAGTGGGTCATCACCCAATGCCTATATATTGTAAGGGATATTATTGACTATTATAGCTCTGTATCCCAATCAAGTGTGTGATGGGGGGGGGGGGGGGGGGGGGGGGGGGGGCTTTGTGAATTACTCTCTTGTCAGTCTAGTAAGTCAGTTCCTGGGGAAACTAAAGAAGCTAGATCGAGACCGCTAATGACTTTTTAAGTATTGTGGGCAGCAGTGAAATGTTACAAAGATGTTTATTCAGATGTAAAAATAGTAGAAAATTTTCTTGCTATCTTTTTAGGCATAATAACCAAGACACTTGATATTTATGGGTGTAGGGAATCAGATATCGGGATGGAAGGAGAACAGTAACTCTTGGGCATTATTCATCATGGTGCAATACTAATGATGACCAGAACAATGGCTAGATCAAAGCAATCTTGCTACACCCATGATGCCATTAGGATAGTGTAATGCTAGGATTTGTACTTATGCTACAGCCTACTATAATGTCACGTATCCTGACCTCTTACCAATCCACTAGAAAATATCTGTAATGCTGATGGGGTTTTGTTATGAACAAAGTTTTTGATTATATATATTCCGGGGTTCAACTTTGTTTTGCTTTCCTTAAATAGTCAGACATGTGCAGTGATTTCAAGAGTTATTATTGACTATCATTCTCGAGCAGGTTTCTTCCGCAGTGTGATCATCATCTTCAGAGGTAAGTATTTTTAGTAAACTTGCTTGTGGTTCAATTGCATCTGTCTATAAGTGAAATAGACAATGTGGTTGAAGATGAGCAATGACAGATTCTCCAAGAAGAAGTGAATTCCATGGGCAGATACAAGTTCCAGGGTATCACGAGGGTGTGTGGGACCAGGGAAGAATCTGAAGCATCATGACAGGAGAGGGGGTCCAAATTTGCCAGCCAACATGCAAAGTAGATACAAGCAAAGCCTAAGAGTTTTATAATGTGTTTCTATCACTCGCATTAGTGGCTGAACATTCATTAGTGGCTGAAAATAAAATAAAATGTTAAGATCATCTTCCCTTTTAAACTGGTTACTCCACCAACATTTCAACCAATGGTGCTATTCTGAAGAAACCAAAATATGTGTTGGTTGAAACATTTGAATGTTGGTGGAGTGTTCCTTCCCATAGCATGCTATTGCTAACGTTAAGGCTAGGGTCAGGGCTATTGCTAACGTTAAGGCCAGGGTACTATATAGCTAGGGTCAGGGCTATTGCTAACGTTAAGGCCAGGGTACTATATAGCTAGGGTCAGGACTATTGCTAATGTTAAGGCCAGGGTACTATATAGCTAGGGTCAGGGCTATTGCTAATGTTAAGGCCAGGGTACTATATAGCTAGGGTCAGGGCTATTGCTAATGTTAAGGCCAGGGTACTATATAGCTGGGGTCAGGGCTATTGCTAATGTTAAGGCCAGGGTACTATATAGCTAGGGTCAGGGCTATTGCTAATGTTAAGGCCAGGGTACTACTACTATATAGCTAGGGTCAGAGCTATTGCTAATGTTAAGGCCAGGGTACTATATAGCTGGGGTCAGGGCTATTGCTAATGTTAAGGCCAGGGTACTATATAGCTAGGGTCAGGACTATTGCTAATGTTAAGGCCAGGGTACTATATAGCTAGGGTCAGGGCTATTGCTAATGTTAAGGCCAGGGTACTATATAGCTAGGGTCAGGGCTATTGCTAATGTTAAGGCCAGGGTACTATATAGCTGGGGTCAGGGCTATTGCTAATGTTAAGGCCAGGGTACTATATAGCTAGGGTCAGGGCTATTGCTAATGTTAAGGCCAGGGTACTATATAGCTGGGGTCAGGGCTATTGCTAATGTTAAGGCCAGGGTACTATATAGCTGGGGTCAGGGCTATTGCTAATGTTAAGGCCAGGGCACTATATAGCTGGGGTCAGGGCTATTGCTAACGTTAAGGCCAGGGTAGTATATTATAGCTAGGGTCAGGGCTATTGCTAACGTTAAGGCCAGGGTAGTGTATAGCTAGGATTAGGGCAATGGTTGTGCTCATGATGTCATCTTGATGATATAATGCTAAGATTCTTGTTGTGTTTCTATGCTTTGGGGGAAAGGAAGTTGATGTTCATATCTAGGGGTGGGGGGGGGGGGGGGGGATAATTCTGCTGAATTCAGTTGCTGCAAGTATAAACAAGTAGAAGAGTATTGAGGACATCTTTTGTTACTGTGGTTGTTTGGCCTGAGAAAGTAAGATGCTCTGGGATCTATTCTAGGCCTTGGCGGATTATTCTTGCTCCTAATATTCACCTATTTTTCTTTTCATTCTACCTATTTTTCTTTCCTTTTATGAAATTATGCTCCTAATATTCACCTATTTTTCTTTTCAATATACCTATTTTTCTCAATTATGCTTTGACAAACAATTTTTACAAAGAGAATATAGGCAATCAAGGATTCAAGATTCGAGACATTCAATTATCTATCGACTATAGTTGTAGTGTAACATAACAGAAAGTTGTAAGTAATCCTCCAAAGAAGTTTCTTGCTTCGTAGAAAAGGTATTGCTCAAAATTGAGAATACACGTTCAGCTGCAGCTGACGAAGGCTGCACCAATAAGACTAATCTACACGTGTGAGTCCAGTTAGGCAATCTATCATTCTCCTCATGGGCCGTCATGGCACCTTCCACCACTGAATGGGGTCTACGCTATCCGAAACATCCTCAGCTGCTGCAAGATATTCAGGTAACTCAGACTTTAAGCCATTAATCACTTCTGTGTTCAAGAATGGGAAGACAGTGAGTGAATCAATATCAACAGCAGTTGGCTTGAATTCATTCACTTTTGAAGGTGAAAGGTAACGTGCTGCAAGTACAATAGGCCTGAGATCTCTGTCAAACTTCTCCTTGAAGTACGAGTAGGCAGGGACACAAGCTTTGGCGTAAGCTATCAGTTGGCACTCGCGTGTAGAATTTCCTCCTGACAGATGCTTAAGAGACATTTGGATAGTATTGTGACGAGACATGAGAATACAGAAGACTTAATCGCTGATAGGCAACTAACACTAATGGCCCATCACCTTCCAATGAGTATGTTGCCATGACGAACGGTTCCATTGCATCTACTGTTATAGCGAGCTCCATTTTCAGTTTCCTACATGCTGCTTGATCGTAATGATTTCCAGTAGTTTTCCAGTTGTACATGGAGGTAAATCACTGCCATGCACAAATTAGAAACAATTGACAGCTCAGTTGACAAAGCAGTTATTAGTTGCCGAGCACATTCTTCTCCAGTGATGGATTTAGCTAAAAGCATCAGCCGACAAACACGCTGCTTGATAGCCCACTCTTTATCTATGTAATGTAGAACAATCACAAAGGCCTCACACACATGGGTCGTTCCATCAAAAATGATTGCTACATGTCTCCCGCAAATATCTTGTTTCAGTTTACTGATTTCATCATGCAAGATGAATGGTATCAGACGACGAAGGTGTGATCAGATAGGGAAAATGCATTTTCTTCAAGTAGGTCCCTAAAGCATCTAACTTGCTGAGAGGAACACCTGGAGAAGTCACTACATTCACTCTAGGGTAGAATCGGGTAATGTTTCACCTGATGGATGAACTTCTTTATCAAATTGCCGGAGTGACCTCATTAAGCCCAATTGACGCTTTTCTTTCGATACCAAACGTTCCTTGCCCCTCACATGTTTCAGAGACTTGATGTGAAACTCTAAGGAACTTTTCTTTACAGAGAGTTGTTCCCGGCAGCCTGAACAAAATAGTTAGCCATTGCTCACTGTCAAAGGTTCATTTTTGTAAGCCTTCACTCTTTCAGCAGAAACTGACTTAGGATCATTGTTTGTACAGCCTCTTCCTCTCTTCTTTCCTACAGGAGGAAGGTTGATGCCAATCTTCCTCTGATGGCTGAGGAGGTTTGAGCCGATCTACAAGATTGGTGACTGGCAACTCGGTGTAGTCTGAGCTGGTACTATTGATGTCACACACATTGTCAGTGTCTCCATCTAGTCCTGCCTCTATTGTCTCAGCCATATACTTCAGCTACAAATAGCTAGCCAACAAACTCAACTGTTCAGTGCACAATGACTTGGCCATGTGGTCTGTTACTGTACACAATAAAGTAATTAACTGCCAAGCAGACTAACCCTTTACCAGTGACAATACTTGCTTGCAGTGACTGTTGTGAAATTACCACACTGTGGTTATTTCACAACTGGTACATGTACCAGCAAGAATCTTACCCACCCATATCCTGCATGCTTTTTAATTAAGATGCTTGACTTGGCTAAGTGTGTCACAATTTTAATAAGTGAGACTTGAGAGGTGTGGATAAGCTGTTACTGTGATGCATTCAGTCACTCTTATGTTTAATCTAAGAAATCATTTAGATTTCTCCTGAAAGTCTGCCTATTTTTCCTGAAAGTCTGCCTATATATTTTTCCTGAAAGCTTGCCTATTTTTCCAGCATTATTCTCAATTCTCTGAACCACCTATTTCCCCCAAAATTATGCTAGCCAGGGCCTAATATATTCATAGTAACTTAATTAACAACAAAATAACAATTTGACCACACCCTTTTGACCACACCCTTTACAAATCCATTAAGTAGAAATCTAGTACTTGCAGCACAGAAAATTAGTGTGGTCTAAAGTGGTATATCCCCCCCCCCCCCCCGTTATTGAGAAATCATTAAAAAAAAAAAGACCATGTTTCTCTTCCCCTGTGAAACACTGTTGCAAACTTGAAAGAAAAAAGTTGTGAAGAGAATAATTAAAGGGAACTGACTTCTCAGTCATGACAACTGGCTACATAACAAAACTGATGACGTTTTGGCTATACTGTGCGGTCAAGACTTATTCTTAGTGGAAAGAAAAAGACGGAAAGATTCATCATACACCTGCCAGATGTCAACCCTTCAGTACTGTTAATCCTGTAAACCACCATTTGATGACTTGACATTTACTTCTATCTACAGGGAAAACTTCCAACTAGCTACAAATGTTTCCATATTCCCATGCACATTTGTATTTATGAGAGTTTTGAAGAACGTTATCCCATTGGGACCGTCATCTGGCCCACCAACTTCTATGAGTATGACAGTGACTTCTGGACTCTCTGAATCTGTTGGCTAGAACACATCCAGCAGAACCAGCACTTACTATGATGTAATCATAGGCTTAATCTTTTACAGGAGGGTAGGTGAGTTGGCTTGGCTCCCATTTCCACACCTTTAAGGTAACGTATGCCAGCAACAATGCCACATCATCCCTGAGCAACAGTCTTATCATGGTAAATTAGCTACTGCAATCATAGGTAGGTCAAAAATTGATAGCCTACGACTCCAATATTAAGAGTCTTTTCCTAGCACCAGTGGCGTGACGCAGACGCATCGGGTTAGTTATTATTGTGAACATGAAGTCAGTTAGACCAGGTCGCAACGCTAAGGTCCAAACGTGTTGGTGTGCTTTATTTGTATTTCACAAAGTTTGTCGGTGACTATGGGTGGGAGGCTCAGGTCTTTGGGTGATGGTCTCTGGGAGGCTCAGTAGAGGCAGTGAGGAACTTTCGCTATCTAGCTAGTCAACTCTCGCTATCTAGCTAGTCATTTAGATAGTGAAAACCCAATAATTAAGGGCGGAGTTTCGTAACAGGAAGGATGATGGATGGCTAATTTGCAACCGTTTACAGAAAACCCATGCACACCAACCTGCACTGTGATGATAGATTGCATCCTCGTCCTATCCATGTCTGAAGTGGAGTGGTGAAGAGCTTGTATGTTGAGCCAGGAGAGTAGTGACTGGCAAGGGGGGAAGAACATCATTTGAATAAGGTCTTTATAGAGAGTTGCTATCCACAAGCCTTCATCAACCCTTGGTCTGCAGATACATCTAAATGCAGAAAGGAAGATAATAACACCGATACAGGCAGTCTGGTGTATAAAAAGAAGGATCCTGTGGTAGTGATTCCTTATGCAGCAGGTATGAGTGAAGACATCAGGAGGATCTGCAGGAAGTTCAACATCAAAGTCATTTTCAGATCGGGAAGAACTCTTGAGGACACAACTGAGCAGAGTGAAGGATGTTTTACCAGCTAATATGCACTCATCCATTGTGTACCACATCCCTTGCAGCTGTGGGAAATACTACATAGTGGCGACCATAGGAAGACTGGAGACCAGAGTGAAAGAACATCAAGATGTCTGTAGAAAGTGTGCTAAAGAGAAGTCTGCAATTGCTGAATACACATGGGATAATGGACATCCTATTTTGTGGGAGGAAGCCACCATCTTTGACCAGGCAGAAGACGGAAGGAACTGCATGAAGAAGGCATTGCAAATCAACCCAACACCAAATGTGCGAGCGGTTAAATCGACACCGTGGAATGAACTTGCCTAGCTGCTGTAGAGCAACTAGAGCCTGAACTTGAACTTAAAGCCATGACCATCATAACATCTTATTCTTAATGATATTTTATTACCATTATTATAGTTTATTTTATTACCATTATTATTTATTATTACATTATTACTACTATTATTATTATTATTATTATTATTACTATTATTATTACTATTATTATTACTATTATTATTACTATTATTATTACTATTATTATTACTATTATTATTACTATTATTATTATTATTATTATTATTATTATTATTATTATTATTATTATTATTATTATTATTATTATTATTATTATTATTATTATTATTATTATTATTATTATAGTTTATTTTATTACCATTATTATTAATTATTATCATCATCATCATCATCATCATCATCATCATCATCATCATCATCATCATTATTATTATTATTTTTGTCATTATTATTATCATTATTATTATCATTTTTGTCATCATTTTTGTCATCATTATTATCATCATTATTATTATCATCATTATTATCATTATTTTCATCATTATTATCATCATTATTATCATCATTATTATCATTATTATCATCATTATTATCATCATTATTATCATCATTATTATTATCATCATTATTATCATTATTATTATCATTATTATTATCATTATTATTGACATTATTATTATTATCATTATTATTATCATTATTATTATCATTATTATTATCATTATTATTATCATTATTATTATCATTATTATTATCATTATTATTATCATTATTATTATCATTATTATTATCATTATTATTATCATTATTATTATCATTATTATTATCATTATTATTATCATTATTATTATCATTATTATTATCATTATTATTATAATTATTATTATCATCATTATTATCATCATCATTATCATCATCATTATTATCATCATTATTATCATCATTATTATTATCATTATTATTATCATTATTATTATCATTATTATTATCATTATTATTATCATTATTATTATCATTATCATTATCATTATCATCATTATTATTATCATTATTATTATCATTATTATTATCATTATTATCATCATTATTATCATCATTATTATCATCATTATTATCATCATTATTATTATCATCATTATTATCATCATTATTATCATCATTATTATCATCATTATTATCATCATTATTATCATCATTGTTATCATCATTATTATCATCATTATTATCATCATTATTATTATCATCATTATTGTTATCATTATCATTATCATTATTATTATCATTATCATTATTATTATTAATGTTTGGGAATTATTAATGTTTGGGAACAACAACTTAACATTAGTCCTCTTATTCATATAGTTTATAGCCCCCTCCCCTCAAGTTCAAATGTTCAAGGGGTGACTAGGTAAATGGCTCATCCCCAACCAAGATCCCCATTACTGAGGCTGCATTCCCACGCTGCACAGCCACAGAAATCCGTTGAAGAAGATGTTGATGGGCATTCTCTTCATAAGTCACTGACTTCAAGCGGCAGCCCAACTCCTTCAAGAAAGCCTTTGATTGAGGCCCAAATGATCCACAAGTTTTTGCAATGCCTAATGATGTAGTGGCAGTAGAAGAATAGGTCAGAATTATCATCGATAATCAAGTAGTACAACTCATTTAAGACATTTAAGACAACATAGGACATTAACTTGATACTGATCATATGTACAAAACAAAACATTTTACCTCATTTTCTGTCATTATATTTATTTATATATTCATTTATTTATTTTTGTTCTGCACTTGGTTGCAATAGTCAAGATGGACTCAGGATTTGTAAGAAATTACTATCACTATTAACTTGTTAACTGTTTCATTAAATTGTGTTGATTTGCTTGATATAATATATATAGACTATAAAGAATATAATAATAATAATAGTAATATAATAATCTACTTCTTATTTTTGTATTTTAGATTAGTGTTATACATGAATTGAGAGAACTATAATAGTGAAATTATCAACTTTTTAATCTAATATTAAGAATGCCATGTCTCACACTCTATAAGTTGCCTTGTCAGAGAACAAACTAAAATATAAGCCAGGATATTAAAGATAATTATCATAATTCAAGGTAATATCAGATCACAATCAGAATACACATTTAAAATATTCTTGAATGGACTAATATGCCAAAAATGATGGGTATTATCCCTAAACAGGTTTTTTACGTGGTACATTTCCTGCATAAAAATCATTTATACTTTTACTGTAATTGTTCGGTTTATTGGAGATCTGCGGTAAAAGAAGGTTTCTTTCAATTCGGACTCGCTGCTCTTCCGACATCGTCTGATTAATCCTGCATGGACGTAATTTATTATGCAAGTAAGGGTTAATACCACATATTACATTTCAGAACCCCTAATGCAAAATGTCCTGAAATAGCAATCAAACACAATGCATTCGTCCAGTATATATACACACTTAAAATGAAAGGATTGCATTTGCATTGGCTATCGCATGTTTCAAACAGCAAATAAGAAGGCCTTCAATGCGTGTGACATCAAACTAAAGTACATTTTGTCTGAAGATTCATGAGTCCATTGCTCAAAGATGTTTCAACATTTCCTGTGGTTTCTGAAGCTAGAAGTCTGGAAGAGCAATATTGATGCTGAAGAGCCATTGGCCTCTACAAAGAAAAGATGAAGGCATAGAAGAACCACTCTAGTCATTATTAGGCTAGGATGTTACATATACAGGGCCGGAGCAAGTGGTTATGCTGGTCAGGCCAATATTTATGCATATCGATTATTCAATTTTGCAGTTTTGTACAGTGGCTCACTAAATATGTTGTTGGCTTTGCAAGTACTGCAGTGTTGTTGACAGGCAACCTCAATACAGAATGCAATTGCAGTGTTGTGACATGTTGCAACTGCATGAACTTCAGAAGTCCAGATACAGGGTATACAAACACAGCAACAGTTCTCTAACAATATAGTTGGTCTAGCTAGTTTGGCTGCAGGCCACAGATATTATACAGCTACGTAGCTACAAAGTTTCCAACAGTAGCATCACAAAGACACGAGTGAATGAAAGTCTTGCCAATGCACACTCACGTAGTAATTTGAATACTTTAATTTGTTGCTCTGATTCTACCTATCGAAGTACACCAGAATAATGCCCATTAATGCCCATTATTTCAGTTCCAATTCAGTGTGGATGTGTCCAATGCACATTAATGCACATTAGCTTGGCAGTGTGGCAGGCATTAAGTAAATACATTGTGCAGTTGGAGAAGGATAAATGCATGAGTGTGTTAAGGATTGCTGCATAGAGGCTACCACTTGTACAGAACTATATTGGCAGTAGTAGTTTGTCCCGCCATGATAGAGAGAGATAGGTTGGTTGAAAGAGGTTGGGTCTCTTCATAGCTTTCTTGTATATTTAATATTGGGGTAGTGGGTATAATAATAGTGACAAGAATTACATATTTTAAAATTAAATTTTATCTATTATGGAACCTTATGTATATAGCAATTGTGTAATATTACATAATATAATGATAAAAACTACCTTCATCTTATGATCTTCACTATAATTATACTACATCTGCCAAATAAAAATGTATTTGATAGAAGACCATTCCAGCTAGAGTTCAGTCAATAACCATGTGATATATGTATCATTTAAGCTATATAGCAAGTTATAACACTACTAGGAAATTTACTACTCTGCTGCAAGGAAAAATAGCATAAATGACCATGGAGATTCCTTTAAATAAGTCAGGCCGAGTGAATGGAAAATATAATTACCTTGTTGTAGTTTCAATGGACTCCCCAGTACAGAAACCCTACATAGATAATGTCAGACATCAACTACATAATTATAATTCATAACAAAATTATCTTATCTTTATCATTTTTCATCCATTCCCAACTTCAATTTGGATGACTCCTTCAAATCATTCTCAACATTAGCTTAAGTATGTATCTTCTTAACCCAACTATAAAAAGCTACAACTATTTCAACAAAAGTCATGAAGAGCTTAATGTAGGCATGTATGATTATAATGTCACTCAAGTTACTTTAAATTAGTGTGATATAGTCACACACTCTAAATGACCATAAGAGACATACGTAATACTACAGGATAACAAAATACCTCATTGCAATCTGTCGGCATCCATTCGTCCTCATAAATATACCATTGAATAGTTTCTGCAATAAAAAAATAATCAAAGCACGAATGTGAAATTGTAAATAGTAGATTTTGAAGGGTGAAAAGTACGCCCACCTGGACTCGGCATACAAGTTTGTACCTGTGGCGGTAGAGACGTGTGGATCCTTTGGGCCTCAAGCAAAGGCATTCTTCAGGGAGTTGGGCCGCCGCCTGAGGTCAGTGACTTATGAAGAGGACTCCCATCAACATCTTCTTCAACGGATATCTGTGGCTGTGCAGCGTGGGAATGCAGCCTCAGTAATGGGATCTTTGCCATCAGGGTTGGGGACGAGCCATTTCCCTAGTCATCGCATGAACTTTTTAACTTTTTAACTTAAGGTATGGCATGTTGTTCTCTGTCCCTGAAATAAATATATTTTGTTCAATACTTAAATATGAATACATTATTTTCTTATTTTATATGCTGCTAAGGAAATATAGGAAATTGTTATCCTACTATATGGATAACTACCACATTTTGTCCAAAAGCCAAGGGCTGCAATTACTCCACCCATCAAGTATCACCTTTTACTACCAATAGTGTATGTCAATGGCCAGTGAATTATCCGTTAAGATATCTAGCTTTTGGTTTAATGACTGGCATGCTTGATAAAGAGATGCTTAGTTAACCAGTCAATAAGGCTTTAGATGCAGCTAGTTATTATCGTGTAGACTTGCTTTACTGAAAGCATTCCTACTAAGCAGTTGGATTTGCATGCAAAGTTATGGATCAGAAGATGAATGCACCAACTGCAAGTTAGGATATGTCGAATATAATGCATGAATACACAGGGGATATGCCAAAAATAAATACAATGAAGACTTGGTGAAACTGATGATAATTTCTTTACCTATAGGACCAAGCTGACCTATTAGGAATGCAAGATTAGGAACAGTCCCACAAACAACAATTGTTACCTGATCAAGATCTGGTAATCTTAAGTTAAAACAGGCACTCCATGATACAAGCTAGAGTGTTCACTCGAATAATACATGACTTGTGCAATATGTACAGCTAAGCAGCTCAGGAAATTATTTCAATTTGTACATGAATAAAATAAATATAATATTCACATGCATATCATTTATGTATTAACTTACTTTTTTCTTTCCTTACAAAGCTAGCTTTTTCTGGTTTCTCCTTGAGGTGAGAGGTAGCCATGTATACAATCACAATAAGGACCATAGAGACTATCCACACAACACCATCGAATGAAAGCTAAAATAGAGTAAGATACAAGAACCTGTTCAATGAAACATGCATGCTCACACTGCATTGGTATTCCTGACGAAGATACATCGATCACAGACCATAACTCAATACTCAGTGTGTACCAAAAACCAAATACAAGACAATAGAATTCCATAAAAGCTAGAATATACAGGCATGTGGCCAGCATAATTATGGGCAAAAGGCAGTTAGGTAGCTTGTTTAGGGATCCCCAGAAGATTGTTAAAATAATATTTTTGATTTATTTTTACTTATTTTTACTTTGCTTCTATTCTCCCTCCTGTAATTGATCCAGACTCACAGTGGGACTGGTAAATATTACACTTCTAAGGATTTTATTGCCGACCAGAAACTGTTCAGGCAGTGTTCCCTTCAACCTTTCCTTTGCTGGCGAGGGAAAATATATCGCATGAGCCTAAGTTTTACCCAATTCACAGACTAACAAATGTGTAAATAATCTGGCTATCAAAACTGGAACATGTAAACAATGACGGTAGCCATGAGTCTGTTTGACATCTTAAGCTTTGCCTCAAAACTTTGCTCATATGGACCAGATTCTGCAAGATTGTATACCTACTGTATCCATGCTGAAAAAGATGATGCTACCTGATCTTCTTTACCTCATCCATTGGTATAATTTAAGTCAATATTGATGCTTGTTTGATACCGCAATTAAAATTTCAAACGTGTACTAATTGTAACCAGTTCCAGGGATAACTATATGCATGATGGAATTAGGAAGTATTTGCTGAGACAGCAACACAGGCACCACGGACTGAGCACTTTACACCCAACCCTAGGATGCGGGATTCTCCATAGAATAATCAACTATTCAACTAGACTGAAACGCTGGTATAGGTAGCTGGCTATACAAATAGCACTCAAGTCTAAAGACCAACAAAGCTTCTTAATCAGAGAATTCTTGGTGCTTTCCAGTAACAGTGAAAGTTTTAACGATCAGCAGCCTGGAGGAAGATCTTGTAGCAAACCTAACTTTAGTCTTGAACTTGGGACATTTATTAGAGATACAAGAACATGTCATGCTTTCTGGTTTGTTTTGATGCCATACCGTTATTGTCTTCATTTTTTCAGTGATAGATGCACAACACATGCACACTAAACTCAGGTTATCTATTCACACAAGTTGTTAACCCTATCATTATGGAGCTTCATATGAACCAATTACTGATAAGTAAGGTAAACTTGATCTATGAGACCGACCAAGACCATCAGTTGTTATAGGAATAGCTTCTGTTAGTAACCATGTATTATAAGCAAGTGTAAAATCACCACAGGAACATGACTAAGGTTGGTTTTGTACTACACCTCTTTTCTGCAGTTGCCTGTGATTTCATAATACATGGAATTATCATGGATACACCCTGGAGAGGATAGATCAGGAGCTCGAGGGGAGGAGTCATCGGGAGGTAGAATGATAGCATCAACCTGAAGCATACATTATTACAATGATATATATGATAATGATATATATGATATAATAAAATTTCATTCTTATCTCAAATCAAACATAATAATATGAATAAAGCTCTATAATCATTATAAATACATATACAGTGTACCTCAATTTTCCTATTAGTCTTCTTATGTCCATTTTCCTTAATCAATTCGTAATTGATAGCTTGCATGCTGAAATTTGACTCCAAACCGTCGTGACTAATTGGAAGCTAAAATGGTTCAGTTAAAGGATTAGCGAGGAAGAAAGTGGTTGAAGAAGAGTAAGAAGGATATTTAGAAGAGAGTAACAAAGAAAAAAGTGATAAAAACAATGGCAATAGAAAAAACTTGATTATAAAGAAGATATCATGGGTAGAACAATGTGAGGCAAAGAAGAAATGATATCAATTGTAAAACTAATATTTTATTACCCTATTATTAACTGAAGACACTACTGATCTTACTGCAACTTGCATAGGTTTAGTTTGAACTTCATCAATAGCTGGTAAAACAGACAGAAGTTTTGAAGTGATATCTAAATGTATAGAAAATATACTAGGCATGTTCTATCAAGAATTTACACTGTCAAAGTTTATTTCTCACCCTGATCATGAACTGCCAAATGCCTGAGACGAACATTTGCGGTGTTCAGTACGAGTAACTGGAAATAAAACGATGTACTTAAGTACAACAGTGAAAAGGTCGCCCAAATGAGGGAACAACTTGAAAATATCATTATTCTGACTTGAAATCGCAAGAGCCTTCAAAAACCCGACGCGTTCGTGCGCATAATTATTAACTCTGAGCATTTGGCCACACCCTAATATTTTATCCAGAATTTCCTCCGGGGATCACTCTAAAACAATGGAGTAAAATATGGACGAACGTTAGCCTTTAGACTTGGAAGTAAAATATGGACGGACGGTAATTTTTTAGCAGAAAAATTGAATCAGGTTTTGCAATAGTAGATGTGATGTACATCTACTATTGCAAAACCTGATTCAATTTAAGTGACGCCAGTAAAGGGATGGACCAATTCCCCTGCTCTCTCCGTGAAGCTGCCTGACTACGTCATGAGTCCTTCAGGCTTACAATTAGTTGAGCGAATGTTCAGGTACTGAATAACTGAAGGAGAGTGACTTGATCAAAGATGTTTCTCTTTTTTTGACTGAGTCCAGGTAATTTTGCATGTATATATATAGCTATATATGTAGAGCAAATTTATTAACTAAAAGCAGACGGCACTTGGCCAAGTTATGTGTATGCATGATTTCCTAGGCTTGATTACCAGAGTTTGCTAGGGTCTTTGTAGTAGACCTGAACTCATAGTAGCTAAACACTAGCAATGAGTGACCAGGTTGTCTAGTGTTGGTAGGAGAGTTAATATTACTGCAGATCCTATACAGGAGTACTTCTTCTTCCATGAAATCCAACAATGAACTGCACATTATGTTTGTTTAGTTTGACTGTTAGTACACTCAAGGAATTTCTAGTTGGTTCATGCTGAGGATAACCTCCATAGCTAGATCGTGATGAGAAACTGAATAGCTGAAATTCAACAATGTGCTTACAATTATTAAACGACTCTCTCAACTGTGGAGCCGATTATCTTTTTTCGATCTCTCAATATTTTTTCACTATGCTATGATTTTCTTTTCTTAAAGCAGGGAATTCTTCATTTTTAGAGTCGAATATAGATACATAGATACACATTTGCAGATCTGGTCGTGCATAGCTCACTATGCATAGCTCACTACTATTCCCTCAAATTTATTATGTCAAATATACCTACATGTATTGAGTGATTCAAAATTAAGATCGAGGGCATTTTATTAATAGTTACTCTCACATTTCTGTTATGTGAGACTGGTCCTCTGACTTCAGAGGACCTAAATTAAGGCAAAAATGGTATGTTGTTGTCTCTTCTGTTCATGCTATATATCCTACTGCCAAAATGACGGGTCTATCAGTCTGTTATAAAATGGAATAAAATATTGGAGATTGAGATTGTAGGGGAGTGGCAAGTATCTATTGAGTCAGCAGTGCATGTGAAAGAGTGAAGGTTTCTGATAATTATGATGGCTGCGAGAATAGAGCATAAAATTTAAATTGCTTAAAAATGTGTCCTACTTGAGGAATGTGATAATTGCTACTCTGAAGAGCCCAAATATTACTACACATAAGTGATATCCAGTCACCACATGACTCTCACCCAAAACAAGTCGGGCCTCTGATTATTAAGGTTTCCCCTTCTCCCAACACAATTGTGAGCATACAAGTGAGGCACTGCTACACACGGTTATAGAAAACTCGGTAACTGTGATGCATGTTGTTATAATGAATCGTCTTGGATATACATAGAACTTTGAATTCTGACTGAGTCACTGAAGTTCCAACCGAACTCATTTTATGCACTAGAAACAATGTCAGGTGACTTAATAAATATTGAGTGGAATCCGCACAACCTACATAAAAGCTATCCACTTCTGTACTAATATAACCTCCCTTGGAAAGTACTAATTGTTTTTTGTTTTGTGTGGATTAATTAACATGTTGTGTACCCAATCCATTGTACAATGTCTAGCTGTAACCGAAACTTCTTTCTGGCCAAGACGCGCTTTGCTCTTGCCAGATCCAAGTTCCCGGTCCGACGCCTGAATCTCTTCTAACCTCCCTGGCTAGAACCTCTCTTCAGACCAAACAACAAACACAGCACCCTTTGCCGTGTCGCTGATTAGCAAGAGTCTAGTGCTAATATATCCCAAGGATAATGAATCAATCAAGTGCTCTTACTCAACAATTCATACTCAATAAAGACAACTCTCACTTTTTAACACCCTCTCTCTATAGTACAGTCCTTTTATAATTACGAGCTACTTGTTCAGTTTTACGTCACTTGTCTCCAAGGTGACTTCATGGCAACCTATCAAGAGCTCGCTCCCGAATCCTCGCAAGAGTTTCGTCATCTGTGTTCTCCTCCCGAGGTCGAACTCGCGATCGTTGACATCTTTCCACGTTCTCTGCATTGGTGTGGTTTGCCACATTCTCTGCATCCGTGTGGTTTGCCACGTTCTCTGCATCCGTGTGGTTTGCCACGTTCTCTGCATTGGTGTGGTTTGCCACGTTCTCCCCATTCATCTTGTGGTTTGCAGGAGCCAGGAAACTACCTGTCAGAGGTTTCACTGACATTCCCTTTTCCTTTGATCGTGAGCCTTGGTCACAAGACAATCCATCAGCATTGGCGTTTGCCGTACCAGCTCTGTGGCTTGTTTGTGTGAGAGAGAGTGTGTGTAACTTTTCTACCTCATTCAACTGGAATGGGTCGTCTATTTCCTGTTCCTCTGTCAGGAAGACTACAGGGGCTGGTGAAGTCCAAAGCTTCATAGCATTTACGTGGCATGTCTTGTGACGCTTCTTACAGGCTCCAGTGTCTATCTGATACGTCACCTATGTGATTTTTTTGGTGACTGCAAAAGGCCCCTGCCATTCATTGAGTAATTTGTTCTTTTGGGTTGGTCTAAACACTAGAACAAAATCACCCACTTTAAAGTTTCTTTCCACTACCCTCTTATCATGGTGGAACTTCTGCTTTTTCTTTTCTCTCTCCTCATTCTCTCTCGAGCAATGTCTCTTACAATTTCTATGTTAGACCTCATGACCTCAATGTACTCGGTCACATCTGTCTCACACTGGTCTTCCTTCCCTTTCCAGAATCTCACAAGTTCATCTATAGGCATTCTCATGTCTCTGCCAAACTGTAACTTAAACCCTGTCGTGGCATGCACACTACCACGGTAAGTAAGCCCACATGATGAAAGGCAAGCACTTATCCCACTCAACCTTGCTGCTTTGTGTCAGTTTTCGTAAAAGCCTTTTAACCCTTTCACTGGCAGATTTACGGAGGACTTTTTACAAAAATTGACACAATTTCACATTTAAAAAAAAATAGAGGACCACATGAAGACAAGTACCCAACAACTATATATCAGGTGATAGCTGATGCATGAAGGGACGTTATGGTAAATTTTAGTTGCTTAGCAACAAACCACAGAAATGTGAATATTGTTATAAGAGACAGGAAGTAAAATAAAAGGGTTTATATCGGGTTTATATCATCTCAATTTCATATTACACATGAAACCAGCAATGTTAGCCGGTCAACTTTTGGTCAACAACAACTGTTTGTCAACAACAATTTTTTGGTTGATTATAACAAACCACAAAGATGTGAATATCATTTTAAGTTGAAAAAGGCTATTTCAGCTCGGTTTCAAACACATGAAATCAGCAATGTTAGCTAGTCAATGTTTGGTCAACAACAACTATTTGTCAACAACATTTTTATAACAAACCACAAAGATGTGAATAGCATAACAAAGAGGAAGTAAGGGCTAGGGTCCGTAGTACTGAAAAATAAATAAAAGTATGTGCAAAGTGTGCATAACATAATTATAAATAAATATAGATAAAAAATAAAAGGACAATGCTTGGCACTGTGAAGGTCTGCATGTTCAGCATAACTCAGACAAACACATGATACATTATAAAAAATATATATATATATAAATAATAACCTCTCCTCCAACCCTGTCTTCTCCTCTGCTACTTCCTCGTCCTCCTCCAGGTCTGTCAGGGAAACCTTCCCTGACTGTTGACAAAGGAACCACCATGAACAAAGGAACCACCATGAACAAAGGAACCACCATGAACAAAGGAACCACCATGAACAAAGGAACCACCATGAACAAAGGAACCACCATGAACAAAGAAACCACCATGGACAAAGAAACCACCATGGACAAAGAAACCACCATGGACAAAGAAACCACCATGGACAAAGAAACCACCATGGACAAAGAAACCACCAGAGACTGGTGACCTCAAACTGAGTGCTATAAAAGAACATTGTAATTTAATTAAAGAGAGAGAAAAACACTAAGAGAAACTGGAACTGAACTTGTGTAAGGAGGGATAGACTGTAAAGCTAGGCTTGTATGGTTATCTCTGTGTAATCTCTGTGTATGATTGCTGATTGAGTATATCACTTATCTTATTAATATATATACCATTCTATTAATAAGAGGGATACAGCGACTACTGGAGTTGGCTGATTTCGGGTTGGATCGAGGATCACTAGTGAGGAGAGACTGGTGACAAGGATCTAGCCGTCGTATAAAATAGTGTCTCATGCCAGTTAGTTAAAGGTTCTAATTGGATGAGAACTGATTTTATCACATTGGTGGCAGCGCGTGGGATAATACTTGTTTCATCCTTCGGGAGTGGTGCATATTTCTTTTGCTTATTATTAATACTTGTTTCATCCTTCGGGAGTGGTGCATATTTCTTTTGCTTATTATTAATACTTGTTTCATCCTTCGGGAGTGGTGCATATTTCTTTTCCTTATAATTGTAGTGGTTGTATGCGCGACTAATATCACTTTTCTTCACACTTGTATCTCAACTCGTCTTTCTGAAAGAATGTCACTCCCAGGAGAGGACCGACGGACAAGAAGCCAGACTACTCTTGCGCCCAGAGACACCGTTGAGGAGGGGGAGGAGGATTCCCTCCACCACCACCAACCTTTTTCAACACCTGCTAACACTCAACAGCAGGGGGGTTCGAGAACAGAGATGATGGCTACATGGCTTCAAGCAGATGAAGCACGGGCACTGAGAGAGGAAGAGAGGATGGATCGGTACCGCCGTGAAGACCGCGACCGACAAGAACTCCAAGAGCAACACCGCCGTGAAGACCACGACCGACAAGAACGCCAAGAGCAACGATGGCAACAACTTTTGGCAGAAATGCGTAATCCGGCAAGGGAAGAACAATTACCCCCCATGCCTAAACCGACATTACACAAATATGTCGAGGGAGTAGACGACATGGGTGCTTTTTTAGATACCTTTGAAGTAACTGCTGAAGTAGGAGGGTGGCCAAGGAGACAATGGACTGCCTGCCTACGTAGTTCGTTGTCGGGACAGGGGATGCTGGCAGTGTCATCGTTGACTGCTATGGAACAGCAGGACTATGATGTTGTCAAAGCAACCCTGCTCTCTACATATCAAGTCTCCACAGAGAGCTACAGGAGGAGAGTGTTTGAAGTTAACTTCAACCAAGGGAATCCTGAGAATTGGTTCCGGGACCGAAAACAATCGCTTAATCGTTGGATTCAATCCAGTGGTAAGTCCCAATATGACACGTTATTAATCGAATTAACGTTGCAGAAACTTCCTCGATGGCTAGAAGCGAGAATGAGGCAGCTCAATCCAGCCTCTTATGAAGACCTGAAAGAAGCTGTAGTACGCTATCTGAGCTCATCCAGAGGAGAGAAGGAAGTAGCCTCAACACAGAAACCTGAGCAGAAAAGGAGTTGGAGAAGCGCAACTAATGAGAGCCGCGAAGCCAACGAGAGAGGCGGACGTTTTCCACCTAGCCGCAGGGATGAGCGCTACAAAGGTAACACTAATAGTAGTACGATGCAAGGAAAAGAAGCTAAACCGCTGGAGTGTTATCGTTGTGGGAAACCTGGGCATATGAAAAGAGATTGTGTTGTCAAGTTGGAAAAAGCAAACTGTGGGATAATTAAATGTGAGAAAGTACCAGCTTGGTCTCGCAATGTGAAGGTCAATGGTAAACCAGCAGTAGCATTGCTTGATACAGGGTGCACGAAGACCATAGTACATCCTAGGCACATACAAAAGACAGATTACCTACCATGGAAAATTGCATACGCCACAGCCAGTGCTCGAAAAACATATTTTCCAGCAGCCAAGGTAGTGTTACAAGTGGATGGAGACAAAAGGCTAGAGTTAGCTGTAGGAGTTTCAGGACATATAACTACTGACCTTTTGTTGGGGCATGATGTTCCCCATTTCCATAAGTATATTAGGGAAGCGATGGAGACAGAGTCCAAAAAAGAAGAAAACATTCCAACCACCACTGCAACCACAGAGTCAACAATGGTGACAAGGGCTCAGCAACAGGTGCAAACCCAGATCGACACTCAGTTGCAGCTTCAACAGCAGGAAGAGGAACCAGTCACGCACTCTCTTGACTCTGAGGGAAGTGGAAGTGAGATGGAAGAGGATGTAGCTGAAGAGTCTAATCCAGTGGCAGCTGTACCAGTGGAGTCCAAATTTGAGGAGGATATAGAACGAGTAGGTGAGACTATTCCTCTGCA
Organism: Cladorhizidae sp. MBARI D1340-BT2; assembly: GCA_028752905.1. Classification (NCBI taxonomy): domain Eukaryota; kingdom Metazoa; phylum Porifera; class Demospongiae; order Poecilosclerida; family Cladorhizidae; species Cladorhizidae sp. MBARI D1340-BT2. The sequence continues at coordinate 20,172,450 of JAQNBH010000007.1, read as the reverse complement.
GGTCGCAAGGGACGACTCAAGGAGCACAGAAGTAATGAGCATTGATGCAATCTCACCTGAGCAACTGCAGCAGGAGCAGCTGAAGGACACAACTTTGATGAAAGTGAGAAAAAAAGCTGATAGCAAGGGTAGTCCTTACTTTTGGGAGGGAAGATTACTAATGAGAGAACCCTATCATGTTGGTGGGAAAAGCCTAGTGATAGTGCCTAAGATGGCAAGAGTAAAGGTCTTAACATTAGCTCACAATTCAGTAGTGGCTGGGCATTTTGGACGTGAAAGAACCTTGGAAGCCATTAGACAACGATTGGATTGGCCAGGGATTGCTTTAGATGTAAAAGAACTTTGTCAGTCATGCCCCATTTGCCAGAAGGCTAGTGCCCCAGTAGTAACTAAGGCACCACTACACCCTTTGCCTATTGTCAAGGAACCGTTCTCCAGGATAGCTCTAGATATCTTTGGGCCCTTAAAAAGAACTAAGGCTGGGAATAAGTATATTCTAGTGGCAATAGATTATACCACAAAGTGGCCGGAAGCATTTCCGTTAAAAAACACCACAGCTGAGACAGTAGTAAATTGTTTAGTCGATTTAACTGCCAGAGTAGGGGTACCACAAGAGTTACTACTATCAGATAACGGGAGCAATTTCATGTCGAAAGTGATGAAGCAGTTCTGTAGCAGAACTGGAATCAAACAGATTCGAACCTCCCCATACCATCCCCAAACAGATGGTATGGTGGAACGGTTCAACAGTACTTTGAAGAGGTTGTTGAAGAAGTTAATGAACAACCCAAAGGTAGAATGGGATGATTGCCTACCTTTTGTTTTGTGGTCCTATAGGGGTAGTGTCCATGCGACCACAGGATTTTCACCTTTCAGGCTATTATTCGGAAGGGAGATGAGAACACCCCTTGAGAATTTAGCTAGATTCTGGAAAGGAAAAGCAGAAGAGTGTGAGGTTGATGTTATCGAGTTCATTCGAACCATGGAAGCTAACATTGAACTAGTGAGAGAATTGGCTCAGGAAAAAGAAAGGAAAGAGAAACAGTCTCAAAAGAGATACCATGATAGGAAAGCTATTGAAAGACAATTTGAGGTTGGGGAATTTGTTTTAGTATTCCGACCGCGAAAACAGAATAAACTATTAAATGAGTGGCAAGGCCCATTTCCAATTGTGAGAAAGATCACTGAGGTAACTTATCAGGTGGACACGGGAAAAACAGGGAAACCACTAAAAACTTTTCACGTGAATACCATGAAGTTATGGACTTCGCCAGCCCCAGCAGTCTTTCTAGTGGAAGACCAAGAATTAGACGACCAGTTCAATTTGAACCAGGTATCAAAGGCACGTTCTCTCTCTCACATGCAACACACACAATTAAATCAATTGAAACAACAATTCAAGGATGTTATCAAGGAAACCCCAGGAAAGACTGACTTAATAGAGCATGTGATAGCTACAGGGGATGTACTACCAATACGATTGCCTTCGTATAGGTTAGCACACACAGCGAAAGAATTTTTGCGCTCGGAGATCAAAACTCTTTTAGATCAGGGTATCATTGAATCTTCTCACAGTCCTTGGGCAGCGCCCATAGTTTTAGTTCCTAAAAAGGATGGGGGGACAAGGATGTGTATTGACTACCGCAAATTGAATTTAGTGACCAAAGCAGACCCATATCCACTACCAAATATCGAAGAGCTGATTGACAACATAGGTGGAGCCAAATTCATAACTACATTAGATCTAGTTAAGGGATACCACCAAGTGCCTGTGGAAAAGGGGAGTCGAGAAAAAACAGCTTTTTCAACACCTTATGGGAAATATCAATATCTCACAATGCCCTTTGGCTTGGTGTCAGCCCCTTCCACATTTCAAAGACTTATGAATTCTATTTTAGAAGGATTACATGATTTTTCCTCCGCGTATTTGGATGATATAGTCATCCATAGTACCTCATGGGAAGATCATTTGAAACATTTGAGGGTAGTGATGGAAAGGTTGAGGGCAGCGGGGTTAACCATAAAAGAAAAGAAATGTAATTTTGGGGTTAGTCAATGTTGTTATTTGGGTCATCTGGTTGGTGATGGTCAAGTTCGCCCGATGTCGTGCAAGATCGAAGCCGTGCAGAACTACATGATCCCAAAGACGAAGAAGAACGTTCGAGCATTTCTAGGACTCTGCGGCTACTATCGCAAATTTATTCCATCATTTGCTACGATAGCTTGCCCCCTCACGAACTTAACAAAAAAGATGAAAGAAAACAAAGTGATCTGGACAACGGAATGTGACACAGCATTCCAAGCATTAAAGAAAGCTTTGACAGATCAACCGATTCTATCAACTCCAGATTGGACGAAGCAGTTTATATTACAGACAGACGCCTCAGCAACGGGGTTGGGTTATGTATTGAGCCAAATAAATGACAAGGGAGAAGAGCATCCAATTGCGTACGGCTCGCGGAAATTATTGCCCAGGGAGCAGAATTATTCAACCATCGAGAGGGAGGCACTTGCGATCGTTGCTGGTGTAAAGCATTACAGAGTCTACCTAGAGGGTACCAAGTTCAAGATCGAGACTGACCACAACCCTCTTTTGCATTTAGCAAACTTAAAGGACAGCCATGGTCGATTGGCTAGATGGGCTTTATCATTACAAGCCTATGACTTTTTGATCTCTCATAGATCTGGTTCAGCAAATGCAAATGCTGACTGCCTTAGTCGAGACCAAGGGTCTCGATCTAACGGGGGAGGAATGTCAGGGAAACCTTCCCTGACTGTTGACAAAGGAACCACCATGAACAAAGGAACCACCATGAACAAAGGAACCACCATGAACAAAGGAACCACCATGAACAAAGGAACCACCATGAACAAAGGAACCACCATGAACAAAGAAACCACCATGGACAAAGAAACCACCATGGACAAAGAAACCACCATGGACAAAGAAACCACCATGGACAAAGAAACCACCATGGACAAAGAAACCACCAGAGACTGGTGACCTCAAACTGAGTGCTATAAAAGAACATTGTAATTTAATTAAAGAGAGAGAAAAACACTAAGAGAAACTGGAACTGAACTTGTGTAAGGAGGGATAGACTGTAAAGCTAGGCTTGTATGGTTATCTCTGTGTAATCTCTGTGTATGATTGCTGATTGAGTATATCGCTTATCTTATTAATATATATACCATTCTATTAATAAGAGGGATACAGCGACTACTGGAGTTGGCTGATTTCGGGTTGGATCGAGGATCACTAGTGAGGAGAGACTGGTGACAAGGATCTAGCCGTCGTATAAAATAGTGTCTCATGCCAGTTAGTTAAAGGTTCTAATTGGATGAGAACTGATTTTATCACAAGGTCCATGAGTGAAACTACCTTCCAAGGAGAAATAGTTCTTATTATTATGCTAGTTACTAGGCTTTACTAGGCTTTACTATACAACTCTTATCTATTCTTACCTTGGGGGAAGTCTTCATGATCATCGCTATCGTCTGAAGCTTCGCTTGGCAGAGTAGGGCGACCTATACTTTGAAAACTTGCTTCGTGGTCGGTGCCAACAGCTTCTGTTATAGCTGCCATAGCATCACCGTCGACTACGCCACTTCCCAGGTAAGCACAGGCACCTTCTTCCTCTTCCTCACTAACGTCAATCTCGGATAGGCCGAAGTCATCCTCAAATAGGAAGTCTTAACGCTTCGTCTCTACAAAACGAGTCGCCATTTCTTCTTCGAGACCGGGAATGAACCGGAAGTGATGTTTGCTGGCACGTTTACTTCCCTTTCCTCATTCCGTATTTCAGGGGTATATTAGAGGCATGCTTTAGGCATACTCGTGCAATTTTTGAAGTTTATACCGCGAACGGTTAATTTTTTATGAATTTTTTCGTCGCGACTAATCAGTTTTCGCGACTTAAGTCGCTTATGCCAGTGAGAGGGTTAAGGGTAGAATTAAAACGTTCCACCATACCATCCGTTTCTGGGTGGTATGGGGAAGTCCTAATCTGGTGTACCCCCGTAGTCTCACAAAATTGTTTAACTACTTTCGACATAAAATTTGTCCCATTATCTGTTAAGAGCTCCTGTGGAACTCCTACCCTGCTGTCAGATCTATTAGGCAATTCACCACAGTTTCAGCAGTGCTGTTTATCAAGGCATAGGCTTCTGGCCACTTTGTGGTGTAATCCATGGCAACTAAGATATATTTGTTACCGGATTTAGACTTCTTCAAGAGGCCAAAAATGTCCATCGCTATGCGTTGGAAAGGCTCGGTGAAAATGGGTAAGGTATGTAAAGGTGCTTTGGCTAACACAGCTGGTTTTGCTTTCTGACACACAGGACAAGACATACATAATTCTCTTACGTCTCTTGCCAGGCCAGGCCAATCCATCCTCCGACGAATCGCCTCCAATGTTCTCTCTGGACCGAAGTGTCCAGTCACCATTGAGTTGTGCCCTAACTGCAACACTTTGGTCCGAGCCAACTGCGGGACAACCACAAGATCCTTCCCTTGGTCCTGATACGGTTTCCGAAGCAGAATCCCATCCTTCCAAAAGTAGGGGCTGTTCTCCTCGCTTGCCTTTTCACGAATCCTCTCCAACGTGGAGTCCGTCTGTTTTTCCAGCTTCAGCTGCTCTGCTGAAATGGTCTCGAAAATGTTTTGCTCTTCATTCGTGATGTCACGTGTAGGATCTGGGTCATCCGGTTCTTGTTCTGCTCCTATCCCATTTGGCTCGAGTAGTTCCGGATTCATGTCACTAGAATCCATCCGTTGGTCATCTGAAGTCACTTCTGGGTAATCTTCCGCTTTACTTACAATGTCAACCGGGTCTAATGTCTAATGTATGTGTGACTGGCTGGTCTCACTCTTGTTCCATCTGTTCTCGTGCTGCAAGCTCGCTCTTTGCTTGCTCCTGGGCACGTGTTGTCACCATACACGATTTGGTTATGTCGGGAGTTGGTGGAATCGAGTCTTCCTCCCTTAGTGCTTCCTTCAGAATTTTTTTAAAATGGGGAACATCGTGTCCCATTAACATATCCACTGTGATGTGCTCTGATACTCCAACAGCCATGTCGTGGTCCTTTCCTTCCACAGTCAATGTGATCTTTGCGGCTGGGAAAAGCACTTTCCTTGAGCTGGCAGTGTGATAGGGGATCTTCCACGACAAATAATCCTTTGGGTTGATCCATCTGGGGTGCACAACCGACTTTGTACAGCCTGTATCGATCAGACCAAGGACGGGACTCCCATTGACCTTGACTGATCTTGTCCACTTGGGCAAGTGTTCTTGTACGCGTACAAGGTTTGGCTTGACGCGACAATCTCTCTTGATATGGCCCTTCCGTCCACATCTGAAACACTCGATCTGTTTCCGGTCTTCGGCTTTCCAATTACTGCTTCTCTCTTCCGCAGGTCTCGACTTGTTGGTGTGTTGCTGGGCCGGGCTGGAACGTTCCCTTTGTTCAGGTCTCGTCGGATCTACTTCTCTTCGCTGGTTCCCAAGATACCTCGACACAGCTTCTGCAAGGTCTTCGAATGTCTCCGGTTGCAAATTCTTCATTTGGACCTCTAACCATCTAGGTAATTTTCTCAAGGCCAGTTCATACAAGATAGCATTAAATGCCCGTCGATTCAATCCATTGAGTGAAAGATTGTCGGTACGTGCTGAACCAGAGGTCGGGCTGGAACGTTCCCTTTGTTCAGGTCTCGTCGGATCTACTTCTCTTCGCTGGTTCCCAAGATACCTCGACACAGCTTCTGCAAGGTCTTCGAATGTCTCTGGTTGCAAATTCTTCATTTGGACCTCTAACCATCTAGGTAATTTTCTCAAGGCCAGTTCATATAAGATAGCATTAAATGCTGTCTTTCCCGTCGATTCAATCCATTGAGTGAAAGATTGTCGGTACGTGCTGAACCAGAGCTCGGAATTGCTGGAGTCGAAAGGATATTCGAATGTCTTCTTCCGATAAGTGTCTTCAGAGATGTGGTAAGTCGCCAGGAGGGTCCGTTTGACTACTTTGTAGTTCAATTGGTCTAGAGCAGATAGGTTCGACACGGCGGTCAGACTTGTCCCGACAATGAGCTTCTTAGGTGGGCACTCTATTGTGCTCTAGGCCACTCTCCAACCTTCGCTGTCATTTCGAATGTTTCCAGGTAAGCACCCATTTCGTCCACCTTTTCGACAAACTTCTGCATGGTCAGCCTGGGAGGGGGAACTACTACTGGGGCAGGTAGAGGGGGTCTGTTGGCTTCAGCCAGCGCTTGGATCCATCTATCCTGTTGTTTAGCTGCATGTCTCCGGTCCTCCTGCCTTTGCTCTTCCACTCTCTCAGCTTTGGTCCGTCCACCCAACGATCGATGAATCTGTCCAGTTTCCCTTGTTCTTGACGTTCGGGGGGTCTCTAGTGTATCATCGCTCCGCAACCGGCGGTCTTCTCCCGGTCGAGACATCTCCAACAGACAAGAGTCGTTGACAGCAAAATGCCAACTAATAATAAATAAAACTTAAATATGCAAACAAAACAACGACAAGCCTAACTGGTCAGAGTGGGTTTTCAGGTCCCGTAAGCACAATGCTCCAACCGTTCTCCATATACTGAGATAGCTACTCGGCTAAGGACCTGCAACTAGATCCTGACTTAACCGAAATTTGGGATACTCCTCTTTGAGAATCCCACCGCTGCCACCAATGTAACCGAAACTTCTTTCTGGCCAAGACACGCTTTGCTCTTGCCAGATCCAAGTTCCCGGTCTGACGCCTGAACCTCTTCTAACCTCCCTGGCTAGAACCTCTCTTCAGACCAAACAACAAACACAGCACCCTTTGCCGTGTCGCTGATTAGCAAGAGTCTAGTGCTAATATATCCCAAGGATAACGAATCAATGAAGTGCTCTTACTCAATATTCTAGTCATTCCATCATACTTATCTAGCTATAAATGGAGTTTGAGCAAAGATAAAAAACTTTCTCTCCACAATATATAAAAAATGTACTTATTTCATATAGTTTATACCCCCCTCCCCTCAAGTTCAAATGTTCAAGTGATGACGAGGTAAATGGCTCGTCCCCAACCCTGATGGCGATCCCATTACTGAGGCTACATTCCCACGCTGCACCGCCACAGAAATCCGTTGAAGAAGATGTTGATGGGGAGTATATGGTAGTATATATAATCAATGGAGAATATGAACAATAGAATTGATAGTCTTTCAGTGAGCTTACTAATTTAAGGGGATCCACTACCCAAAAGAATTTGTTTATTTTTTATTCCCCCCCCCCCCCCCCCAAATATGATGATGACAGTACATGCAAAATGCTGCCATCCTATTTGGAGAAGATTTGGATGCTCCATTCTGGACTTATACTAACTTGAGTACTCCCGATTTGCGAAGAAGACGCTTCACGTAATAGTGAGTTTCAATGGCCGCGGAGACCGACAAGGGAAGCAAACCAGTGATTCTGGTCATACCCCTAGGAAGCGGTCTATATAGGACATACCAAACTTCCCCTCCCTATTCTCTAGTATGTATATGTATACCACTTTTGGTGTTTTTTTAATGGTATGGTCAGTTAAACTAACTATAATTATATGATGAGTGTAATTTTGACATGAATGGATGATCGTAGGTTGCCTACTGTATAAAATACTTGCTATTAATAATTATAAGAGGGAAAAGTTAAATGTAGATAGAGAAAACAAAGTGAGAAAATAATTATGAGATATATATGAGTTTTGAAACTAGGTTATGATTATGTGGAGCCACTTGGAAATGACAAGAGCTAGCAGAACTAACAAAAGTCTTCTTCCAAAATGCATGACAATGAGGCTTTATTACTTAATGTGTAAATTTCAAATAGATTTGATATCTCACCGGTCTCTGACTGCATTTGACTTTCCCACTAATCTTTGTACATTCGAAAATTTATAAATTCCTCCACAAGTGTGTCTAGTAATATCTGTTGCAAGTGACTGCTGTTGGACTTTATTATCAATCGAATCTCTGACTAAAGTAACTAGGACTAACTACATTTGTTGTCATTGTAGCTTTATATTTATGGAGCATTGAGGTTCCTACCACTAGGTGGATTTATTAGTTTCTGGCCAATATATATGGAATTGAGTTACCCATAGTGGAAGTGTTATCCTTGTTCAGACCTCAGCTAAAGAGAAGTCTGCAATTGCTGAATACACATGGGGGGATAATGGACATCCTATTTTGTGGGAGGAAGCCACCATCTTTGACCAGCCAGAAGACGGAAGGAACTGCATGAAGGAGGCATTGCAAATCAAACCAACACCAAATATGCGAGTGGTTAAATCGAGACTGTGGAATGAACTTGCCTAGCTGCTGGGGAGCCTCTAGAGCCTGAACTTGAACTTAAAGCCATGACCATCATAACATCATAATTATTCTTAATTATATTTTATAACCATTATTATAGTTTATTTTATTACCATTATTATTTATTATTACATTATAACTATATTACTATTATTACTATTATTACTATTATTACTATTATTACTATTATTACTATTATTACTATTACTATTATTACTATTACTATTATTACTATTATTACTATTACTATTATTACTATTACTATTATTACTATTACTATTATTATTTTTATTATTATTATTATCATCATCATCATCATCATCATCATCATCATCATCATCATCATCATCATCATCGTCATTGTCATCGTCATCGTCGTCGTCGTCATCATCAACATCAGCATCATCATCATCATCATCATCATCATCATCATCATCATCATCATCATCATCATCATCATCATCATCATCATCATCATCATCATCATCATCATCATCATCATCATCATCATCAGCATCATCATCATCATCATCATCATCATCATCATCATCATCATCATCATCATCTCCTCCTCCTCCTCCTCCTCCTCCTCCTCCCCCTCCTCCTCCTCTTCCTCCTTCCTCCTCCTCCTCCTCCTCCTCCTCCTCCTCCTCCTCATCATCATCATTATCAACATTATCATCATCGACATTGTCATCAACATCATCATTATCATCATGATCACCATCATCATCATCATCATCATCATCAATATTATTATTATTATTATTATTATTACTATTATTATTACTATTATTATTACTAATATTATTATTAATATTAATATTACTATTAATATTACTATAATTATTAGTATTATTATTACTATTATTATTACTACTATTATTATTACTACTATTATTATTATTATTATTATTACTATTATTATTACTATTATTATTACTGATCTCCAATCACTTTCCATTATTCACATTTAACTTGCACCATTCTAGCCATCATACCTCATGAGTGTTTAGACCTCAGACTACGACTATGTGAATGAGTTCGGCTACGGCAGCAGATACTTAGAAGAACATTTACATTCTGCAGCTTCTTCCTCCAATGTTTGTGAGTGGTAGTAGTGCAGAGAGGAAATTAATCTTCTGTTCTGGGAACAATTTCTGGCACAACTTAAAAAGATTATTATAATAATGGCTCTCAATGAACTCTCAGTTGACATAATAACATTAAAATCACCTTCTCAAATAGATGTCATTTTTATTCACTCGACGTTTCGACTAGATGCTCTGTCTTCTACAGGATTGATTATTCCTGATGAAGACTAGAGCATCTAGTCGAAACATAATAAAAATTGAAGTGGATTATTGAGAAGGTGATTTTAAATAATTGATAATGCAATATATTTTGTTTTTATTTGTTTGCCTTTTAATATAATAATAACATAATAAGCCAAAAAATTAGTAAACGATAAATAATCAAACTACATGATAAGTGGAATGCCCACCCTTATATGGAAATGATCTTGCGTTCCCTAAGGCCATGTGTGATATTAAAAAAGGAAAATAAATATATCTATCATAATTATATAGGGTGTGTGTGTGTTTCTCATTACAGTTATAAATTTGGTATTTATTTTTAAAATTATTAAGATATTGGACTGCTTTAGCCCACACAGTTCGATTAGAGTCACACTCATGGGTCTAGGCTAAAGATAGTATAGCTATAAATATGCCAAGTCAAATTTCGGGTGCATGGAAGCCAGATAACCAATTTGTTCCCATCTCTGTATAGAAGCCAGTTGAATGCCAATGAAGAGTTATTCCTCCTCCAATCACCTAATTAGTGTACATATTTGTGTGGGTGTACAATGTGAAAGTGTATAAAAAGAGCTAAAAAGAGTGCAATAAACAGTTCTCAAGCTGTAGCTGCAAACTTGGTTCTCAGCAAAGAGTGGAACCATGTCCAAGTATTCTTTGATCCTGCTCTCACTCCTGGTGGCAAGTGGCATGGGATTGCCATTGCATGACAGCACGGAACGAAGCAAGGCTTCAGCTCCCTCCATTGTCTCCTATTCGATGGGAGCTGCTCACGAAAACTCAGAAATTGAAACGATGTGCAAATCTGCCATCAGATTGTCATTATCCAACAATTACTCGACTTATGTTCAAGTTTGTAAAGACAGTAAGTTTCTTTCAAAATGTTTCTAGATGTATGCATACCCAGGATGAAAAGTGCACACTTAAGTATGGAACAGTGAGAGTTCAAACACCTCTTAGAATTATTAGAAGAGCACAATGTGTTAACATCATTTATTTATTCATTTTTAATTTAGGTTTACCAAAAAATGAAAGAAATTTCTTTTCTTATTTGCCAAAACAAATTTACAAGGACCAGATGAATTATATTTTATAACCTCACTTTCCTTTTCCTTTTTGTATGCATGTGGGCAGTTGTACCAATCAGTATGTGACAACTGCTTAAATTGCAGCTGGCAGCGTTAGCAGCAATTACAACCAAAAAACTACAGGTCCAAAAACAATGTAATTTTTTCTTTCTTTCTCTCCTTCCTTCCTTCCTTCCTTCCTTCCTTCCTTCCTTCCTTCCTTCCTTCCTTCCTTCCTTCCTTCCTTCCTTCCTTCCTTCCTTCCTTCCTTCCTTCCTTCCTTCCTTCCTTCCTTCCTTCCTTCCTTCCTTCCTTCCTTCCTTCCTTCCTTCCTTCCTTCCTTCCTTCCTTCCTCCCTCCCTCCCTCCCTCCCTCCCTCCCTCCCTCCCTCCCTCCCTCCCTCCCTCCCTCCCTCCCTCCCTCCCTCCCTCCCTCCCTCCCTCCCTCCCTCCCTCCCTCCCTCCCTCCCTCCCTCCCTCCCTCCCTCCCTCCCTCCCTCCCTCCCTCCCTCCCTCCCTCCCTCCCTCCCTCCCTCCCTCCCTCCCTCCCTCCCTCCCTCCCTCACTCACTCACTCACTCACTCACTCACTCACTCACTTCCTCCTTCCTTCCTTCCTTCCTTCCTTCCTTCCTTCCTTCCTTCCTTCCTTCCTTCCTTCCTTCCTTCCTTCCTTCCTTCCTTCCTTCCTTCCTTCCTCCCTACCTTCTTTCTCTCTCTTTTTTTAGCTTCAAGTTCTGCTGGTTTCTGTTACCTCTCGACCATGATTTTATGCTGTGGTAAAGGAGTACTAAATTCTGTGGAAGTGGAGTCTGAAAACACTGTTCACCTTGGTGATACTATTGTGAAGACGACTTTTCGTTCATCAGTATTAGGAAAGTTCCCAGCAAAGAAAGGTATATATACTAAACACAGGGATAAGTAATCAATAAAACTGCAGTAAAATGAATGACTCTATTATCTATAAGGTTTTATCTTGGAAATTTTTGTTTCAAAACTTAACTTATGTCCACTTGTGTTCTGAATGTGTGATAATTGAAAATTAAATTTATTGCGCTATTATACAAAATTATCCAGATGATGAAGTTGTTGGACTTTTCTTAAATCATTCTCTAAAGCAATCTATAATCTTACTTTTGTACAGATCTTTGCTTGTATTTCGGTGACAAGCAGAAGCAAACCAAGTTCTGCGATTCCAGCCATAAGTGTTATTTGAAACAAGGTTGTATAACTCCCAAACCAGGTACACATAAAGTGGCAATAAAAGAACATATTGGAATATAAATATATACATATGTGACAGGACCTGAGAAAACAGCCCACTTGGAGTGGATCATCAAATTTTAGTTTATAAAACTATTTGAAAGTGCATTCAATTACCTTCAAAATGACGCCAGATTCATAGCTCTAGGCGCTACCGTTGCCAGGATATGACTGTTTAACACATCCAGGAAGAAATACCCAAGCGTGGAAAAATTTCGTTTTGAATGACAGTTTACTTCAACCAGGTCTATTCCATATACTCTGTGCTGTAACACTAGTCGTGGTCCAATCACACAAAAAAATATATAACAATAAATAATAAAACATAAAACATATGATAACAATAAAATATATTTAAAAACTTTTATTCTTGTTTTACAACTGTTGGAAGCATTGTACGCGAATTAACTTATAATTATTAGAAGATCTACAATTGTAGGAAACTACCTATAGCTTTCACTGTATAAAAACTAATTCCTCTGGTTTTATGCAAAACATTTAGCTAAGGATGTATCTAGTGGAATATTCTGCCTACTACTATTATATATGTTATTTGCAGATATATCATCTCTACTGATAGAGATCTATAGAAGGAAAAGACTAAGCAAGCTTTAGCTTGTCTATATACACACCACATATCTATGTAACCTTTAGCATACACACCAGATATCTATGTAACCTTTAGCGTACACACCACATATCTGTATCCTTTAGCTGTACACACCACATATCTATGTAACCTTTAGCATACACACCACATATCTATGTAACCATTAGCATACACACCACATATCTGTACACACCACATATCTATGTAACCTTTAGCATAAATATCACATATCTATGTAACCTATAGCATACACACCACATATCTATGTAAACTTTAGCTGTACACACCACATATCTATGTAACCTTTAGTTGTACACACCACATATCAATGTACCTTTAGCAAAAATACCAGATATCTATGTAACCTTTAGCATACACACCACATATCTATATAACCTTTAGCATACACACCACATATCTATGTAACCTTCACCATACACACCATAGGTATCTATGTAACCTTTAGCATACACACCACATATTTATGTAACCTTTATCGATATACACCACATATCTATGTAACCTTTAGCATACACACCACATATCTATGTAACCTTTAGCTGAACACACCACATATCTATGTAACCTTTAGCATATATCTATGTAACCATTAGCTATACACACCACATATCTATGTAATAATCTATATTACACACACACACAGAGAGGGAGAGACTGCAGATGTATCTGTGATTAACCCTGGTCCATGTCTAAGCCCTAACCATAGACCTTGTCTAAGCCCTGATCCTGGTCATTGACCAAGCCGGAACCCTATTCATTGTCCAAGCCATAATGCTAGTCCTTATCCAAGCCCTAGTCATTTTCCAAGCCCTAAAACTAGTCATGTTTCAGTCATGGTCCAAGCCCTAACTCAAGTCATTACCCAAGCCCTGACACTAGTAATTGTCAATCCCTAATCCTAGTCATTTTCCAAGCCCTAACACCAGTCGTGGTCCAATCCCTAAGAATATATAATATATATAATATATATAAACATAATAAAAATAAACATAAAACATATGATAACAATAAAAGATATTTAGAAACAGTTCAATAATGTTGAAAATGAAGCTTGTTCTACAACTGTTGGAAGCTACCTACAGTTTTCTCCTTCACTGTACGCGAATTAACTTATAATTATTACAATTGTAGGAAGCTACCTATCGCTTTCACTGTATAAAAACTAATTAATACTGTCCCTCTGGTTTTATGACCAGATACACTATCTCTGCTGATAGAGATCTATCCAAGGAAAAGACTAAGCATGCTTTAGCTCATCTATATACACACCACATATCAATGTAACCTTTAGCATATCTATGTAACCTTTTGCTGTACACACCACATATCTATGTAACCTTAAGCTGTACACACCACATATCTATGTAACCTTTAGCATACATACCACATATCTATATAATAGCATACACACCACATATCTCTGTAACCTTTAGCATACACACCACATATCTATGTAACCTTTAGCATACACACCACATATCTATGTAACCTTTAGCATACACACCACATATCTATGTAACCTTTAGCATACACACCACATATCTACGCTGTACACTCAAGATATCTATGTAACCTTTAGCTATAAACACCACATATCTATGTAACCTTTAGCACATATCTATGTACCCTTTAGCATACAGACCACATATCTATGTAATCTTTAGCTATAAACAACACCACTATCTATGTAACCTTTAGCATACACACCACATATCTATGTAACCTTTAGCATACACACCACATATCTATGTAACCTTTAGCATACACACCACATATCTATGTAATCTTTAGCTATACACACCACATATATATGTAACCTTTAGCATACACAACATATATCTATGTAACCTTTAGCATACACACCACATATCTATGTAACCTTTAACTATACACACCACATATCTATGTAACCTTTAGCATACATCACAAAACTATGTAACCATTAGCTAAACACACCACATTCCTATGTAACCTTTAGCATACACACCACATATCTATGTAACCTTTAGCATACACACCACATATTTATGTAACCTTTAGCTATACACATCACATATCTATGTAACCTTTAGCATATACACCAGATATTTATGTAACCATTAGCCACATACCTATTTAACAATTACTGTAATCTGTAATATATATATTACACACACACAGAAAAAGGGAGTGACTGCAGATGTAGCTGTGATTAAGCCTAGTCCTTGTCTAAGCCCTAACCCTAATCCTTGTCTAAGCCCTGACCCTAGTCATTGTCCAAGCCGTAACCCTAGTCATTTTCCAAGCCATAATGCTAGGCCTTATCCAAGCCCTAACCCTAGTCATTGTCAAGCCAAAACCCTTGATATTGTCCAAATCCTAATTCTAATCATTATTCAAGCCCTAACCATTGCCATTGTCCTAAGCATAACCCTAGTCATTGTCCAAGCCTTAAGACTAGTCATAGTCCAAGCACTAATCCTAGTCAGGGACAAAGCCCAAACTCTAGTCATGGTTAAGCCCTATTGCTAGTCCTTGTCCAAGCCCTAACTATAGCATTATCCAAGCCATAAGCCTAGTCATTGTACGAATCTGAACCCTAGCCATTGTCCAATCCCAAACCCTGTCATTGACCAAGCCTAATCAGAGTCATTGTCCAAGCCCTAACCCTAGTCATGGTCTAGTCATCCAACCCTAACCCTAGAAATTGTCCAAGCCCTAATCCTAGTCATTTTCCGAGCCCTAACACTAGTTGTGGTTGAATCACTAACAATAAATAATATATATAACATATATAACAATAATAAAAATAAACATATAACATATGATACAATAAAATATATTTAAAAACACTACTATTTTACATAATTTATTTTTATTCTTGTTCTACAACTGTTTGTTGGAAGCTACCTACAGCTTTCTCTTTCACTATTTATCGAATTAACTTATAATTATTAGATGATCTACAATTGTAGTAAGCTATCTATTGGCTTTCACTGTATAAAAACTAATTAATACTGTCCATCTGGTTTTATGAAAAACATTTAGCTATGGATATATCTAGTGGAATATTCTGCCTACTACTATCATATATGTTATTTGTAGATATACCATCTCTGCTGATAGAGAACTATACAAGGAAAAGACTAAGCAAGCTTTAGCTTGTCTATATACACACCACATATCTATGTAAACTTTAGCATACATACCACATATCTATGTAACCATTAGCACATATCTATGTAACCTTGAGATATACACACCACATATCTATTTAACCTTTAGCATACACACCACATATCTATGTAACCTTAATCTTTAGCATACACATCACATATCTATGTAACCTTTAGAATACACATCACATATCTATGTAACCTTTAGCTGTACACACCACATATCTATGTAACCTTTAGCATACACACCAGATATCTATGTCACCTTTAGCACATATCTATGTAACTTTTAGCTATACACACCATATATCTTTGTAACCTTTAGCATACACACCACATATCTATGTACCCTTTAGCTGTACACACCCCATATCTATGTACCCTTTAGTTATACACACCACATATTTTAGGAACAACAATGGAAGGATGCACATCAAAGCCAGTTGACAACTGATTCTTCATAATCTGAAGGTTTGTAGAATTACTTTCAGAGTGTTCCTTCATAGCTACTACCCCTGGATTTGAGGAATCAAAATCAAAGTGATGGAACTTTTTACTCCAGGAACCTTTTTTTATGTAAGGGGCAAAAAAGTCATTCCAATCAAACGTTGGCACAATAACTGTCTCATCCTCAAGACGAAACAAGTTGAGCACATTACACACAGCCAAGTCATTAACACCTTGTGCGAATCTTTCAAGCTGCCAACCTTAGTCCTTCTGTAGTGTCGCTTTAGGAGGCCAAAACACCAATCTGTGCAAATTTAGAATGTCCAACTACGAGGAATGACAGAGTTACCTTTGAGTGCCTTCCAGTCAAACATCGCCACATCAAATATTGCATAACAGAGCTGTTTTTGTTTTCACCAGTGCAGTTGTCACAATGGAGGAAAACTTCATATTCGCCTAGACCATGGTGTTCGAAAAGATAATGGCTGGCTCACCACTGCATTCGCTCCCTTTCCACAGTCCCCAGCCTTATCCGTAAGGAAATTGATCTGTCGAGGGAGAGCTTCGCAGTTAACTCCAAATATGCTGCACTTTCTTGGAGTAAAAAAAAGATCAGGCCGGGCTGCAGAGAATCAGATGGGTAGTGAACTTGCTGTGCATAATTGAATGAGTAGTGCACAGCAAGATTTTTCGAGTTGGAAGGAACTTTAGAGTGAGGTGGTGGGGGTGAAAATGTGCCACATGCCGATAAAAAACTAATCATTTGTCGCCTACAGTTATCACACACAGTTTTGTAGAACGATCTCTCTAGCTACCCTGAGATGCTCTTCAGCTTCTCGTATGGTAGCAGATTTTTCAACATCCGAACAGTTGGCAGCTCGAAGGATTGCTGTACTATTTTGCTGACAAGTCTAACACAAATCAGACATAGGCTTATCACTGCTGGAAGGAGTGACTGCCATACCCTACAGAAAGTGGAGTATGCAGCCGCAGGAACACATTGTGAAGACTCGGCAGATTCATGATACATCCTCCAAATTCCTCGTTATATGCTAGATGGCAAAAGTGATCTGTTATATATAGCCTGGAATGCAACCAGGTAGAAGAAGAGCATTCTAGTCAGCATAGTTTAGCAGAAAACAGACAACCTATTCCGCAAAAGTGCATGTTTCGGAAGTCGTTTGATGTTTCCATGTATGCGAGGTGAGAGTCGTACCTTGAAGGCCTTGACCAGGATCTTTAAGCGTGATTCACCAATAGTATGCAAAAAGCGAATACTTGTCGACCGTGGTGATGATATTTTGTGTAGTTTTTTTCCTCCCTACTTGTCCGGGAGTGACGATAATCTGTGGACACATTCTCACTAAAGTCTGAATTTGCCATCAGTTGTCCAAGCAGGGCCATATCCAGCTCGTTGCGGGAGAGGAAGCACACTGCGAACGAATGTCACAGGTGTGTTGTACAGAAAATTGCAGAGAACAGTTTCTTCCATGCCAGCTCTCACAACCACATCCAAGATCTATGTAGTTAGTAATAAGTTCCTTCTCCATTGTGTCAAATACTGTTGGCTCGATCTCTACATCTGCTAAAAATTGTACCTGAGTCAGTATTCAAGGACTTGTTCATCTCTGCCAATCTCTTGCTCTTTGTCGTTCCTACCCTCCTCGTCATCACTTTTGACTGCTCTAGCTCCCATCGAATTAATATTGCATGCAGGTTCTTCATCGTCACTCCCTGTAATATTCATTAATGCATTTCATTATAATTATAGTCTCCCACTCTTCCCTATCATGGTTGTTGTGAAAATTAAGCCCCCTTCCTTTCCAATATATTATTTTAGTGTCTCTATTTCTGTTACTCTATGACTGTGTTATACTACTACCTAAAAATGGTTTATAGATGCTGTGTCAGTACATACATTCATCATTTTCATCCTCAACCTCATCACTCCAGTTCTCTGCACAGCCCATGGTGAAATAATCTGACATCAAGTAAGGGTTGCTGGTCCTCACCACAGAGGTGAAGCAAAGAATTCACAGCTCTAGCGGAATCCTCAGCACTTGCTTTTGGCATCCATAGATAAAACAATGGATTTTGTTACTGTGGTAATGCACTTCAAACTCAGGATTTCTAGGCAGGAAATTCCCCCACTTCTGCGTTACGTAAAACTTGTATATGCGGAGCTCAAAAGAGAAGTAGAAGGTTTTAGAGACCACATTTGGTATGAAAGTAGCAGTCAAATTTGACATAGAGGTAGATGAAAGACCAATTATACTGGCAAGGTTATAAAAAAATTGCCCTGTTATTCATTATAGCATGTTTTTAGCTATAGCACAATTCAATACTCTGCTCCAAGTGGGCTGTTTTCTCAGATCCTGTCACATATTGGATTTTTTATTATTATTTTGCTTAAAATAATTTGGGTGAGGGGAGGGGTTGGAGAAGGGGGAATTCAGCACAGCTGATTGCAGGTCTCTGCTATTTTTTTTCTCTCTACTAAATAAGGAAATGTTCATTGTCTGAATCACTCACATGATATTTTTGGCATCTGTTTTTTGTGCAGTATGCCGAAACAATACTGTTGAAGACACCACATGCACTGTAATGGGGTGCACTTGCAAGACAGGCTATGTTGGTCCAGATTGTTGTGAGTGTGACTCAGCCAATAACTTTTTTAAAGCTGAAGATGGGAGCTGCAAAAGTTAGTTCAAATGTGTACCTACTTAAATGAGGTAGTGCCCCCAATTTATCGTGTGTCTCATGTCTGAACCAAGTATTTGAAGTGTCAAAACTATCTCCAAGAAATTGATAACCACTCACAGTGTGTGTTTTGCAGTTACAGCATTTCTCAATCAGTTTGTGTTCTTGCAACAAGATCACATAATGTTTTAACTGTACTCTCTCTAACCAGCCTAACCATAATGTATTTTATTCATATTGGCACTTGCAAACACCTCCAGCACACACTTGGTTCCGTACATATATACACTGCTTATATTACAACTATCTTCATTACTCTTGTATTCAAATAGAACTTTGTAGTAGTGAGTGTAAACTTCAGTCAAGCAATGGTGGATGCAGTGTGTGCCATTCAAATTACCAAGAACCAACTTGCTGTGAATGCAAACAGGGCTCCGTGGAAATTCATGGAAGTTGTCAAAGTATGTTAGCTACATTCTGATAATCATACAATAATATTGGTGCTCATAATGGAAAAGTTATTGGAATCTATGTTGCTATCATGATTATTAACAGCCAAAAGTATGCAATCAGAATTACTACTAGACATAGCTGTAGTGTTATAGAGGAACATTTGCTATGAGAGAGAGAGATGAGGCATAAATGTTTTTGTTTTGTTTATGATTTTATGATATGTCACTTGAAACCAAAGAAAAGTTGTAAAGCTAGAGGTTTACAATATTTATATATATATATATTGTACAAGCACAAAAACAGCACAAGCACAAAAACAGGCAACAAAAACAGAAAATAAAATATTGCCACACACATAATATTCTAAACTTGGTATACTCACTGGAATATTTTGCTATAGTCATGTAGTGACATTCTACTGATGTTTAACTTATGGTTATTTGTTTAGCTCTACTCGTACATAGTCATTTACTATTTCCCAAGAATTAAGTCAAAATAAGAGAAGTAGTTAATTTAGATGATGAAGCAGTTAAGGAATTTATTGCCAGCAGTAAAGTTATAAATACTCTCAACAAAACTAGAAGTGACTTAAATGTTTGGTATAGATGGTGTCAGTCCTGATGACTGACTATGGACCGTCCAACCATGCTAAATTATGTAACTCTTAAAGTATAGGACAAATACTCATTGTGAAATATAGAGAGTCATTTCACTTGCATGCTGTATTTTGACTAACTTTTGGTTTGTGGATACGTTTTCTGTCTGCTCAAGATAACAATGACTTAGAACAATTCAAGGTAAACAATGATAATATGGGCACATGTTCATTAGTTACTCACCATAATTCACTCTAACTCATCTAAGAATTAATATAGATTGACTAGTCAGTGAAGATATAATTTACCAAGGGAGGTAAAAAACCCTGTATAATAAACTCAAAATATAATAGATAAAAACAAACAGTGCTATAATAATTATCGGTCTTTATAGGTAAAGAGTCATGTAAATGTTGTCTACATTAATTATAATAGGTAAAGGGCAAGGTAAATATTGTCTACATTAATTATAATAGGTAAAGGATCCTGTAAATGTTGTCTACATTAAGTATAATAGTTAAAGGGTCCTGTAAATGTTGTCTGCATTATTTATAACAGGTAAAGGGTCCTGTAAATGTTGTCTGCATTAATTATAATAGGTAAAGCATAACATAAATGTTGTCTACATTAATTATAATAGGTAAAGGGTCCTGTAAATGTTGTTATAATAGATAAAGGGTCCTGTAAATGTTGTCTACATTAATTATGATAGGTAAAGGGTCCTGTAAATGTTGTCTACATTAATTATAACAGGTAAAGGGTTATGTAAATGGCAATTCTTATTTCTTTTCTTTTTGACCAGTCCATCCAGTATTTTAATATTGTTCTATATAATGCACATTTTCAACAAGTTACTCTGTGTAACACCAGAATCAAAACAAACATAGGTGTTATTTGTTACTAAAGCTACCTATGCATCATATATACTCAAAGATATGTGCACTACAAGTAATTTGCTGATTTTGTTCATGTTTTGCGATATCCTACCTTTGCCTATTTCTCTGAATAGAGAAACGGATAGTCATTGCAATAATTTGGATTGTTTTGGTATTAAATTATAACAAGCGGACATATTGTATGCATGTAGGTCGATAGATACATAGATAGTTACTCAATGTCAGAATAAACTGGTCAATGATGGAGCACAGATGGAATTAGCATAACATAGAGAAAACTTGTTGCCTATGTCAACTATATTGCTCTTACCTGTGATGGAGGGTGCCTCAAGATAGATTAAGTCTGGTGGCGATAGTCAGTATAATGTTCATGGATAAGTGATCTATTCGTAAGAACAAGCCGAATGGTATGCAATACCTGACTTCTTAGGCCAAGCTGTAATAATGTTCTATGGTTGTTTTTACAGGTTCTCTGATATATAGCTACACTCTTTTGCTAGTATATATATATATTTATACAAATCCAGCAGCAGAAGATTTCAGCTGCTATTAGTACACCAAACGAGCAAGCTAGATTATGGATGACATTTGTTTAAAGTGCATGAGTGTTTTGTTCACAAGTGTGTTTATGGTATTGAAGATATTTTACCGATAATCAATATTTTGCTCAATGGGGAACCAGAATAGTGGTGAATTCTGCAATTCATTGGAGAGGTTTGAGTCTTTTGATGGTTGAACATGTTTTATTAAATTATGTATGGGGAAAGCTAGAAACAAACATAGATTGTGCTAAATTAAATTAGTCATTCTGGAGTGCAGTTGACCCTTTACCTTCATTATGTTTGTGGTTTGGAAAACATTTGTTTATGCAAGGCACTGTACAGCATTGGCGAGTAGGAGTCTTCTGGTAGTAAAAGTATGGTGAACGGACATAGTAGATGCAAGTCATGTGTGTGGGGAATGGTAGATAGATATATACATAATTATATGTTTACAAGATCTTGAATATGAAAAATCAAAATGTTTACTTCTTTTGTGATGGATTCAAAGGAAGCTCGAAGCATTTGTAGGAGACAAACAAATAAATGGATTTCTACCACAATCCCCATAACAAGATCTTGAAGGCAAATTAATATGGTTTTGGGGGGTTCAGAGTTTACTAACTTTGAGGTTTTGGGGTCAAAACTAGTTGAATACACACGAAAGACACAAAGAAGCTGAGTTGTAAATATTTTTTGTCTGCCATTTATTAATTAATGTGAGAAATACTTGCAGGTATATAAGTGGCATAAGCTAGGCCATTGAATAACAGGAAGGAACAGCTGTTCAGTGTTCAGTTTCAACTATCGAGGTGTTTAATTCAATAAAGTTTAATCATGGCAATTTCCAACATCAAATAAAATGCCATCATGCATAAGACTTCTACCTTCAACTCACTCACAAAATGTTTTTACTTTTTGTTGGCACAGCCCAACTTACTATGATGTATTTTAAACTGAATATTAAAAAAATAATGGTTCTTGCAAACATCTCTGGTACACACTTGTTTCTGTGAATGCAAACACTGCAAATATATTATAACCCTATTCATTTGTCTTATGTTTTTATAGAACTGTGTAAAATAAAGTGTCAAGATGATCCCTTAACCGATGCTGAATGCAAAGAGTGTCTTCCAGGTTTTAAAAAACCAACATGTTGTGAATGCATCTTTGAAGAAGGTGGCGAAGCATTTTATAACAACAGTGGACAATGTGATAGTAAGTATGACTGCAAGTTGGGAGTTTACTATAGCATTATATCCATGTGCTACTACATATATTCATTATTGATATGGCTGCTCATTGCACTGATGGATTGTAAGTTCCTTGCCAATAATTTCATAGAGATATGCAAAGAGAATGCCCAAAACAAGTTCTGCGATTCTACCAAAGGCTGTTCTCAGTGCGAAGATGGTTTTTTGCCTCCTAACTGCTGTAATTGTCCTGAGGGTCAAATAATTGTCAACGGCATATGTAAAGGTATGCAGGATTTTTAATGCGACATATTTTGGTATAATGTGGATGTCCTGTCTAAGTAACATACAATAGAACCTTGTGGGTATTGGTGTAATATTTCAATTATCAGCCCATCAGAGTGCAGTTACACTTTTTTCAACAATAGCAGTATAAAAAAGAAGAATTGCTCTCTAATTTGACACTGCTAAGCAGGTGCAAACCTTGTTGATACAGTCATCAATATAATTTATGTGGCGAAGTACAGAAACCAATTTTGAAGTTTAGTATTTAGTTAACCCATGTGCGTGTGTGCATGTGTGTGTGTGTGTGCATGTGCAAGCGTGCACACACGTGTGTAAAGTTTTGAGCTTGGCCGAGCTGATTCTGCAGCTGTTGTACGCTTTAGCTGCAAACAAGCAATACACATCAGCAGCACACACACTCAATGAGACCTGGTCAAATCCATGGCAATTATGTGATGTCGGGTCGAACAGCAGTTCGAAACGATATGGTACGTGGGAAATGTGTTTGGACTTAAATAAAGCACCACTACATTTTTTTTCTAGACGTGTAGCACTGTGTGTAACCTTGGTAGCTATCCAGAAAAATTGACAGAATAAGATTTAATTTCATTCTGACGTAGCTACTCAATTTTGATATGATAAACGTACTGCTGCTCTCTGTAAGAGAAAACTGGCTTATTTAACTACCTGAACATCTTTCCATTCTTGACCTGTTTGCAAATGGCATTCTTGGGTCTATAACTATTACACAGTGAGCCACATCTACTTCAAGAGCTGGTATTATAAGGGATTAACATGTGATAGCATATAGTTTGTAACAAGATTTGGTATTAGATACTATGAGTGAGTAATGTAGTGGGAAGCTGAGTGCAGTTACTGCCCACTCTACCTTACTAGTGGTGTTTGTACTACTATTTACATATAGTTACATTAATTGTTGAATTATATTATTAGAAATTGATGGATAGTTAATGGGCAGGAGGGTGGGATGGGGTGGGAGGGGAAGGGGAAATGGTAAAGAAAAGATTGATGGTGTAGACAGTTCATAGAAGATTTTTGTAGAATAGTGTTATTATGTTAAATATTATAATTGTCCTGTTAGGTTTGCATGATTATATATACCATATACCTATTGTTGTTTTTTTTGAGAACAATTCTTTGGGATTTTGTGAAGTCTAATCTATAAATATGATGGCATACATGAAACTTATTCATACTATTAACCCTCACATAGGAGATCCATTAGAAACTTAGCAGCTAACTTGTGAGAGTTTATCTACTGTGGGCGTGCTTCTTTGTGGGACCAAGCCTAGATCAGCAGCAGGTACTATAGTTTGATAGCTGAAAGATAATTGCATTTTGATATTTTAAAACAGCTTGTTCCCATTCTGGAGTCAAAATAAAGCTGTGTAAAATCAGATGATAGATATTTTTTATTCTTGGTATCTTGCAAAACCTTTCAGCCCAAGTAAACCCTGTTAGCTATAGAGTACTTATCAGCCAACAACTAACACCTGCACTAAAACAACATAGCAGCTGTTCCTTAATGCAACTGTAAGTCTTATCTTCCTCTTAAGAAGATCAACACTCTGCCTAACTTCCCATCTGTGTGGTATCTTCCACTTTTAGCTGTTGTTAAAAGACATAGACACCACTAGACTCATTTCTTGAATACAATCATGTTTAATTTCTACACTATAGTGTAACAACTACTTCACATATCTAGAAATTTAACTTAACCAAGTATGGTCATACCCGTTATCAAGGATATGATGAAGAAAGGGATTGTTCAACACTAAATGAATGCGTGGGCAAGTCTATATTCCTGGTATGACCACAGCATAAGGTTTTGTGTGGATTATGGGGAGTTTAATGCAATGACCAAAAAGGTATAAAGGTATAACTCTGCTACATATTCAAGATATTTTACACACCTCTGATTAGAAGATATTTCAGAACACTTGACTTAGCATTTGTGTTCTGGAAAATCCAAATGCCCCCTGCTAATGGAGAAATCTGCTTTTGCCTCTCATTGTGGGTTGCATGAATTTGTTCACATGCCTTTTGGACATGCAATACTCCCACAACATTCCAAAAGGTTAATGCAATTTGTCTAGCTATCAATTATATTGTATAATCTATCTGGAAGACATCTTGGTATGTTCTGAGACTTCTAAGGACCACCTAGAGCACCTGTAGAATGTGTATGAGTGGCAGGTTGGGATTAACTTGAAGCCAAAGAAATGTTTCTTTGTGCAAGGAGAAGTTGTCTACCTTGGTCATATGATATCACAGACCTCACAATCAAGCATAGAAGTGGGAAGAACAAGTAAATGCAAATGTGCTGTCTCATAATCTATATGAAACAAGGGATATTACATTGTCTGTGCTTGCTATTCAAGCATTAGATGAAACCACTAAAGTACAAGGAAACTGAACTAGTTAGAGGGGCAAGCTAAGGATCCCAACTTGATCACCCTCATACAGATTGTGACAGAAGGTATTCTTCCAGAGGGTCGGACACTTAATAAGCGATCAATATGATTTTATGAATGGTGTGTTAGCTACACTGGTGAGTCGAGGGTTGTGGTGCCTGCTGGATTGCATATTGACTTGACGAAGGAGATGCATTGTGGGATTTTTCTGGACACTTTGCTTGGCATAAGATGTATTGTACTTTGAGGAAGAGTTAGAGTTGGAGTGTATTATCAGGTGGGGATCTGGTTGGTCTGTAAGTTCATTGCTAGTTACAACAATACTGATAAGGGGACAATTTTACTGGATGGGCATAGATATTCTCCAACCTCCTGCAACTGATACTGGGAACAAGTATGTGGTAGTGTTCTCTAATTATTTCCTAAAATGGTTGGAAGCATTTCCTATCCTTGAGCAGTATGCTGGAACAATTTCTAGACTGCTGGCAAAGGAGATCTTTTGTAGACACAATGCCTCAGAGGAACTGCTGTCCAACCAAGGTGCAAACTTCGTCAGTGACCTGGTACTGGAGGATTGCAAGTCCCTGCAGATCAAGAAACAGATATCACTTGCAAACTAATGGGTTGGTGGAGAACGATTGAGTGCAATGGTTTCCAAGGATACTGAGAGCTCTGAAGGATTGGCTAAACCATTTTTTGGCTTATCATACCTCAGTTCAAGTATTTGACTAGATTGGACAATACCATCACTGTCATTATTGATATGACCCCTCATTGTACTGATGGATTGTATGTAACTTGCCGCCAATTTCACAGATATATGCCAGTCTAATACTAAAGGGAATTGTGGTTCCAATGGCTGTTCTCAGTGCAATAATGGCTTTGCTCCCCCTGACTGCTGCAACTGTCCTGAGGGTCAAATAATTGTCGGTGACACATGTAAAGGTATGCAGTTTTTTTTAATGCTATTAATATTGTAATGTGGATGTCATTTGTAATTACCATACCTAAATTACTTCCTATAGTAAAAGGCCACAGAGCCTTGTTGCTCTTGGTGTAATATTTCAGTTATCAGCCTATCAGAATACAATTTCACTTTTTTCACCAATAGCAGTGTAAAAATATGTGCTATAATTTGTCACAAATGAACACATTGGGAGAACACTCCCAAACTAACAGGTTGGTGGAGAACAATTGACTGTTCTGTATATATATTTCTTTACTATTATTGTTATGTTAACTTCAACTACAAACTGTATTCGGCAGGAGGAAGAGTACCTGTTTGTCATTGATCATTGTTAAAATAAGTTTATTGTGTAATCATATAAACTTTCACCTTTTCCTAATGATGGTGGCACTTTATGAGTGACAGTCAGGGAGGCTCACCTTGTTACATATTCATTACTGATATGGTCCCTCATTGCACTGATGGATTGTATGTAACTTGCCACCAATTTCACAGAGATATGCCAGGCTAATGCTAAATGGCAGTGTGGTTCCAATGGCTGTTCTCAGTGCAATAATGGCTTTGGTCCCCCTGACTGCTGCAACTGTCCTGAGGGTCAAATAATTGTCGGCGGCACATGTAAAGGTAAGCAGGCTTTTTCATGCAATATTATTGTCTAATTTGGATGTCATTTGTAATTACCATATCTAAATCACTACCTGTAGTAAAAGGCCACAGAGCCTTGTTGCTGTTAATTTCACTTTTTTCACCAATAGCAGTGTAGAAAGGATAATTACGCTATAATTTGACACAAATAAGCATATGTGAACAGATCAGAAGATCAATCCAAAACTAATGATTTGGCGGAGAACGATTGATTGCAAGGTTTTCTAAGTTTGTTTAGAGCTCTGGGAAAGATTGGAATCATCACTAACCCTTTTTTGCTTATCATACTACAGTTCATGACACGACTGGTGAAAGTCCATTTTATTTGCTTTATGGTAGGAATACTCGAATACCCTCTTAAGCTGTCTTTAGCGAGAACATTCCACCGTAATTACCAACATGAGCTCACTGCTATCCTTACAGCAGCATGGGTATTGGGAAAGAAATTGATACATGGTGCCCAAGATTGTTAAAGCAACCATTTGACTAGACTGGACAAGACCATCACTTCAGGTATATAGTAGACAGAGTCATGATCCACATGCCTGCAGCTGCTTCATGGAAATCCTTTCCTATCCTTATCACGGTCCATACAGAATATTGAGCATAATGCCAAATAATATCGAAGCAATGTCAAACTTTGCAGCCTTGAACCATGTACTACTGATATACCTGATGTAGCCTAGATGGGATTAAGGTAGCGAAAGAAGAAGAATACTTTTGGTGATAAATTACTAACGACAGTATGCTTCAGAGAAATGGTCCGGTCACACGCTCAATGAATACAAGCTGTTAATATTCATCCTGTTCTGCATACATATTTCTTTACTATTATTGTTATGTTAACTTCAACTATGAACTGTATTCGGCAAGTGGAATTGTATCTGTTTGTCATTGATAATTGTTAAAATAAGTTTATTTTGTGATGAGATTAACTATTACCTTTTCCTATTGAAATAAAATGATGGTGAGATGAGTGACAGTCAGGGAGGCTCACCTTGTTACATATTCATTACGGATATGGTCCCTCATTGCACTGATGGATTGTATGTAACTTTCTGCCAATTTCACAGAGATATGCCAGGCTCATGCTAAAGGGTACTGTGGTTCCAATGGCTGTTCTCAGTGCAATAATGGCTTTGGTCCCCCTGACTGCTGCAACTGTTCTGAGGGTAAAATAATTGTCAGCGGCAAATGTAAAGGTAAGCAGGCTTTTTCATGCAATATATATTGTATAATGTGGATGTCATGTGTAATTACCATATCTAATTCACTTCCTGTAGTAAAAGGCTACAGAGTCTTGTGGCTGTTGGTGTAATATTTCAGCTATCAGCCAATCAGAATAGAATTTCCCTTTTTTCACTAATAGCAGTTTAGAATTGCACTATAATTTGACACTAATAAGTATATGCTAACTACATTGATATGGTAATTATTTGGAATAGTATAAAATCTAATTATGAAGTTTAGTATCTTGCAAACCACGGAAGGGCAATTATGGGATGTAGTTATTTAATTACCTGAAGATTTTGTTTCTTCACCCATTCTTGACTTGTTTGCAAATGACTCTCCTGGGTCTATACTTTACAGTAAGTCTCATCTACTTCAAGAGAGCTGGTATTATATGGTATTAACATGTGATAGCATATAGTTTATAATGAGATTTGGTATTAGATACAGTGGGAATGGCAAAATAATTGTATGATGTGCCCACTCTACCTTACTAGTGGTGTATATACGAAATTTTACTAGGGACTATACTATTTACATAATACTTATAGATCATTTGAACTGAAATTGATGGATAGTTAATTGGCAGGAGGGTGGGGTGGGAGGGAAGGAGAAATGGTAAGAAAAGATTATCACATTCCAAAGGTTAATACAAGTTGTCTAGGCATGAATTGAATGGAAGTATTGTTTTGTGTGTCTGGATATAAAATAATGGTGGAGCTTGGTGAGTGGCAGTCAAGGAGGTTCACTGCATTACATATTCATTATTGATAGGACCACTCATTGCAGTGATTGATTGTAAGTAACTTGCTGCCAATTTCACAGGGATATGCCAGGCTCATGCCATTATAAGGAATGGCTGCTGTCAGTGCACGGGTGGCTTTGCTACTCCTGACTGTTGTAATTGTCCTGTAGGTGTATCGATTGTCAGTGGCATATGTAAAGGATTTTTCATGCAATATATTTTGTATAATCTAGAGGTCCTGTGTAATTACCATACCTAAATCACTTCCTATATTATAATGCCATAGAGCCATGGAGATATTGTTGTGATATTTTAGTTATCAGCCAATCAGATTGCAATTGTCCAATAGCATTGAAAAAGAGGAATTACACTCTAATTGTACACTAATAGTTATGTGCACACTATTAATCAATGCTACCTATTTGGTGAGGTAGAGAAACCAATTCTGAAGTTTAGTATCTTGTTAACTATGGAAGGGCAATTATGTGATGTAGGTATTTAACGTTTTTTCCCCATCCATTCTTGCAAATGACTCTTCTTGGTCTATACTATAGAGTGAGGATCCACATCTACTTCAAGATGGTATTAACATGTGATAGCATATAGTTTGTATTGAGGTTTGGTATTAGATACTATGAGTGAGTAATGTAATGGGAAAGGCAAAACAATTGTACATGTTAAGCTGAGTGCAGTTGCTGCCCACTCTACATTACTAGTAGTGTATCTACCAAATTTCAATACAGACCTTACTATTTATATATAGCTAATTTTAACTGAAATTGGATAGTTAATAGGCAGGAGGAAGCGGTGGGGTGAGAGGGAAGGGGAAACGGTAAAGAAAAGATCAAGGGATAATGTACAAGTATGTGGACAATTTCATACCAGATCTTTATACAATGGTGTTGTTGATGTTACAAATTAAAACTGTCCTGGTAGGTTTGCATGATAATATTTTTTACATATAATGAAGAATTATATATATACCATTTACCTGCTTTTTTGTGAGAACAATTCTTTGGGACTTTGCAATGTCTAATCTACAAATAGGACTCCAAACATGAAAAACCTGCACACTATTAACTCTCACCCTGGAGGCTGATTAGAAACTTAGCCGCTAACTTATGAAAGTCCGTCTTCTGTGGGCTTACTTCTTTGAGGGACCCATTTTCACCTGCTAAAGCATGTTAGCTTACATTAGGAAAGATGATTAGACTTTGAGATTTCAAGACAGCTTGCCTCCATTTTCCCACATGCTGTAGCCAAAATAATAAAGTTGTATAAAATGAGGTAAAATGCTATTTTTGGCTCCGTAGCTATAACAGACTTTTCAACAATCAGCTAATACTCACGTCTTTATAACTGAAAAGCATACCAGCTTCCCTTAGTGCAGCTGTAAGTCTCATTGGCTTATTTTCAAAAATATTAAAAAATTGCCGAACTTTTCTTCTGTGTGGTATCTTCCACTTTTAGCTGTTGTTAAGAAACATGCAAACATAAAATGGTGGCCACAAACTCACTACTTGGACATAATCATGTTTAATTCTACATACACACCAACTACCTCACATATACAGAAATCTCACTTAACCAAATAGTATTGTGTCCCATAGAGTTTGAATATGTGGAAATCTACTGTAACTTCTAAATTCAATATAATTTATAACCATTTGATAATTTCTTTCTCTTCCAGCAGTTGAATGCATTGATGTACAGGATGTAATCTTTTTGCTCGATTATTCAGATGCAAGTGATAATAATCAACTTTGGAGAGCAAGTTATGTGCTGGAGTTCATAATAGCTACCTTGCTAGATGACACAAATGACCTTAAGATCTCGGTCGCACTGTTTGCATCTGAAAAGAAACAAAAAGAGCTGTTTATTTACAAAAATTTATTGTCTTTATCGCATAAAGATCAATGCCTGGACATTGCTGAAAACATTGAGAACAAGGTCTATTTAAATAGGCCTCTAAGCACGTACTCATATATAACTTTGAAAAGGGTTAATAAAATACTACTTGAGAGTAGTGTTCCAAGACCTACCACCATTGTTACACTGATTTCAACCACATCTGGTAACGATATTTCATGTGTTGTTCAAGAAATAAAAACCACAATCTCGGAAATAGCAGAGGTCGAAACGAGGAAGGTTAGATACTTCTCTGTTGTTATTCCTAATCCAAGTACTACAGCTTTAAGCACGGGGTTGGAAAAGGAAATCATTGCACTTGCTAATAACAAGGTGAATCAGGTTAGTTTTGCATCCAACTGGAAGAAAACATTTACT
This sequence comes from Cladorhizidae sp. MBARI D1340-BT2, assembly GCA_028752905.1. Lineage (NCBI taxonomy): Eukaryota > Metazoa > Porifera > Demospongiae > Poecilosclerida > Cladorhizidae > Cladorhizidae sp. MBARI D1340-BT2. The sequence goes on along the minus strand of JAQNBH010000007.1, from coordinate 20,141,257 downwards.
AATCTGACCAACAACCTTCATGAACAAGGAGTTTTGTGTGATCGCCAAGGTAAGTAAGAAACACACACACAACAGTATCATTTGTTCTAATTACACAGCTCTATAGTGTTAGCTGATTCTCCAATAACTTATTCCACCACTAACCTCAGCTACTGAATACAATTCCATCTCCATATATTTCTTTGTTTAAGTTTATACATGCATAGATAATATAGCTGAATGCAGTGTAGTTTGTTATGTTTTGTTATGTGTACTATATATAACACATTATAAATAGTCAGCTGTCCACAAGTTATTTGCTGAACCTAGGACTTGCATATGTCATTGTATCATTGTGTTTAGTTGGTCATTTATACACCACAACTGCATTTTATAGAACAGTGCCATAATATTCAGACACACACCTTCATCTAAAACATGTTATTCCTATTCTGAAGTATGTGTAATTATATTGCTCTAATTCTATTGCAGAAACTTCCATCCTCAAATTTTTAAACAAAGAATCAACAGAAAGTTTACTTTCTGCATACTCAGGTTGCGTATTTTGGAGAAACATTTATGTGGATGAAGGTCATGAATGTGTGAAGCAGTCAAGTAATAATGCAGTGTTGGACTACAGTATTATCTGTCAAGTTCCTAGTAAGTGAATTTAAGGTTATCATTTAAAATAATATATGAACATATGTCATCTTGGAATGGTTACAACTCCATTCTTAGCAATTATACATTTTAAAATAATGTAGAATCAGTGATGATGATAAGTGATAATCATAAGAAAGATCATGTTGGCCTTTCATTGACCTTGGAAGATGATGCTGAGGTGGATATGATGTGGGATAGTGGCTTTTGAAACTCATAGATGATGCCAAAAAAAGAGGTCGAATAACAGATGAGAAAGATACTACAACTGCAGTATTCACCTAGGATTATAACAGTGTGTTTGGTAGTTAAGATTGCTGAAAAAATTAGCATATTGAAATCAAAAATAGATAGGATGAAAGGGAAAATACATGAATATTGAATTGGCTGCAATCATTATTTACATTAAGAATATAAATATACTTATATAGTTATATTAATTGCTGTGTCAGTGCATTGGTATTGTGGAAGTTTATTGTATAATTCTCAGTCTCATTTCCACTTCTCTTTATCCCAACCTATCTGCAGAAAGGACCAGTGTTGAAAGTAAATTAATTGACGATTTACCGCAATTGCTCGATCGATTCAACTGAAGCAAGGTGGACAAAATTTGGAATGAACAGACTGCATAAATATCATTGTAGTACAACTGATTATATAGTTAGGTGTTGTATTGCTTGAACTACATATTTTAGAATATGTAGAGATGATTGTATTAAACTGCTGTACATAGAATTGTAAATAACACTTTGTCTGATGTTTAAAATAATGTAATCAACTGTTTTGAAAGAAAATACACATCGTGTTGGAAATTTTGTGGTTGTTGGAAGCCAGATACTGCTATTCATTCTGTATATGTATTTGTGGATTGGATTCTGACAAAACAATAGACAAAAGTGGTCTCTAAAAATATCTTCCTATATAAAGTACTTCTGTATACTATGACTATCTTATGCAAATGTCCTCTTCCTTGATCTACCCTTCACTATAAGCCCAAAACATGTTAACAATATTTAAAAACAATAAATTTAAACCACACAGCACATACCATTCAAAAGCAAGTAAAACAACTATTAGGCAGTGCAGATTTTTTAAGAATGTATATATATATTTGGGAATTTTAATGGAAAAGTGTGTCCAACTGGTTCTGGTCCACACGAGTACAGTTAATTTTTTAACAGTGAGAGGAGGTCTTTTTGAATGACTTGTCTATTAATTCCCCATTTGAAAAATATCATTTCCTCCCAGGGGATAGTTATTACTTACTGACCTGTTTCGATAGTTTTACATAACAATAGAGGATCAGCTATGGCCACCCTAAAAATCTGTGTGACATTTGCATATGAGATCTTCACAAAGCATACACTAGAGATGAACAGGTAATCAAGTATTACTTCTCTTTTAAATACTTTTCGGACTTGTTTAATTTCTTCCTGATGTACATTATTCAATCACACATGGCATACGTTATGTTGTTGTTTTAACTCCTGGGACTCCAAGATTAACCTCTCCTTTAAACAGTAATTTGTTTAATTCTTTCTGTTCACTCAGTCAGCATATGTCATACGTACTTTGTTATTATTGTTTTTTTATTTTTATAGTCATTTCCTTGGAAGAGGATTAGATCGGTCTCTTTTGAGGACTGGCTATTTATTTGTAAACTGGAATAAGTGGATTTTGATGCAGGCCCATGCTAGCATAACACCCACACATATAATTATTGTACACACAGACGCACAGAGAGAAATACATACAAGATACAGAGTAACAGATATGTTTGATAATTTTAAGCTCAAGATCTGTCACGTAATCCTCAAATGCTAAAAACATGATAAATTCATTCCAAAAACATTTTGTGTGAAACCCACAAAGGTTATAGAGCAAGTGCATAATGGCCTACTAATAAGTTATTAAAATAGCAAGTGTTTGTATTCTTTGCAAGGGATAGTTCATAGGTCAGCAAAGTCTTAGAGATTACCAGCTAATGTATGCCACAAGTCAACCACCAGTTGAAACTCTGGTGATTCCCCTCTGTACAATTGCTGAGAACTGCTACAGATAAAATTTCAATAAAGTAAATCCATCAGTCTTAAGGTTTCAGGTTATAGAGCGGAGGTTTGATAGACCATCGAATCCTTTATTGTACATTGCTCCTGTTCATGTCTCATGTCATCTTACTGCAGGCAGTAGAATGGATGTTCAGCAGGTATATATATACACGCTTCAGCCACACCAAAGTATATGCCCCTGCATGGCTGAGCAATGTTAAATCGGATATTCCACAAATGCTTGCATTAAACAACAATATAATACATTACAAGACAATTGAATCTTGTCAACTCTCTGACTTGGTATTATTCATGACATTCTAAAATGTCATATTTTCACTAGACGAATGATTTCAGTTCCCATCCCTACAACCTGGCAGCCACAGTTTTGGGTTGGTGTGTGCAAGTACCATTAGTTTATGAGAACAAACATTTTGGCACCATTCCAAGCTCTGGGCTCTCAGTCTATTTATACACAAACTGAAAAAAATGCGGTCAACACTTTGCTATAACCAGTTTATTGCATGGCAGATCATGAAACTACCTCTACTCAGCTTCTTCCTCCACTGGTTATGAGTGGCAGTGCAGAGAGGAAATTAATGTTCTGTAGTGGGAACAATTGCTGGCACAACTCAAAAAATATTATAATAATAATGGATAAACTCTCAATGAACTATATAATATTTCAATTTTTATTCACTCGAAGTTTCGACTAGATGCTCTAGTCTCTTAAGGATTAATTATTCCTGATGAAGCATCTAGTCGAAACGTCGAGTGAATAAAAATTAAAAGAATCAAAATGATCTGTTAATTTACAAAAATTTATTGTCTTTATCGCATAAAGATCAATGCCTGGATATTGCTGAAAGCATTGAGAACGTCTATTTAAATAAGCCTAAAAGCATGTACTCATATGTAACTTTGGAAAGGGTTAATAAAATACTACTTGAGGGTAGTGTTCCAAGACCTACCACCATTGTTACACTGATTTCAACCACATCTAGCGACGATATTCCGTTTGTTGTTCAAAAGATAAAAAAAACAATCTCGTAAATAGAAGCAGTCGAAACGAGGAGGGCGAAATTCTTTTCTGTTGTTATTCCTAATCCAAGTACGGACGCTTTAAGCACGGGGTTGGAAAAGGAAATCATTGCACTTGCTAATGACAAGGTGAATCAGGTTAGTTATGCATCCAACTGAAAGAAAACATGTACTAATCTGACCAACAACCTTCACGAACAAGGAGTTTTGTTTGATCGCCAAGGTAAGTAAGAAACACACACACAACAGTATAATTTGTTCTGATTGCAAAGCTCTATAGTGTTAGCTGGTTCTCCAATAACTTATTCCACCACTAGCGTCATCTACTGAGTACAATTCCATCTCCATATATTTCATTGTTTAAGCATAGATAATATAGCCGAATGCAGTGTAGTTTGTTATGTTTTGTTTATATTATGACACATTATAACACATTGTAGGGAAGTCTATGTTTAGGATTCCCTGCGAGGTTCTGCGTCACCGTTGTATCTCTTCTACCCTATAGAGAAAGAGAATTGAAACTTCATGAGAAAGACAGTATCAATATAACGAACAAAAGGTGATCATTAATTCGACTATATAATATTAAAAGTCAAGGGAGTTATGTCCCGATTACTGTTCCGTAATTGCGCCGCCACACAGCTCCCCCCAGAACTGACTTGATCTTTAATGAAGCTGTATTGTCCACGGGTAGCTCAGTCCAAAAACCTTGTCAGTGTTCTTAAATCTTTGTCCGGAGCGTGTAGTTCCTAGGATTGGGGTACTTCATATCCCGTGTGATGTGTCCGGGAAGTGTTGAGTTGGCAGGACAGTGGGCTGTGCTAGGTGACGTTGAGGGGGGCGACCACGGTGTGGTGGCTGTGCCACTTGCATCTCGGCAGACTCATCAACATGTGCAATTTTCAGCCTATCGATCAAGATGGTCTCCTCGCGATGGCCGACCTGGACTTTGAAGAATATGTCCCCTGTGGTCAATACATGAAATGGGCCATCGTAAGGTGGCTGTAGGGGCGACTTGTGGCTGTCGTGACGAATGAAGACAAATTTGGCCAAAGGGAGGGAGGTCGGAATTGAGGTTGTGGGAGAGCTATGGTGCACTGGGGGGACCGGTCTGAGTTCTGCCACATTGTCACGGAGACGGCGGAGAAGTTCCGGAACTGGTTCGCCCTGTCAATGGCCCACAAACTCCCCGGGGACAGTGAGTGGCGATCCAAACACTAGCTCTGCTGGGGATGTACCTAGGTCCTACTTTGGCATGGTCTGGAGTCCTAGCATGACCTAATGAAGGTCTGATGTCCACGAGGGCGATTGACAGCGTGCTTTGAGGGACGCTTTCATGTTTCGATGGAACCTTTCCACAAGGCCATTCGCCTGGGGGTGGTAAGCCGTAGTCCGATGCAGTTTGGTTCCGAGGAGGTTGGAGAGATCTTGCCAGAGTTGAGATGTGAACTGGCGTCCTCTGTCAGAGGAGACATCAGAGGGAAGGCTGTAACGAGTAATCCATCCACTCAAGAAGGCATCAGCCACGTCTTTGGTACTTGTGCTAGCCAGGGGAATTGCTTCTGGCCAGCGAGTGACTCTGTCCACTTCTGTGAGGAGGTGGGTGAAACCTTTAGAGAGTGGGAGTGGCCCTACGAGATCCACATTCACATGGTCGAATCGGAGTATGAGCTCGTTGTACTCAGATAGTGGAGCACGATGGTGGAGGTTGACTTTGGCTTGTTGGCAAGCGATGCATGTCCTGGCCCATTCTCCGACCTGTCAACCAAGGCCATGCCAGACATACTTGCGGGCTACCAGCTTGCGGGTTGCCCATATGCCTGGATGGCTGAGGCCATGAAGGGTGTCGAAAATGCGACGGCAGAAAGAGACAGATACGAGGGGATGTGGTCGACCAAGAGACACATCACACAACAGGGTTGTATGATTGGGTCCAAAGGGAATGTCCTTAAGTTGAAGGCCGGTGATTGCCGTCCGGCAGGCAGCCATATCGACTGGGTCTGCGAGCTGTGCGGTTGCAAGGGCGGAGAAATCAATGCCTCCACTGATGGCCGAAATGGCAGCAAGGAAAAGAGCGTCTGCTACCACGTTGTCCTTGCCTGCCATGTGTCTAATGTCCACGATGAATTCTGAGATGGCTGAGAGCTGGCGCTGTTGTCGTGCAGACCAGGCATCCGAGATCTTACCGAGGGCAAATGTGAGTGGTTTGTGGTCGGTAAACAGTGAAAACTGGCGTCCTTCCAGGAAATACCTGAAGTGACGGATAGCAGCGTGGGCAGCAAGCAATTCTCTGTCGAATGTACTATATCTAGTCTGGGCCGGCTGGAGCTTGCGGCTGAAGAAGGCCAGCGGTCGCCAGAGGCCATCTGTGAATTGCTCAAGAGTGCCTCCAATGGCCATATCTGAAGCATCAACGGTTACAGCCATGGGAGCATCTGCACGGGGATGGACCAGGAGGGCAGCAGAGGCCAGAGCAGTCTTTGTATCATGGAATGCTTTGTCCATGGTGGTCGACCATTTCACCGGAGAGGTCCTGGCGGGACGGCCAACCAAAGCAGTGTAGAGAGGATGAAGTAGCTGGGCAGCGGCAGGTACAAACCTGTGGTAAAAGTTAATTACTCCGAGGAAGGCTTGCAATTCCTTGATTACTGCCGGACGGGGGAAATCTTGTATGGCTGTCACCCGAGTTGGCATGGGTCGTATGCCCTCGGCGTTGACCACATGGCCGAGGAAGGTTATCTCATCGACACCGAAGACACACTTGCCTGGGTGAATGACGAGGCCGTGCTGTTCAAGGCGATCGAAAATGGCAGTGAGATCCCGAAGATGCTCATCGGGGGAGGAACTGGCTACCTGGATGTCATCTAGGTAAATGAATACGCCCTGCAGACCCCGCAAGACCGTGTCAATCAGTCTCTGAAATGCTTGGGCTGCGTTTGCAAGGCCGAAAGGTGTTCGCAAAAACTCGAAAAGGCCAAAAAAAGTAATCACTGCTGTCTTGGGTAAGTCCATAGCATGTACCGGAATCTGGTGATAACCCTTAATCAGGTCAATCGATGAGAATATGGTCATACCAGCGAGTTGGCTGGCGAAGTCTTGGATGTGAGGCACCGGGTAGCAGTCAGTCTTGATGCTGCCATTGAGACGTCTAAAGTCCCCGCATGGGCGCCAACCACCACCAGGTTTGGGTGCAATGTGAAGTGGGGACACCCATTGACTGTAGGAGCGCCGGACGATCCCAAGGTCTTCCATCTCTTTGAATGCAGCCTTTGCAACAGCGAGTTTGTCGGGGGACAAACGCCGGGCTGGCGAGCGGAGAGGATGAGACTGACCAGTATCGATACAAAGCTCGACCCCATGTGGGACCCTGTCCTTGCGAAAAGACAACTCAGTGAGTTTGGGCCTAGAGGCGAGTATGCTGGCATAGACATTGTTTACCTGAGGAGGTTTGATTACGGTCAAAGGTACTGGTTGACACACAATGCTGGGTGCGGCGATGGTGGCATGCGTGGCAGAGTGAACAAGGCGTTGTCCTCCCAGGTCGACTAGCAGTCCGTTGTCACGTAAGAAGTTTGCCCCGAGGATGGCCTGGTTCACGTCAGCGACGATGAAAAACCCTTGGAAGCGCTTGCTCCCAAATTGGAGTGGAATGGACATGTGCCATAGGTTTTAATTTCTGTCTGCCACTAGTGGGGCGGAATGGGCAGAGGAAGCGGCTGCACGGTGGTCAGCAGGAGAAGCCGGGACGAGAGAGACTTCTGCACCAGTGTCGATGAGGAAGGAGCGTCCCGACATGTAGAAGCCTTGAGGTTGTTGCGCCAGCCACCACGGCTACTGGTGGCCGGCATTGGCGTTTCCCACTGGCGGTGTCTTAGCTAGGGGAATATGGGCCATCTGGCAGTTGTTCTGGGTGCATCTCCTTGCCTCCGTTCCATACCGCCCATGGTAGAACCACAGACTGGTGTCGGTCTTAGTGCTGCGCTTTTGGCGTTTGTGATTGATGGCTGCAACATCGACGTTGCCAACAAGGGATGATGGCTGGTTCAGGCGGGCACCGGAGAGCATGAAGTAGGCATTGGCTTGCTCAGCCAGCTGATGGGTTGTCAGAGCCGTAGAACGAGCCAGGTGGTCTTGGACATCTGCTGGAAGCTGTCGTAGGAAAAGGGCCTTAAACAGTATGTGCTCGGAATCCTCTCCAGTGGGTAGGGATGCAAGCATCTTACTGAGGAGTGCTGATGGTGTTCCATCACCCATCCCAAGCCAGTCTAGAAGACTCTTGCTCCTCTCCAAGGGCGTTCGACCAAACACGGAAAGGAGGCGATCTTTGATGGCTTGATAGCGAGTGCCATCAGCAGGGGGGTTCCTGATGATGTCGATCACCCTGTCCATGACCTGGCCCTTGAGTGCTGCCACCATGTAGCTGTATTTGGTCTGGTCCTGGGTAATGGCAGGAATGAGGAGGTTGAATTCCGCTTCGATGGCTATAAACCAGTATTCGATCCTGTCAGGCAAGAACTCTGGTAGTTTGAGGGCGACTGCATTGACTGTAGCTGCCATTAAAGCATCTGCAAGTGCTCGTGCTTCAGCCATAATGCCGGAGAGAAAGGAATTGACACTGTTGAGCGGGAACGCTGTGGACGTGGACGTCAGGGTCACCAATGTAGGGAAGTCTATGTTTAGGATTCCCTGCGAGGTTCTGCGTCACCGTTGTATCTCTTCTACCCAATAGAGAAAGAGAATTGAAACTTCATGAGAAAGGACAGAGAGTATCAATACAACGAACAAAAGGTGATCATTAATTCGACTATATAATATTAAAAGTCAAGGGAGTTATGTCCCGATTATTGTTCCGTAATTGCGCCGCCACAACATTATAAATAGTCAGCTGTCTACAAGTTATTTGTTGAACCTAGGACTTGCACATGTCATTGTGTCATTGTGTTTAGTTGGTCATTTATATATTACAAACTGAGCACTGTGAAAGAGTACCATAATATTCAGACACACACCTTCATCTAAAACATGTTATTCCTAATCTAAATTATATTTGTTCTAATTCTATTGCAGAAACTTCCATCCTCGAATAAAATAAAAAAGATTCAACAGAGAAATTACTTACTGAATACGCAGGTTACGTATATTTTAGAAACATTGATGCGGATGTAGGTCATGAATGTGTGAAGCAGTCAAGTAATAATGCGGCGCTGCACTTCAGTGTTATCTGTGAAGTTCCTAGTAAGTGAATTTATGGTTAACCATAATATTATCAGAAGCAATATAAACATATGTCATCTTGGAATTATTACAACTCCATTCTTAGCAATCATGCATTTCAAAATAATGTAGAATCAGTTATGATGATAAGTGATATGCTAGCAAAGCTGACAGCCACATGCTCAGTTTAAGCACATGGCCAGGTATATTGTCCAACCAAAGATCTGTAAGGTACCAGTATAAGAGTCTATGATTCCCAACACATTTGGATGGGGTGGAGGTGGGACGTGCTGTGGGATAGGGGATTCTGAACCTCATGGATGATGCCGAAAAAAGAGTTCGAATAAAAGATACAACTTCAGGTTATTAGAGTATTCACCTAGGATTGTAACAATCTGTTTGGTAGTTAACATAGCTGAAAAAAATTAGGATATTGAAATCAAAAGTAGATAGGATGAAAGGTGAATATTGGGAGAATATAAATTGGCTGCAATCATTATTTACATTATGTATATAAATAATTATACTTGCTGATAATAATTGCTGTGTCAGTGCATTGGTATTGTGTAATAATTCTCAGTACCATTTCCACTTCTCTTTATCCCAACCTATCTGCAGAAATGACCAGTATTGAAAGTAAATTAATTGGCAATTGCTCGATCGATTCAACTGACTCAAAGGTGGACAAAATTTGGAATGAACAAACTGCATAGCTAGCATTGTAGTCAACTGATTATAATATAGTTAGGTGCTGTATTGCCGAACTAAATATTTTAGAATATATATTGTAGATTGTGCAGAGAAGATTGGCTGAACATAGAATTGTAAATAACTCTTTGTTGATAATTGTCTGCTAGAGATGATGTCTAAAATCATGTAACCAATTGTTTTGAACATTGAGTTGGAAATTGTGTGGTATGGAAGCCAGATACTGCTATTCATTCTGTATAGCTATGTATTTGTGGATTGGATTCTGACAAAACGATAGAAGAACAAAAGTGATCCCTCAAAAATATCTTCCTGGATAAACAACCATTATGCAGTACAGATTTTTCAAAGTGTATAAATATATTTTGGTATTTTAAAGGAAAAGTGTGTCCAACCGGTTCTTGTCTGCATGAGTACTGTCCTGTTTCCTTAATTATTTGACAGCGATGTCTTTTCGTTGGACTTTTTTAAATTTATCTATTTTTCTCCATTTTTAAAATTTAGTTTCCTGTTATTGGTCAGCTATTACTTACTGATCTATTTCTATAATTTTACATAGAGGATCAGCTATGGTATCCCTCAAAATCTGTGGTGACATTTGCATATGGAATCTTCACAAAGCAAACACTAGAGAAGAACAGGGAATCCAGGATTACTCTCCTTTTTTCTGACCTGTTTAATTTCTTTATTTTCTAATTTGTTTAATTCTTTCTTGTACATCACTCAGTCATACTTCGTTATTATTTATGTTTTTTGTTGTTTGAGTCATTTCCTTGGAAGAAGATTAGATTGGCTCATCTGAGGACTGGCTCTTTATTTGTAAACTGGAATAAAGCATCTTTAAAGTGGATTTTGTTGCAGGCCCACGCTAGTACAACACCCACACATATAATTGTACATCACACACACACAAACAGAATACATACAAGATAGAGAGTATCAGATACGTTTAGAAATTAACTAGTTTTAAGCTCGTGATCTGTCACATAATCATTAAATGCTAAAAAACATGATATATTCATTTCAAAAACATTTTGTGTGAAACCCACAAAGGTTATAGAGCAAGTGCATAATGCTCTATTAATCAGTTATTGCGATAAGCAAGTGTTTCCAGAAGGGATAGTTCATAGGTGTGACGGAAAGTCGTCCTTCTGCTGAAACAGACACTTTAACTGTTCAGTCAGATCCACACATTCATCCGATGCCTGGGACCTATTCCTAGCCACCTGCTAGAAATCTTATCCCAAGCCAAACTCAGTATATCTCCCCGAGATACTGGCTACCCACTTGAAACAAGTATGTTATATATGAAATACAGACAGAGAATCACACATACACAGTGTCAATCAACACTATCTTACAACAGTTTCTTAAAGTTCACAGGTATCAGGCATAGGCCATAGCGTGTTTCTATCTTATACATAGTCTCCTTTTATACTCTTCTAATCAGTTCAGTTTGACATCACTGGTCTCCTTGCCAACCTGTGGATTGGACCAATCATCTTCACTTGGGTCACCCCATGCCACAGGCTCCTCAGTCAGGTGAGTGTTCTTGCTTGTTGTCTGTGGTGTGGTTGTGGCTTGTTTGCTCACATCAGTGGCTTGTTCGTTCACATGAGAGGCATGTTCTTTCACATGTATATTTCCCTTTGTTAATCCCACAGATAGTGGTGTTCTGCTGTGAACACCACCTGCTGGTTCTGCCACTGTCGGGTGAGAGTATTTCCCTGACAATAGGTCATAAAAATCTTAGAGGTTGCCAGCTAATGTATGCCACAAGTAAACATCAAGCCACTAGTTGAAGCTCTGGTGATTCCTTTCTGTAGAATTCCTGAAAATGCTATAAATAAAATTTCAATAAAGTAAATCCATCAGTCAAAAAAGTGTCAGGTTAAAGAGCGAGGTTTGAAGACCGTGGAATCCTTTATGGCACATTGCTCCTGTTCATGTCTCATGTCCTCTACTTACTGCAGGCAGTAGAATGGATGTTCAGCTTTAAAGGTAGATATATACAAGCTGCAGTCATACCAAAGTATATGCCCCTGCATGGCTGAGAAATGTTAAATTGGTTATTCCACCAAAGCTTGCATAACACAACAATAATTATAGTACATTACAAGACAATCGGCTCATGTCTGCACTCTCATTTGGTACTATTCATAACATTCTAAAATATGCATTTTCACTGATGAATGATTTCTGTGTCAACCCATCACTACAACCAGACAGCAACAGTAATTTTTATATTGACATACATGTTTATTTCTTGGAACTGAACATTAGAATGTGAAGCCAAATCACCTCTCTAACTGTCTCAAACTCTTCCAAGGAACACTTTCCAGCATCAAGTCTAGAATGGCTATAACAACTGTCGATGATAGAGCTGTACAAACACTACAATGTAGTTTAATTTTTAGTAGACTTATGTTCATGTGAAGGGGGTTCTAAAATTATAAATTACAAACATAATGTGGTTACGACTTTGGAGCTCAATAGATTGCATAAGTATAGTGCCACATGCAGCCAAAGTTGGAGTGCCTCAAAATATGAATGCCTGAACTGTTTGTAAGCTAGTGAGTCCTGCATGACAAACAGATGTGGCAAAAATAAATAAATTTAAAAATACCAACAAAATAATAAGAATTATAAAAAAAACTATAATATAAATAGGAAATGGAATTAAAGTATAAAGAAATGTGTTAGAGTTTAATGAAATTAAAAATTTTAATTTTTTTATACTAAACAACTAATATCACACAAGAAGGAACAAATAATAACAATATATATATTTAAATATAAAATGATTTATTTGGGTTAAGTGGAATGCCATGGAGTGGGATGAACTTCTTTTGCTTGTAGCTCGGTTTTTATATTTAGTTGTTAATATTTTGGATAGGTATTACCATCATTGTTTGTTTTCACAATACTCTCGCCTGGATTTTTCTTTCTCTTGGTTTTAGCTAGAGCATCTAGTAGAAATGATGAGATAGTAAAATTTCAAGTTAATTATTGAGAGCATTGTTGCTTCATTATGTCAACTGAGGATTATATTATATACATTTAGTGTTGAAAAACTTTATACGTAATATATATATATTATGGAGGTTGTAGTTTCAAGTTCAGGCTCTTGAGAGTGGTCACCCTGCAGCCAGGTACGTCCATTCATAATATATTGAACTGCAAACATTGCGGTGCTGAGCTAGAATGCAATGCTTCCTTTAGTGGCAGTTCATTCTGTCTTTTGTCTGAGAAGGTGATTTTCTCAAAAATAGGATGTCTATTTAACCATGCATGTTAAGCAGTTACAGGTTTCTCTTAATGAACTTTTTACAGACTGTTGGTCTTCCCTTGTAGTACTCTGCACAGCCAACAAATGGGTGCTGATAAATCATCCTTCAATCAGCTAATTTATGACCACTGAGTTCTTCCTGATCTGAAAACAACTTCACAGTTGAACTTCCTACAGATCCTCACTCATTCCTTACACTTACAGAATTGGAACTACAGGATCCTTCTTCCCATATCCCTGATTGCTTGTATATATCAGTGTACTTATCTTCATTTCTGCATTTAGATATAACTGCAGATGAAAGACTGATGAAGGCTTGATGATAACAAAAAAATCTCTTCACATTATGTTCTTCCTTCCATGTCCTCCTTCTATCTAACTAGTCTCCTGGCTCTACAGGCTTTTCACCACTCTTCTTCAAATATGAATAGTATAGTGCTGGATTGCTAGCTACCGGTGTCAACCACACATGAGTCTTAGCATTTCTTTATTCCTGATAAAGGAAATAATGATAGGCCATCCAACCAAAATATCAAATGAGTAAATTGAAGTTGATCATTGGGAAATTCAATATTCATTGTGATTGTGGTATAGATCTATGTAGATGTAATAAAGGGAGAGCGATTGCAAATGGGCATAGATCACATGCTTTTTGCATAGTGATTTTCGCTAAGTGTTAAAATATGTATAAGGTGTGTCATATTTAGTTTCACTACATCTTTTAGTTGTAAAAGTTAGTAGCATGTTTGAGGTATCTAGAAGCATTCATTTTTAAGTCTAGTCCTGAGTCTAATATCCTTGATACAACGATATATATATATTAATGATACCCGTAAACAATTTATCTGCTTCTTTTTCTAACAACAGGTGAACTTTTATATCAGTGATAGAGTTGTGACTAAATTCCTCTCTATTAAATATGGGTTCTATGTTCAGACAAGTTTTAGAAATTCATCTACATCACTGGTTAATGAAATATTGTATAAAGTATGTGACTGAGTATAGAAATCTTGCTCTATATATTCATTAAAAAAATGGTGGTTGGGTTCAGGAGAAGATAAAGTCTGAAGTCTTGGGAAATGAATTTGACCAAGGTGAAGTAATAGAACTCAGGAACTCAATGATCACTGCTAAATTTTCGCTGAATCTAGATCAGATAGGTTAACAACTTTTTGTACAATGACTTTCTTGTAATCAACTTAAATTCTAACTCGACATCATGGTGAAGCACTGTAACCTTCATCAGGAATAATAAGATGCTAAGACGGATCTGAATCTTAGTATCTCATCATTCCTGATGAAGGCTAAAACATCTAGTCAAAATAATTTGATAGTTTGATTGTTTGGATCGAGCTACCAAACCAGTTCATGAAGTCCAATCTTTTGCGTTAATCTCTGCTCCAAGTCTATATTCACACCATTTTATAAGGTGATCAATAATTTGCTATCAATCATAGAGTTGGACTTTTTTCTCTTTGCATGAAGGTTAAGTGAGGTAGATATACTCAACAACAGTCTTAGCTATTTTAGCTGAGACCTTCATATTTCGAAATGGTTGTCGAACAGAATAATATATTAAAAACTGTATCCAAATGCAGTCATAAATGTCCATGCAGATTTCTTGGCATAGCATAGAAATATAGCTCACATGACATTTGGATCTTGTCTGCACTCTGAATTTGTAACATTTTAAAAATTGCAGCCAAATTTTCACTAGAGGGATTATTTCAGTGGCAACCCATCCCTACAACCTTGCAGCAAAACAGTTTTGTGTTGCTGGGTGTAAGTACCATTACTTCATGAGAATAAATATTTTGGTACCATTCCATTAGCTCTTGGCTCTCAGGCTATTTACATGCCCAGAAATTGTTTTAACGATTTGTTAGTTAGGGTGGAGGGGTTAGATGTTGCATGGCATGTCAAAGGAACTACCTACACTTAGTCAGGGTAGAGGGGATGATGGTGTTGTATGGCAGGTCAAAGGACTACCTATACTTAGAGTCTGAAGTTGTTGCCTGATTGCCTTAGGCTTACACTTCTGCTCCATCAGAAAGCTGTACTCCTTTCCCGCCAGCATGCTCTGTGGCTACCCATCTAAAAGTAATGGGCAAAGCACAATTTTTGCTCATATACTGTGCCTGTGCCTGTTTACTAGAATTGGTGGAGTTATTGCTTCATGAATATTATTAGAGCATTTCCTGTAGCATACCAGACATTTGTGCGATAGCTCCTTGATTCATGATTCTTACCCCAGGTTTCACAATGATGTAGATTTAGATAGTAAAACTGGAAATAATGGTGTTACTATTCTGGCACAACTGGAAATCAAGCTAGTACCTATTAGCTACATATAGTCCACAAACAGTTCTTAAAATCAAGAACATCAGATTATAGGAAGGTGATATACAGATATACAAAAGGAAGTGGGATCAGAAATGGACATAAAATATGCACAGTAATTTTTAATGTGTTTTTACATAAGGATTATACACCTTTGGGGAAAAAAGTTAATATAATCTGTTGAGGTATCCCGAAGTATCTCTTTTAATGCCAAGTTCTGAGCACAGTATTCTTGATACACCATCTAGACTCTAGAGTGACATGAGATGTGGGATATAACTGAAATTGTTTCCTTTTCCAGTAACAGGTAATTTTTACTTATATCTAGCTTTATATAATATACTAGCTGAGATACCAACACTCTGTTGCAGGAGTACTATTATATATATATTTACTAGCTGAGATACCAACACTCTTTTGCATGAGTGCTACATATATATATGTAGACAGCCAGTATTATGTGTGTCTTTAAGGATACTGGATGCCACACATGTTTGAAAACACTTCCGCAACAGAGTGAGGATATTTCAGCTAGTATATATGTGTAAATTTTGCAGAGAGACATAGCTTATGGTAGTGATAAATAAAACAAAAATGTCGAAGCTGTCCCACAGAATATTCTGATGTTGGTGGAGAAAACAATATAATACAATAGTGAATTATCCCAGCCCAGGATCCAAGTGATCAGAGGGAAAAAGTGGGGAAAGGGAGGCTACTTCCCATGAGCTTAACCTCAATTTTTATGTATAGGTAGTACTTTATGTGGCTATTCCTCATGTAGAATATAACTACACTATAGGAAGAGAGCTAGTAGGGAGAAATATGACTTGCTTCTCAGAAACCATCAAATACTGAACATGGCATGAATATCTTGTTGTAGAGAGAGACTCAAAACCAGCTCATATTGAATTCATCATCAACATTCGATTAAACTTCTCTTTGGAGTGAAATTCCTTACCAAATTGGCTCACTTTTTGTTCATTAATTTATACTCTAATACTTAAATTTGAAAGGTCACAACTTGGAGTTTGAAGGTACAGGTATAGATACTTCACATGTTCATGACCAATTCGCTTTTTCCCTTTAAGTGTCTGCTGTTCTTGTTGATTGAGAGTACCATAGTTCACTACCCCATTCATTGCTCTAATATGCACCTACAACCAAACAGGTTGTGGTGCATACTAGAGCAATGAATGGGGTAGTCTGTTCTCACATAAATACCTAGTGAGGTCACTACTCAGCACAGACAGACATGACAGGACCTTTGAACCTCACTTATCACCAGTGTCTTCTGTTCTAATGTTGTGTACAGTAGACTTGATTTTATGTTGTTTGGAGCCATTTTGGCTTAGTCTCTAACTAGAATTACTTATATTGCTGAACTATGTACCTAGGCATCATCTGTAACATGGTTAAATTTGTAGCAGACTGTACATAAAAATAGCAAATGGAAGAAAAAATATTAAGCATGAAAGTCCTAATGCATGTTTTTTTCTTCTTTGTGGCACAACTTATAATACATATTTTTATTTCATACCGGATTACAAGACAATATAATTATACATATGTATAAATATATGGCCGACTATAGACTAGAACCAGTTCAACTATCCTTTATCATATAAAATTGAAAAGCATACATTGTACCATTGTATATATATAATACATGTACATTTGTATGGTTAACCTATATGGTACCCATTCATCTGGACAGTGCCGTATTAACCCATGGCAGGGACGCTAGGCTTCGAGCTTCTTTGTGCCCTTCGACGACCCCACCCTGTGAATTTCACGCACTCCTTGCATACAATTTATTACAATAATATTCCAAATAAGTAATTCATGGAGTAACAAAGAAAACAATATCATCTTATCAGACAACCTTTAATTAGCTTGAAGCAATTTAAAGCAAAGCAATACCAAAATACCGGTACTGTACTGTAAAGTTAAACATATAATTACAGTCCTACATATGTATCTAGCTACTTAAACATTTTTCTGTTTAATCTTTCAACAAACTGATCCAGCTCATTGTTAAAATTTAATTTCCGGAGCAAAGACATGCATTAATGCCAAATGATGGAGCTTTTCATCTTTCAGAGTGGATCGCAGGTAATTCTTAATACGTTTCAGAGCAGAAAAAGACCTCTCTCCAGAAAATTTGTGACGAGAAGTGACAAGTAAATGCGTAAACAAATGTACATGTTTGGAAAAGTATCCTGCATTACGTTGATAACAATGGTTTGAAGCATTCTCAATGCAATAAAGGTCCCCTTATTTTCACCTTTTTGACTTAGCCACACATCAGAATCAGGTTCATTCATGTACTCTTGGAAATGAATAATTTCCTCAGGGAAGCTTGTATTGAAGTCTTCTTGGTAGGTTTTCACCAGCCTCTCTGCCGCATCCCTCAGTTGGTCACCGTTTACCGAGGGAATTTTTGAAAGGAAGCCGAATTTGCCAGAGACCGCATCATATGCTGCCAGCCTCTTCTGAAGTGCTGTCAAGTGATCGATCATGGGAAGAAACACCGTGACCCTAAAACTCCCCTTTCCTGAAAAAGTAGTATCTTTAGAATTGCCATCATTTCGACTGAGCTTTGCACTTCTTTGTTTCTTTCTTTGGGTATCTTCTTTGTACACACGCTCATTTTCAAGACCAATTTTGATCTTTCCTTTCTCCTCAAAGTCCTCAAAAGCATCTCTTAAACTGGCGACATAATTATTTAATGATCTTAAGAGCTTCACGGCTTCGTTCAGATCCATATTTGTGCTCTGCAGCTTTATGCTTGTCTGGTGAAACCTTTTCATGACTACAGACCAGAAGACCAGTAAGATGCAATTTTCCAAGGTATTCAACTTGGATAAAATACCCCTTGCCTCTTGTCGTGCTTTGGCTGTTTCGTCCATTTTTTCTGTAAATTGCTCTAAAACCATCCTTATTTTTTCATATCCACAGTTGAGTACCTTTGAAGCATCGGAGTGGGCAGCCCATATAGTGTCACTCAGGCGTTTGACAACAGGCAGGCCACCCAGGGCATTGACTAATTAATGTTCCCACCGATGAGTTGATGCACTGAAAAAGCAGTAGACCTTCTCTACCAATTCAAAGAACTTTGAAGCAGCAGATATGTTGTCCACAGCAGAATGACTGACCAGGTTGAGGGAATGTGCAAAGCAAGGAATGGTATGACACGGATAGTTACCAGCAAGGCAGTTGACCTTTTTCGGGTATAAATAAATAAAACAATGAAAATAAAAGTAGGTAGGAAAGAGAGAGAGAGAGAGAGAAGAGGGTATTTTCGTACTTAACTCCAGTATATAGGCTATATATTGTAGTTAAGTTCTTAATAAAATGAAAATATCATATCACTCTAAACAGCTATATAATATAGCAGTGTATAACTGTTTAGAGGGACATTGAAAATAATTATTTAATGACCTCCCGACAGCTACATTTTGATAGGGTGATATTTTTTATATACCTCTATCCCAAGATATATTATTATAATATTTTTACATGTTATAGTGTTTGCCAAAAAAAATAAAATACTATTACGTTATTATTTGTCAGTAGTGAATTAATTGTAATATACTGCAATGTTTATTAACTTCTGTAGTGATTTTAAATCACATTCTAATAATAATAATAATATAAATAATAATATTGTCTATTTTTCGATATTTAAAAATTAATAGGTTAACCTATAAAGTACTTATATATCTTGAACTAAAACATTAAAATATTGTAAATTTTCACCCTTAAAAATATATAATATAGCAAGGAAGTATGTGTTAAAACAATCATGAAAATATATAAATATCTTGAAACCGATCTTGGTTGCTTAAATGGAAACTGCTGACACTTTTCGTATATTGGCACAATTATATATACTTGCTGCACAAATAATGACAGGAACCTTCATTCATTGAAGATGACATCATAATATCTAGCATAGATCCTACATTGTAGAAGCAAAGAATATCCTAAACACTGTATGGGTGCACCGTGCAGAATGAACAACTCAGGACTCTGCTCAAGGCACATTATATTTTCTTATCTTGATGCATTATTCTGGTTGCACATTATAATGACAAGTACCCATATGCATTGATTCTGTAGTTATTTATCCATTTAGCATAACTCTTACATTGAAAGGGTCAAATGCAGGACTCTGAGTCAGATCAAGAGTGTCATTAGTATTTACTGACTTACTGTGTACATGTACTGGCCCTCTGGCAAAGGTTACACCCAGCTAACTGCCGCTGCCTGACAGGATCTTCACATGTTCATACCACAGCCACCTGAGACTGTGAGTCTGGCACCAGTTTCACAAGAGCAACTGTCGTTGGGGCTCAGTAATTCCATTGTTTAGCTACATGGTTACATCATTTTTGACTAACTGAAAAATTAAGATTGTGGAGGGGGTGACCCTAAGGGCCCACCCGGCCGGACCATCCCTGACTGTGCTTCAAAATTTAACATAAATTGAACCATTATTTCTTTTTTATATAGTTTAATGCCCCCTTAGCATCTCTTGTATAAAAGAGAATTCCTATAAATTATTTTGAGTGACACGCAGGGAGCCTTTACCGTATCCATAGTTAACACTGAAAGAAAAATAGGTTGCATGGGCTCCTGTTTTTAGTGGGCCCCTGCTCTTGGTGGGCCCCTAGGCTTCAGCATAGTCAATCTTATCGATAATGCGGCACTGCCTCTGGATGAGGTGATAACCAACAAGAATGTCATCAAAAGCACAAGCTTAAATTCCTTACTATCTAGGAAATCCCATACCTTAGGCTTCACTGGTGTAGATTGCATGAATGGGTAAGCTGGTTCAGTCTGCCAAATGACCAGCTAAGCCATAGTATTTACAGGATGAGTGCACATTCATTAACTGGGTAAATAATTATGTAATATAAATATATGTGTGCATGTTTACAAATATACTGCATTCTGAATGAATTGTTGCAGTGTGGTTGCAGTGCTGTTGCAGTGTTGTTGCAGGGTTGTTTCAGTGCATGCAAGGTGAAGTAGAAACCATACACTATCAACTGCTCAAGTGTATCAGCACCTCTAATTATGTTGAAGCCTTTCCCAGCCCTTGGTTGAGAGCAACACCTAAATATTAATTAGAGGGACATGCAGCATTCCTTTAGAATAAACCACTAAACAATACTTTAGGAGGGATAGTGCAGGAAAATGTGGTATATTTGTCTATTATTATAGCTGTACACGTTAATCCCATTCAACCACAAACAATTTTGGGGGGTTTGGAAATATCCTGGATATTTTTTTGTAACATGGTTACTAGAAAGCAAATTTAATGTAAAACATGCCCGAACCAGTCTCTGCTTCTATCCCACTTGTAGCTCTCTGAAGACTGGAGACATTTGTTATATATAGCAAGATAATGATGTGCTTTGGATATTTCCTGGATGTTCTACAGACATCAAAACATTATAACGTACTTTGCATAGATGGTACAAGTGCAAAGACATGACTTGACATGAATTTTACATTTTCATGTTAAGACTGATGAAACTGAATGTGTAATATACTGGCTGATATGATTATGATTAGCTCATGCATCTGCTTAACATTTCCTTGTACATCTTACCTTTAGTATTTCATGACAGTTTTTTTCAATCATTAATCGTTAGGGATCAAAGTAGCATTCCCTTTCTGCTCTTCTTTACAGGTGAATGGCTATATCAAGTCTGAGCTGATCTACTTTTACGTGTAGATAAATGATGTGAGTCAGCCATGGTGACCAAACATGACAGGTGCAAACAGGGAGTCAAAGGATCTTGGAGTGGGTGGCACTGTTGTATGCATCATATGCACCTTTACTGTGAAATATTTTATTATATGCGCCTTTACTGTGAAATATTTTATTTAAAATATATAATTATTTCGAAATTTTTAAAGTTACATGTTTATGTACTATGTATTGTGACATTATTATTATTGTTGTTGTTGTTGTTTTTGTTGCTTTTCTTGTTGTTGTTATTTTGCCTTTATTGTTTTTGTTGTTTTTGTTATTGTTATTATTATTACTACTACTACTATTATTACTAATTTTACTATTTTTACTATTATTATAGTTTATTTTTACTGTATCCTCCTCCTCCTCCTCCTCCTCTTCCTCCTCCTCCTCCTCCTTCTTCTTATTCTTCTTATTATTATTAATAAACGCTTACCATCAGAACGTGACAAGCCCGGAGGCTCCAGGTGCGAAGGAACCTTGATGGCTGCCATGGGCCGCCGGATGATCTCATTTACTTCCCCGTGTCTGGAGTGATGCCCTTGGCTATACTTACAACTGAGGCTGTGTGTGCCATACTTGTCAACATTAAGACAACACAAATGACATGAGTGAGGGTGACAGATGGGTAACCCTAGGCGTAAACCCATAGCATCCCTGATGACATCGTCATCCATACGAAGCCCCAGTGAGGACATGGGAAGGGCGTGAATCCGTGCTCCAGACTCCTTGCAAGCTGCTGCCTGAAGCCTCGCACAAGATGTTAAATCCACTGCAGAATCTAAAAGGGAAGCATACGCCATCTTCACGTGAGGATTGTCCCAAGCCTTTTTTGTGAACAGCTGGTGTTATCGGGAGGAAGGTTATTGTGACCAAGGCTCCAAACTTTCAAAGCTGAGTCACAATCACTGTAATTAAAATGAAGACTAGTAGGAAGGATCTGATGAATAAGATTGGAAGCACCGTTTGCTGATGCCAAAAAGAAAAAGGCAGAAGAAGCAAGCATAATGGCACTTCTGATCGCAAGACCACCAAAACTGACTGGGAGAGAAGCCTGAGCCCAAGCTGGGTCATTGACATCAAGAGGAATGTTGGATATCTCACTCAGGATGGAGCATTGCAATGAATCAAAATCATGGAGTGTGGGTGAAAGGAAACAAGGGTTGGTTCTCAAGGAATATAAGAGCTTTGGAATCGAGAAGACGTGGCGAAGGAGACAGAAGGCATCGTGGGCGTGAAGGTGTGTGAGTCTGCTGCCCATTAACTTCAAGGAATCGATCTTGGCATTGATCATTGCTTCAATACCAGCATTACCACCGATAGGGCACCCCAAAAGAGTGGCCACCTCCGGATTGACTACACTGAGCCCTGGAGCAGCACAAAGAGCCTCCCCCAATGTTGCTGGATCGTGGCAAATGAGCTCACACTTGTCCCGGTTCAGTTGCAAACCCACCTCCTGAGCTGCAGACTCAACGACATCCAGATCCTGGAGCACTTCGCTCAAACTACCTCCGAGAGTACCATCATCCAGATAGAACACGTTAAACTCGGAGATCAACTGGAGTGTAATTCTGTGGATGGTGAATAAAAGGGGGCCAAGGGAGTCACCCTGTTGAACTCCCTCAGAAAACAGAATGGACTCATTCCCAAAGAAGAGAGAAGAAGGAGAGGCATAGGCTGAATGGACAAATGGGAGTAAATATGGGGCCAACTCCTCCACAGCAGCTAACATTTAATCACGGCGAATTGAATTGAAAGCATTGCGGAAATCCAGCTTCAACAAAACCTGAACTGGCTGTAAATTCTGCAGGAAAATACGAGCAGAGTGAGCCACTGCCTCAGCACCATGACGAATCCCAAACCCCAGTTGCTGAGGTGACAAAACAGCGCTCATTGCCTGCTTCAAACGACTGCCAGCGCACTTTGCCACCAAACATCTCAGCATACAGCCAATAGCTATAGGCCTCACACCACCATCTTCTTGTTCAGGGCTATCAAAGTACCGCTGAAAAATAGGAGACGAATAGCAGAAGGAGTTACTCCTGACAAGACCAAATTGACAAATGCTGAAAGGGCGGCTAGGAGCTTGGTGACACCATTACCTGCTGATGAACTAACCATGTCCTTCAGGTGTTGAGGGCGTAGACAATCTGGCCCTCCTGCAGATCCACATGGGAAGGAGTGAATAGCTTTGGCTATCTCAGAGTGGGATATTTCGAACGAGTAATCACTATCAGGCACTGGGGCAGGGGTTACAACAGAGTCAGGATAGGGCTGAGGATGCTTTTCCCGTAAGGATGCCTTTTTGAATTAAAATCTGCAAAGGAATCAACAGAACTGGCAATGCGTACAGCTCCCTTAATAGTGACCCTCATCGCTTGGAAGCAACTCGTTTAGATGGAGAGTGAATAGGATCATGTTTGGAAAACATAATATTGTGAGGTGGGCTGGATGGGGGGAGGGGGTCTGACTCGGACTGGATTAGCTGGTTAACATGGGTAGCTAAACTCCTATCACACCCATTTATGATAATCTACTTCTTATTTTTGTATTTTAGATTAGTGTTATACATGAATTGAGAGAACCATAATAGTGAAATTATCAACTTTTTAATCTAATTTTAAGATTGCCATGCCTCACACTCTACAAGTTGCTTTGTCAGAGAACAAACTAAAATATAAGCCTGGTTAAAGATTAATGATAAATATTCATAATTCAAGATAATATCAGATCACAACATAATTAAAATATTCTTGAATTTATTGAATGGACTAGCCAAAAATGAGCGGAATCTCCCTAAACAGTTTTTTTACGTGGTACATTTCCTGCCTAAAAATCAATTATACTTTTATTGTAAGTGTTCGGTTTATTGGAGATCTGCGGTAAAAGAAGGTTTCTTTCACTTCGGACTGGCTGCACTTCTGACATCGTATGATCAATCCTGCATGGACGTAATTTATTATGTAAGTAAAGGGTTAATACCACATATTACATTTCAGAACCCCTAATGCAAAATGTCCTGAAATAGCAATCAATCACAATGCATTCGTCCAGTATATATACACACACTTAATGAAAGCATTGTCATTTGCATTGGCTATCGCATGTTTCAAACAGCAAATAAGAAGGCCTTCAATGCGTGTGACATTAAACTAAAGTACATTTTGTCTGAAGATTCATGAGTCCATTGGTCAAAGATGCCTGTGGTTTCTGAAGCTAGATGTCTGGAAGAGCAATATTGATGCTGAAGAGCCATTGGGCTCTACAAAGAAAAGATGAAGGCACAGAAGAATCACTGTAGCAATAGCAAGTATTAGACTAGGATGTTACATATACAGGGCCGGAGCAAGTGGTTATGCTGGTCAGGCCAATATTTATGTCTTGTTGGCGTATTGATTATTCAGTTTTGTACAGTGGCTCACTAAATATGTTGTTGGATTTGCAACTACTGCAGTGCTGTTGACAGGCAAACTCAATGCAGAATGCAATTGCAGTGTTGTGACAGGTTGCAACTGCATGAGCCTCAGAAGTCCAGATACAGGGTATACAAACACAGCAACAGTTCTCTAACAATTATAGTTGGTCTAGCTAGTTTGGCTACAGGCCACAGTTATTATACAGCCAAGTTTCCAACAGTAGCATCACAAAGACACGAGTGAATGAAAGTCTTGCCAATGCACACTCACGTAGTAATTTGAACACTTTAATTTGTTGCTCTGATTCTACCTATCGAAGTATACCAGAATAATGCCTATTATTTCAATTCCAATTCAGTGTGGATGTGTCCAATGCACAATAATGCACATTAGCTTGGCAGTGTGGCAGGCATTAAGTAAATACATTGTGCAGTTGGAGAAGGATAAATGCATGAGTGTGTTAAGGATTGCTGCATAGAGGCTACCACTTGTACAGAACTGTATTGGCAGTAGTAGTTTGTCCCACCATGATAGAGATAGGTTGGTTGAAAGAGGTCGGGTCTCTTCATAGCTTTCTTGTATATTTAATATTGGGGTAGTGGGTAGTGACAAAAATTACATATTTTAAAATTAAATTTTATCCCAATCATACTATTATGGAACCTTATAGCAATTGTGTAATATTACATAATATAATGTTAAAAACTACCTTCATCTTATGATCTTCACTACTACATCTGCCAAATAAAAATGTATTTGATAGAAGACCATTCCAGCTAGAGTTCAGTCAATAACCATGTGAGATATGTATCATTTAAGCTAGCAAGTTATAACACTACTAGGAAATTTACTACTCTCCTAAATCTGCTAATAGCTGCAAGGAAAAATCCCATGGAGATTCCTTTAAATAAGTCAGGCCGAGTGAATGGAAAGTATAATTACCTTGTTGTAGTTTCAATGGACTCCCCAGTACAGAAACCCTATATAGATAATGTCAGACATCAACTACATAATTATAACAAAATTATCTTATCTTTATCATCCATTCCCAACTTCAATTTGGATGACTCCTTCAAATTATTCTCAACATTAGCTTAAGTATGTATCTTCTTAACCCAACTATAAAAAGCTTCAACTATTTCAACAAAAGTCATGAAGAGCTAATAAAGTTAATGTAGGCATGTATGATTATAATGTCACTCAAGTTACTTTAAATTAGTGTGATATAGTCACATACTCTAAATGACCATAAGAGACATACGGAATACTACAGGATAACAAAATACCTCATTGCAATCTGTCGGCATCCATTCGTCCTCATAAATATACCATTGAATAGTTTCTGCAATAAAAAAATAATCAAAGCACGAATGTGAAATTGTACATAGTTCAATACTTAAATATGAATACATTATTTTCTTATTTTATATGAAATATAGGAAATGGTTATCCTACTATATGGATAACTACCACATTTTGTCCAAAAGCCAAGGGCCGCAATTACTCCACCCATCAAGTATCACCTTTTACTACCAATAGTGTATGTCAATGGCTAGATATATCAGTGAATTATCCGTTAAGATATCTAGCTTTTGGTTTAATAACTGGCATGCTTGATAAAGAGATGCTTAGTTAACCAGTCAATAAGGCATTAGATATATATAGCTATAGTTATTATCGTGTAGACTTGCTTTACTGAAAGCATTCCTACTAAGACTGTATCTCAGACTCCCCTCTACCAAACTTGTAGATTTCAGATGGATAACTAATGCAGATCACCACAGAATCTATTGTTTAGTGAAGAGCATTTTTCAATACATTTTGAATTCTTTGAAACCAACTTCACCATGAAGGGTAATATCTAGGTTACAGTTCCTGCATTCAAAGAGAGAAAAGCAGTTGGATTTGCGTGAAAGTTATGGATAGAAGATGAATGCACCAACTGCAAGTTAGGATAATTATGTCGAATATAATGCATGAATACACAGGGGATATGCCAAAAATAAATACAATGAAGACATGGTGAAACTGATGATAATTTCTTTACCTATAGGACCAAGCTGACCTATTAGGAATGCAAGATTAGGAACAGTCCAACAAACAACAATTGTTACCTGATCAAGATCTGGTAATCTTAAGTAAAAACAGGCACTCCATGAAACAAGCTAGAGTGTTCACTCGAATAATACATGACTTGTGCAATATGTACAGCCAGGAAATTATTTCAATTTGTACATGAATAAAATAAATTTAATATTCACATGCATGTCATTTATGTATTAACTTACTTTTTTCTTTCCTTACAAAGCTAGCATTTTCTGGTTTCTCCTTGAGGTGAGAGGTAGCCATGTATACAATCACAATAAGGACCATAGAGACTATCCACACAACACCATCGAATGAAAGCTAAAATAGAGTAAGATACAAGAACCTGTTCAATGAAACATGCATGCTCACACTGCATTGGTATTCCTGACGAAGATACATCGACCACAGACCATAACTCAGTGAGTGTACCAAAAACCAAATACAAGACAATAGAATTCCGTAAAAGCTAGAATATACAGGCATGTGGCCAGCATAATTATGGGCAAGAGGCAGTTAGGTAGCTTGTTTAGGTATCCCCAGAAGATTGTTAAAATAATATTTTTGATTTAGTTTTTCTTATTTTTACTTTGCTTCTATTCTCCCTCCTGTAATTGATCCAGACTCACAGTGGGACTGGCAAAAGGAGTAAATATTACACTTCTAAGGATTTTATTGCTGACCAGAAACTGTGCAGTGTTCCCTTCAACCTTTCCTTTGCTGGCAAGGGAAAATATATCGCATGAGCCTTAAGTTTTACCCAATTCACAGACTAACAAATGTGTAAATAATCTGGCTATCAAAACTGGAACATGTAAACAATGATGGTAGCCATGAGTCTGTTTGACATCTTAAGCTTTGCCTCAAAACTTGGCTCATATGGACCAGATTCTGCAAGATTCTATACCTACTGTATCCATGCTGAGAAAGATGAGGCTACCTGATCTTCTTTACCTCATCCATTGGTATAATTTAAGTCAATATTGTCACTACTAGATGCTTGTTTGATAGCAGTATTAGCTGAAATGAACCACAATTAAAATTTCAAACATGGATACTAATTGTAACCAGTTCCAAGGATAACTACATGCATGATGGAATTATGGAGTATTTGCTGAGACAGCAACACAGGCACCATGGACTGACCACTTTTCACCCAACCCAAGGATGCGGGATTCTCCATAGAATAATCAACTATTCAACTAGACTGGTATAGGTAGCTGGCTATACAAATAGCACTCAAGTCTAAAGACCAACACAGCTTCTTAATCAGAGAATTCTTGGTGCTTTCCAGTAACAGCGAAAGTTTTAACGATCAGCAGCCCGGAGGAAGATCTTGTAGCAAACCTAACTTTAGTCTTGAAAATGGTGTGCATGTAAAAATGGACCAGCTGGGCTAGGGCTAGGGCTATGGCTAGGGCTAGGGCTAGGGCTACAGATTGTCAACTCGTTGCAAAATTTCCTTATTCTTCCTTTAATGGCTAAGAATGTTTTTGGATTCCCACACTTTGTACACTTCAAGAAGGTTGAGCTAGATAACTTATAATAAGAGTGATCTCTATTGTATGGATTGAAAGTGTCATAATTATGAGTTTCAGCAATTGTGACAGCCATATTCTATAAAGACTTCTCTTGTGTTTTTGCGGTGCCCCACAAAAGTCTTAATGGAGGTAACGAGAAGATTCTTTTGACAGACCAACATATGTACCCGTAATTATACCTGGAGGAAAAACACAATTAATTTATCCAGCTTCAGGATGTGCAGCAGCAAAGGGGCATTGCCTATGTCTCGTTAGGTTTATTGATTTTATAGGTGTCTCTTGCACATTATTATTGAATATACCACATTACATCATATATTAAGCCGATCACACAAGCATAATTATTTTAAACTTGGGACATTTATTAGATACAAGAACATGTCATGCTTTCTAATTTGTTTTGATGCCATATCGTAATTGTCTTCATTTTTTCAGTGATAGATGCACAACACATGCACACTGAACTCAGGTTATCTATTCACACAAGTTGTTAACCCTATCATTATGGAGCTTCATAAGAACCAATTACAGTGTACTGATAAGTAAGGTGAACTTGATCTATCAGTTGTTATAGGAATAGCTTCTGTTAGTAACCATATTATTATGTATTATAAGCAAGTGTAAAATCACCACAGGAACATGACTAAGGTTGGTTTTGTACTTCACCTCTTTTCTGCAGTTGCCTGTGATTTCATAACATGGATACACCCTGGAGAGGATAGATCAGGAGCTCGAGGGGAGGAGTCATCGGGAGGTGGAATGATAGCATCAACCTGAAGCATACATTATTACAATGATATATATGATATATATGATATAATAAAATTTCATTCTTATCTCAAATCAAACATAATATTGTAATTGAATAAAGCTCTATAATCATTATAAATACATATACAGTGTACCTCAATTTTCCTATTAGTCTTCTTATGTCCATTTTCCTTAATCAATTCGTAATTGATAGCTTGCATGCTGAAATTTGACTCCAAACTGTCATGACTAATTGGAAGCTAAAATGGTTCAGTTTAAGGATTAGTGAGGAAGAAAGTGGTTGAAGAAGAGTAAGAAGGATATTTAGAAGAGAGTAACAAAGAAAAAAGTGATAAAAACAATGGCAATAGAAAAAACTTGATTATAAAGAAGATATCATGGGTAGAACAATGTGAGGCAAAGAAGAAATGATATCAAGTGTAAAACTAATATTTTAATACCGTATTATTAACTGAAGACACTACTGATCTTACTGCAACTTCCATAGGTTTAGTTTGAACTTCATCAATAGCTGGCAGAACTTTTGAAGTGATATCTAAATTTATAGAAAATATCATTCTAACTGTCAAAGTTTATTTCTCACCCTGATCATGAACTGCCAAATGCCTGATACGAACATTTACGGTGTTCAGTAACTGGAAATAATATATATATATACTGTATATATATATATATATATATATATTTTTTTTTTTAACATAAAGTAAAATATAATATGCTGACATACATAGTTCAATGCAGTATAGAGTACAATGTCCTTTTAAGTAAGTAAGTAAGAACAATAAATAAATAAATAAATAAATAAATAAATAAATAAATAAATAAATAAATAATCTAAAGAGTTCCATCAACCTCAGCCCCAACTGGAGGGTTGCGGCTAAGCCAGAGCGTAGCATTTCCTCTCCAGAGGCTGACCGACAACCGTTGGAAAATATGCCGAATTGCATCCGATGAAGAACTCCCCAATCGCTGTGCTTGGTGACGACCGATGTCCGAGATGGTTCGGGCAGCCTCCTCACTCCAACCCCCAAGCGATTCCACAACTAGGGGAACGAAATCGACAACCACCGACTGGCAATCAGCCGAGTGAGCTGCTCTCTTCCGAGCCATACCGACGGACATAGCATAGCCTTGGGTGGAAGCAGCCCCGTCCACGGTGAGACGTTGGAGGGTGGAGATGACGTGGACATCTAGGGCAGCGGCACGACCTCTCTTCCAGTTCGGAAGGAAAATATCTGCTGGACGACTCTGAGAGCCTGGAATAAGGGCAGGAATTTCTTTTCTAGAGGCGAGGGCGGCAGACTGAGACACCGAGAAGATAGAGTCTCTGATGGCGTCATGACGGTGAATACGATCACCATCACCCCCACACCCAACCTGATGATCACCGAAAGAGTCCATGGCAACGTTGCAGACAGGGCAAATTGAACCGTCTTTCACCATCCTGAGGCACTGCAAGCAATGTTGAAATTCCCTATCCTGGAAATGAAGGCCAGGTGAACTAGAAGGGACAACATTTAGCCAATCACTGGCATGGTCAATAGGACAACCTAATAAGAGCTTTAGATCGGGAGTCATCAGCAAGAGCCAAAAGATTGTCGAACGAATTCATATCAATAGCGTGAGAGAGAGAGCGTTGGCGTAAGGGGACATCCACTTCATCGATAGTACACCACTCGGGTTTGTCAACAGCAAGGGCCAGGGAATGCAGAGTGGAAGAGAGGTGGAAAGAAGGACCTGGTGTACGCCCCAGGATACTCGCAACCAAGCTTTTAGTAAGGACCAACGAACCCAGGAAAGCTGCTGGAGCATGCAGGGAAGCACTCCGGATTGAGAGACCACCTAAGGAACAAGGGAGTGAAGCCTTTAACCAAGCCCTATCAGATAAAGGACTACCAACAATATCAGTAAGAGCATCTCTCATAGCATGGTCAAAAGCAACAGTGGCCTCAGTAAGAAAGGAGGGAGGGCAGGTCCGAAGAGAGAAAGAAACTTTGGGAAAGCCAAGGCAAGAGCGAAGGAGACAAGTGGCCATCTGTGAGTCCTGGAGGTCCGGAAGTTTTCCAAGCACACCCTGTACCTTTGTAACATGCTCATGAAAGGAAGACTCACAGAATAAAGGAGGGCCAATAGGAGAGCCAAGAAGAACAAAACCTTCAGAGGTGGAGGGAATATCTGCTGGGAGGGGGTTAGGGACAGAAGAGGAGTTCACAGGGATGAATAGCAGGTATTTAGATCGATTCAACTGCAGACCATACGAAGGGGCCTCACTTTCGATTATTGCAAGGGCAGCACAATTCATCACCAGTACCACAGAGAGTACCATCATCAAGGTACCAGGTATTGACGAGAAGGTGAGGGACCTGAGCCTTTATTTTTTCAACAATGGGATGGAGTGCTAAAGCAAACCCAATGGGCCCAAGAGGATCACCCTACCCTGTTGAACCCCACAACAACTGAGGATGTCGTGGTCCCCAAACTGGAGGATAGGTTGAGAACCATAGCAGCTTTCAAGCCACAGCGACAAAGAGGGTAGACGAGACCTGACCTCCTTGAACATAGAAGCACGGTCTATGGAATTGAAGGCATTGGTGAAGTCCAAGAGAAGGGTCCATTTATCTTCCGGCCGAATGTTTACATCTTCCTGAATATGAGCAACTGCATGCACAATAGCCTCGCATCCCCCCTTGACCCCCACACCCAGCTGGAGTGGGGGCAGAATATTTAACCCCTCTGGCCTGGCAATCCTAGACATACATTTCGAAGTGAGCCGGCGCAAAACCTCTCCTACAGCTATTGGACGGAGGCCACCGCTCTTCTTTTTAACCGCAAAAAGGGAAGCACCACATAGGTGAGGGATAACTTCATGTGGCAACTGACCATCACATAGCAGCTTAACTACCCCTAGGATAGCAGTGAGGGCTTTATTACCGCGGACAGAAGAGGGGCAGAGAATAGCTTCTTTGAAATGGCTTGTTCTAAGACCAGAGGGTCCAGGAGCAGAACCATTAGGGAATGACTACGTCTGACTATGTAAATATCATCTCAGTATCCATTATATTTATTATTGCGTTTATAAATTACAGCCAAAATGGAGAGCCATTATTACAGGAAGAATTCCAGATAAATTTAATTTAGATCCTGAAGCAGCCATAAATAAGATCATCCCGTGTCTCTGAGCATACCAATGCGACATGTGAAATCAATATGTTTTCTGCACCTAAGATTTTTATTGTTGCCAGAGGTCATTATAATTAGCTATATTGATGATATTTGAAGTAATCATGAAATTACTATTAGGCTATGTTCAGATAATTGCTGAAGTTTTTATAATGGCTATGGTGATTTCAAGAATGGAGCAACCAAACTCTTGCAGCTACCTCAATAACTTCATTAATTTGTTATACTTTTGTGTATATTTCTCCTTTTATGTAATCATTTCTGATTCACGAAACTTGATATATATGTAAATAATATTTTGGCTTCGTTGAAAGTTTATCCTTGATTCATTGAATATCCACCAAATTCTATCTCCCCACTCAAAAAACTTTCTCTCCACAATATAATATATATGGTACTATATATAATCAATGGAGAATAAGGGCTATAGAATTGATAGTTTCTCAGTGAGCTTACTAATTTAAACTATGTAGCTATATATGATGAGTGTAATTTGGACATGAATGGATTATCGTAGGTTGCCTACTGTATAAAATACTTGCTATTAATAATAATAAGAGTTATTAAGAGGGAAAAGTTAAAGAAAACAAAGTGAGAAATTAATTATGAGATATAAATATATATGGGGACAAGACAGTATACTCTGCAAGATTTCCTGTAATCATTCACTAAATTTTCAACTTTCAAAAATACTTTCCATCAACTTCTTTTTGAGCATAATATTACAAGGTAAAATTACTAAAACTAGCATAATAATATCATCAGTTAGCTGTATTTAGGAGGCTTCATATATACCCAGGTTTGAATTTTGCGTAAACACTCTCAATCCAGGTTAAACAACTTGTAGCTAACCCACTTCAATGGGTCCATGGATTTACTAATTGAAGTGGGTTCTAAAATGGTAATGTAAATGAGGCTGTAGATAACATGAAATGGAGATGCAGACCTTTTTACAAGAAACATGAACAAAGTGGGAGTGCAGCATAGGGTATAAATCTTGGAAAGTGCTACAGAGATTATAGCTGGTCTTGTTAACACTGACACAACATTATTACTGTGGTGCATTGCAATGCATGACATCAAATAATTTGTGTTGTTGCTATCACATAATTAGTGTCATGGCCAATATTGGCATAATTATATTTGTCACAATTAGATTGTTAACATGTGCAGTTTGTGCAAGAACTCTAGCTTTCCACTCAGCTCTGTTTGTTATCAAATTGACACATCCAACGCATTCTAATTTCAGTGTGGCAAAGAAGGATTGTATTAAATTGAAAGGGAGAGGTGAGAGTTCATCTGAGATCCTTGAAATCCCTTCCCAAATCCATCTACCTAACATGCACCCATTGTTGCTTTTGTGTGCTATAAACTGTCCACAAAATAAAAAATGAGATTTTTTTGGTAAGCACTAAGTGAAATCCTGTAGCATTGATTAGAGGAGCACAAGACAATATTTAGGCACTATTAGTTGATTAATAGTTTCTCCTGTGGTCCATAGGTTAGGTAGTATTTTTATTGTTGTATTTATATACTACATTACAGTATTTTTCGGGAATAATATGATCATATTAAACTGCAATTTGGTGCAAATATAAAGTACACAAACAATATTTATATAGCAATATGTCATGCTATGTCTACAACATAATTTACAGCAAAGAAATCCAACTAGGAGCATCTACTTATTCAAGAGTAAAGGGATTTGGAGTAGTTCCCAGTAGTATAGCTGTGTAGCAATCCTAAACAGAAAAGCTTCCAGAAAGAGCAGTACAGGATAGTAAGAGAAAGCAAGAGGTCTGAAACTTGAGTAAAAGCTTTCCACTAGTAGCTCAATTCTTCAGGTAATAGCTCCCCTTATATAGCTCAATATTGTGAAGGAAGTTTCAATTGAAAGTCTAATACTAGGGTAAATGTGCCTGTATTACTGAAAATGGTATATGAGGTTATTAACTAGAGTATAATCTCCAATTTCTAGTTTAATACATAGAAGGTTTGAAACTGAGGTAAAAGCTCTCCTCTATGTATAGAAATTCTAATATCGGGGTAATAACTCACATATATGTATATATAGAAAGTCTATTTGTCGCCTGAATGCCAGTTTATGTGTTAGCTCAAATTTGTACAAGAGGTTTAAAACTAAGGTATATATAAGTTCCAATTATCTAGTTAATTCTGTAAACATAGGAGGTCTGAAACTGGTTACACGCCACCATATAAGGGGTAAGTTCCCATTATGTAGATCTATTCTGTATAATTATAAGACTTATAAAAGCACCCTCTGTAGATAGCTCAATACACTATACATAGGATAGTCAAAATATCCCCCCATACGTAGCTAATATTCTTGAAGCATTTTGAAACTAAATAATTCTCCCTGTACCAATGTTTGAACCAAGGGTGCAAGGAGCTTTGAACAAACATCCATACTAAGTGGCTCATTTCTTGGAGTTTGAAACTAGGGGAGCCACTTAAAATGACAAGTGCTAACAAATGTCTTCTTCCAAAATGCACTACAATGAGACTTTATTACTTAATGTGTACATTTCAAACAGATTTTATATCTCACTGGACTCTGACTGCATTTCACTTCCCCACTACTCTTTCAACATTAGAAAATTCTAACTTTAGATAAATTCCTCCACAAGTGTGTCCAGTAATATCTGTCACAAGTGACTGCTGTTCGACTTTCTTGTGAATCTAATCCCTGACTAAAGTAACTAGGACTAACTACATTTGTATCATTATAGCATGGAGCATTGAGGTTCCTACCTCTAGGTGGATTAATTAAACTAGTTGCTGACCAATATATATGGAATTGAGCTACCCATAGGGGAAGTGTTTGTCCTTGTTCAGATCTCATATCATCGAATTGAACTAGATAAAGGGGCTTTATCTTGACTCAAAACCCTTATAAAATATTGTTTTATATATAGGGGTGGGATCTTTTACCCTAGTTTGAAACATAGAAATGGGTTTGTTGTTATTATAATTATATACTTTTTTGGATGGAAATGAAATAAGAACTAATTAAAAAATACAGGAAATATCAGAGTCCAATAACTACAAATTAATAAAACACCAATTAACTTGTGAATCATTTAAAAAAAAATTAATAATAATAAAAATAATAAAAATAAATAAATAAAATAATAATAATGATGATAATAATCATGATGTGGCCATGTCGTTTATTAAGGAGTCAAGCAGGAGAATTCTGTAGCAGACTAGGGAGGCTAAGACCCATTCCTACATACTTGCTCCAACGGTTGTCGGTAGAAATACCACTGCCGCAATGCTGGGAACATCTTGTGTGTATATAGGAAACCTCAGACTGTTTTTAACTACCAAATACACCAATGGTCTCGAAGCCCAGAGGAATGAAATAATGAGTGTCTCTGATCGAACGATACTTTATTATTATTATTTGTTTTTTTGTTTTTATTGTTGTTATTATTGTTGTTGTTATAGTTGTTATTATTGTTGTTATTTTTGTTATTTATTGTTATTATTATTATTGTTGTTATTATTGTTGTTGTTATTATCATTGTTATTATCATTGTTATTATCATTGTTATTATCATTATTATTATCATTATAATTATCATTATAATTATCATTATAATTATCATTATTATTATCATTATTATTATTATTATTATTATTATTATTATTATTATTATTATTATTATTATTATTATTATTATTATTATTATGATCAAACAGATCAAACAACAACAACAAAACAATAACAACAACAACACTAATAATTACACAAGACTGTCCATGCCCGAGCCTCCCATTGCCCCCATGACTGCAAGAGCATTGCCTCTCTGTACCGCCACAGACAATTGTTGCATCAAAAATTGGTATGAATTCTCTTCCCCAGTGTGTTGCTTCATTTTCCTTCCGAGTTCCTTTAGGAAGGCCAATGACTTTGGGCCAATGGCACCTAGGGTCTCAACCGCAACTGGCACAAAAATTATTATTATTATTATTATTATTATTATTATTATTATTATTATTATTATTATTATTATTATTATTATTATTATTATTATTATTATTATTATTATTATTATTATTATTATTATTATTATTATTATTATTATATATATCAAACAACAACAACAAAACAATAACAACAACAACACTAATAATTACACAAGACTGTCCATGCCCGAGCCTCCCATTGACCCCATGACTGCAAGAGCATTGCCTCTCTGTACCGCCACAGACAATTGTTGCATCAAAAATTGGCATGAATTCTCTTCCCCAGTGTGTTGCTTCATTTTCCTTCCGAGTTCCTTTAGGAAGGCCAATGACTTTGGGCCAATGGCACCTAGGGTCTCAACCGCAACTGGCACAAAAAAACAATTCCTAGTAAGGCAGTGGTACTTGTCCTCCTTTTTCTCTTCAGCCATGGCAGCTACCGCACCTGAGCTCCTGGTAGCTTGAGCACAATAGGACTGTGCCAGAGTGTTGGGGCAGATCACATCCCAGATCAGGGGCTTGCCACATTTCCATGGCACCATGGTGATTCCATCCGGACGCTTGCCGTCCATATGATTGAGTCCAGACGGTTCCAGCCTTGAAGGTACCTGAGCAGATGACATAGCCCTATGAATAATGTTATTCATTGAGGAATGTCGGTAGTGACGACCCTCACTCTTCTTGCAGCTCAAACTGTGCAGACCAAAATGGTCCACCTCTGCATCACAGTGCTGGCATAAGTGGGGATGGCAAAGAGGGGACCCCAAACGAAGGCCAACAGCAATCCTGATAGTTGCGTCGTCCATCCTCAAACCCAAGTTGGAGATTGGGGGTGCACGAAGCCATGCTCCAGATTCCCTAGCAGAGACAGCCAAAAACCTAGCTCTTGTCAGGCTATCTGAGCACTGGCGGTACTAAGGGGGGGGCGGAGAGGTCGTCCGCCCCCCCAACCAACACAGCTTTACCAGCCAGTAGCAAGCTAAGCTAAGCTCTATCATTCCACAAACCATTCACGCGTAATTTGATGCCGAGTCAATAATTTTGAACGCCGTTTGTGAGATGGTCCACTATCACGAGAATAAGATTGAGTCGAGTGCTTGCTTGCTATTGAAAATTGTAGCTTTGAGCTGGCAGCTAGTGAATGTGCTTGTGTCGTAGACTCGGAGAGACCTAGTGAATAGTGTAGTAGAGCCATTTCACACCTGACCCGCGCAAATCTGCGCGCGTTTAATTTCGCGTTATTATAAATTAAAAAAAAAATTAAAACATTTTATTTTATTTTTTATTATATAATAAAATATAATAGCTATATAGAGTGCAGATTATTATATAAAGGGACAAACTTTAGACAATAACTGGAGATGCTGAACTGTCTACTTTCCCACTTATTGTCATTAGTGTTGCCCACTAAATCATTGTCATTGTCTCATCATCATTGCCTTTGAAGTCTTTGAAGTTCATATATATAGTGTATTTAATAATGTTCTGATTACTTTTTCTATAATGAGATTGCTGAAGTATAAAGCTAGCTAGTTCTTAGGCTGTAGTTGTTCTTCTGAGTTGATCTATTTCACTTGAGTATCTGTACTTCAGTCAGTTACCATCAATGCATTCAGTATCTTGCAGCAGTCATCTACACTGTCTGCAAGTCCAGATGTCAGACAGTGTGTCAAAAAGCTTTGCAAAACTAGGTGGACATGCAGATATGAAGTCATAAAGGCAATCGAGGCAAATTTCCAAGTAATTTTTTTAACTATCGAAGATGAAACATCACAGGCAAAGGCTGCAGCTGATGCTAGAGGCTTATTGCACCAATTTCAGAGCTTTGTGTTTCTCCTGGTCATGACTGTGCTAAAGCAGCTCCTGGTCAGTACCTTCAATCTAGGCAGATTGACTTAGGAGCAGCAGTCTCATCCATCAAGGCCACACTCACTGTTTTAAGGAGACAGAGAACTGAAGACAAGTTTCAGGAGTTCTTTGGGACAGCTACTTCTCTTACTAACACAATTGGTGCTGATATTCCCACAGTGCTCTCTGCACGGAGGAAGAGAGTCTTGCTGCGACTTGATCATATGTGGCATACCGAGCATCATCACGAAACGGTTGAAAGTAAGTACAGAGCAGAATTTTACTATCAGGTAATGGACGTATTGATGGAACAAATAGAAGGGCGATTCTCACAAGAAACAAAGAACCTCTTAGTTTCTTTCAGCTACCTCCAGCCTGAAAAATTGCTGAAGCGGGGTGAGGAGCAAAAAACAGACAGCAACTTGCAGCACCTAGCTGAGTTCTATGGAATGAATGAATCAGCTCTGAAAACAGAGTTTTCCCTGTTTAAGGAATCTAGGAGAGACCTTCTTCAAAATTGCAAAACAGTTCTGGATGTATTACAAGTTTTGCATGAGACTGGTCTGCACAGAGTGTATGGAGAACTATACCAACTTTATTGTTTGTTTGTCACACTTCCTGTGACCACAGCATCCTATGAGAGAAGCTTTAGTAAACTCACCATTGTTAAAAATAAGCTTCGATCCACGACATCTCAAGAGAGAGTAGAGAACTTAATGATTCTTTTTGTTGAAAATGATATCACTGCTAAGCTATATTATAACTCTATTACTGACACCTTTGCATCCATGGGACCTCGACAAATGCAATTATGATTCCAAAAAATATAAAATTTAATATAAATCAAAGGCCTTGATGTTAATTTCTGTATGACATAAAAAATATAAAATTTCCTGGAGGTATATACATTGCAGAATGCAGACCATCCCTAGTTATTTTGCATGCAACATGCAATCGTAGCTATGTTTCTCCCCCCCAACATAGTAATGCTGTGCACACCTGTGTATCTGAGGCATTGCTTAGCAAGGACTCCATGTCTTTGGAAACTTGATAGGCATCCCACGACTTCTGGAGGCATGCTGCTGAACCAAGAGGTGTAGGAAAATCATGATCTTTTGACCACAGCAATAAAGCCTCTTCACGATTTTGGAGTGGGAGAGACTGCAGGTGTGTAGGGAGGATACGTTGGACCAGGTCGCAACAGGCAGCAGCCGAGGCCATGAAGGCTGATGGGGCAATCTGCACAGCACGCCTAATACCAAGACCACCTACTCTGATTGGAAGACTGGCTTGAGACCAAGCTGTGTCATCATCACCAAATTGAATATTGATGATGATGCTCACAATAGTCTTGAGGGCATCGTCATAGGTAGCTAGGACAGGAGACAGGAAGCAAGAGGAGCTCCTGAGGATGTACTGCAGCTTTGGGATGGAAAATGAGCTACGCAGTAAAATCAAAGCCTCATGGGCCGAGATGTAGCTTAGCCTTTCCCCCATCACCTCAAGGGATTTCACCTTCTCCAAAAGGGAAGCAGAGATCGATTCTACGCTACCAAGCGGTGCACCAAGAAGACATGCTTCATCAGGATCTGTCACACATGCACCTGGAAGTGAGCATTATTATTATTATTATTATTATTATTATTATTATTATTATTATTATTATTATTATTATTATTATTATTATTATTATTATTATTATTATTATTATTATTATTATTATTATTATTATTATTATTATTATTATTATTATTATTATTATTATTATTATTATTATTATTATTATTATTATTATTATTATTATTATTATTATTATTATTATTATTATTATTATTATTATTATTATTATTATTATTATTATTATTATTATTATTATTATTATTATTATTATTATTATTATTATTATTATTATTATTATTATTATTATTATTATTATTATTATTATTATTATTAATTATTATTACTACTATTATTATTACTACTATTATTATTATTACTATTATTATTATTACTATTATTATTATTATTATTATTATTATTATTATTATTATTATTATTATTATTATTATTATTATTATTATTATTATTATTATTATTATTATTATTATTATTATTATTATTATTATTATTATTATTATTATTATTATTATTATTATTATTATTATTATTATTATTATTATTATTATTATTATTATTATTATTATTATTATTATTATTATTATTATTATTATTATTATTATTATTATTATTATTATTATTATTATTATTATTATTATTATTATTATTATTATTATTATTATTATTATTATTATTATTATTATTATTATTATTATTATTATTATTATTATTATTATTATTATTATTATTATTATTATTATTATTATTATTGTTGTTATTGTTGTTCTTATTCTTGTTGTGATTGTTGTTATTGTTATTGTATATATTATATTTAATTTGTTATTATATATATATAAAATTATATTTTATTTATTTTTTAATTATTTTTTAAACATTTTATTTGTTGTACTTCAGCTTCATGTGCATGTGCTTGACGCATGTGCCAGATTCATCATTTTTTGTTAATTGTTGTAATTGTTGTATTTATATTTTGAAAACAGGACAAGGTTATAAGCAAGTCCAATCCTGACTACTCCCCACTGATCCCGCAACTCGCACGGTGTTGTCAGACCTAAGCTGGAAATAGGAAGAGCTCTGAGCCAAGTACCACACTGCCAGTAGATGGGATCTGACCATGTCATCCAGGGCACACTTCAAGGAGGGATTTTGCTGTGGTTGTCACTAACAAAGTGTCCCAGATCTTCTGACTGAGGCTACATTTACCAGTGGGATGGAGACTGCCATGGCCCTATGACCACACTGAAACAGCATCATCCAAGTGTAGCATTGGTAGAGACTGCAAGCTAGCTGGTAGAATGTGGCTGATGAGACTAGAGGAGGTAGCGGCTGAAGCTGGTAGGCAGAAAGGGCAGGCTTCCCCTCACTCCGGAATCCAAGACCACCAATATCTAACAGGTAGGTTTGCTTGTAACCACGTTGGACCTTCATCACCAAAATGAATGTTGATCACATTACTCACATCATAGGCAATTAGATCAATGGAGAGGAAATGGAGAAGTTCTGAGGGTATGCAGGAGTTTGGGGATGGCAAAGGAGTTCTGTAGCAGGACATTACCATCATGGGCTGTGATATGCTACACCCATAACCTCGAGG
The DNA here is from genome assembly GCA_028752905.1 of Cladorhizidae sp. MBARI D1340-BT2. Taxonomy (NCBI): domain Eukaryota; kingdom Metazoa; phylum Porifera; class Demospongiae; order Poecilosclerida; family Cladorhizidae; species Cladorhizidae sp. MBARI D1340-BT2. The sequence continues at coordinate 20,100,145 of JAQNBH010000007.1, read as the reverse complement.
CTTTGAGCTTTTCCTCAGCAAGAAGAAATCATCCCCGAGAATGGGCTGAGACACGTTGGCGAGCACAAAAGTCCAGGTAAACTTTTGGAATCCCAGGTTCAGTGGGATGGTGAATGTGCCATACGTCTGGATGGTGGTCCCATTCATGCTCGTAAGAAGCAAATTTTGGTTGGCCAGGTGCAAACTGTACTCACTAGGTGGGTCTGGGGGCATGCTCCCCCAGGAAATTTTTGGATTTCAGACATTCTAAGATCGCTTCTGGTGCAATCTTGTAACAACAAGAGTTAATACAAGTTGGAATGTACTTGAAGCTATATAGAACTAAAGGCACGATTCCACTTTGCTCTCAAGCTACATTTTTGCACTTCAAAATCTCCTACTGCCATGCACACCTCTAGCTGCTCTAAACCAGGGTGTACCCTAGAGACATGATAGCATCTTACAATTGTAGTTGTGCTACTTTGTAAAATCCCTGCCCAATGAAGCAAAACTCTATGGAAACATTCAATTTCATGAAAAGGGACAATCCTCCTACCCACAGTGGAAATAGATCCCCTTGGACACAAAATCATTATGGGCCTACGTGACATCCTTTCTGGACTCACCAAACATGAAGTCATGAGGTTACTGGACGATGCCGGGAAGATTGCTCTTACCTGCTCCAACATGATATTCCGGCATTTAGATTGTTGTCCTCTTTAATGCATCATAATCATTAAACCTGTTTTATCTTGTGTGCCACTTTTAAGTTTGTCATAATTGTAATTTGGTGAGAAATTGATAGCTTTACATATCAACGTTGGCGTACTTACAATGACAATAATAATTGCTGCTACCCAATGCTGGCTTAAAGTTCTAAAGGCTAACGTTCGTCCATATTTTACTTCCATTGTTTTAGAGTAATCCCCGGAGGAAATTCTCACACCTGGATGAAATATTATGGTGTGGCCAAATGCTGGGCTAGCGTCAGAGTTGATATGCGCATGCTCAGTTGAACGTGTTATGTTTTTGAAGACGCTCTTAGTCAGAATAATGATATTTTCAAGTTGATCCCTCATTTGGGCGACCTTTTCACTGTTGTACTTAAGTACATCGTTTTATTTCCAGTTACTCGTACTGAACACCGCAAATATTCGTGTCAGGCATTTGGCAGTTCATGATCAGGGTGAGAAATAAACTTTGACGGCGTAAATTCTTGATAGAACATGCCTAGAATGATATTTTCTATAAATTTAGATATCACTTCAAAAGTTCTGCCAGCTATTGATAAAGTTCAAACTAAACCTATGGAAGTTGCAGTAAGATCAGTAGTGTCTTCAGTTAATAATACGGCAATAAAATATTAGTTTTACACTTTATATCATTTCTTCTTTGCCTCACATTGTTCTACCCATGACATCTTTTTTATAATCAAGTTTTTCCTATTGCCATTGTTTTTATCACTTTTTTCTTTGTTACTCTCTTCTAAATATCCTTCTTACTCTTCTTCAACCACTTTCTTCCTCACTAATCCTTTAACTGAACCATTTTAGCTTCCAATTAGTCATGACAGTTTGGAGTCAAATTTCAGCATGCAAGCTATCAATTACGAATTGATTAAGGAAAATGGACATAAGAAGACTAATAGGAAAATTGAGGTACACTGTATATGTATTTATAATGATTATAGAGCATTATTCAATTACAATATTATGTTTGATTTGAGATAAGAATGAAATCTTATTATATCATATATATCATATATATCATTGTAATATAATGTATGCTTCAGGTTGATGCTATCATTCCACCTGCCGATGACTCCTCCCCTCGAGCTCCTGATCTATCCTCTCCAGGGTGTATCCATGTTATGAAATCACAGGCAACTGCAGAAAAGAGGTGAAGTACAAAACCAACCTTAGTCATGTTCCTGTGGTGATTTTACACTTGCTTATAATACATAATAATATGGTTACTAACAGAAGCTATTCCTATAACAACTGATAGATCAAGTTCACCTTACTTATCAGTACACTGTAATTGGTTCTTATGAAGCTCCATAATGATAGGGTTAACAACTTGTGTGAATAGATAACCTGAGTTCAGTGTGCATGTGTTGTGCATCTATCACTGAAAAAATGAAGACAATTACGATATGGCATCAAAACAAATTAGAAAGCATGACATGTTCTTGTATCTAATAAATGTCCCAAGTTTAAAATAATTATGCTTGTGTGATCGGCTTAATATATGATGTAATGTGGTATATTCAATAATAATGTGCAAGAGACACCTATAAAATCAATAAACCTAACGAGACATAGGCAATGCCCCTTTGCTGCTGCACATCCTGAAGCTGGATAAATTAATTGTGTTTTTCCTCCAGGTATAATTACGGGTACATATGTTGGTCTGTCAAAAGAATCTTCTCGTTACCTCCATTAAGACTTTTGTGGGGCACCGCAAAAACACAAGAGAAGTCTTTATAGAATATGGCTGTCACAATTGCTGAAACTCATAATTATGACACTTTCAATCCATACAATAGAGATCACTCTTATTATAAGTTATCTAGCTCAACCTTCTTGAAGTGTACAAAGTGTGGGAATCCAAAAACATTCTTAGCCATTAAAGGAAGAATAAGGAAATTTTGCAACGAGTTGACAATCTGTAGCCCTAGCCCTAGCCCTAGCCATAGCCCTAGCCCTAGCCCAGCTGGTCCATTTTTACATGCACACCATTTTCAAGACTAAAGTTAGGTTTGCTACAAGATCTTCCTCCGGGCTGCTGATCGTTAAAACTTTCGCTGTTACTGGAAAGCACCAAGAATTCTCTGATTAAGAAGCTGTGTTGGTCTTTAGACTTGAGTGCTATTTGTATAGCCAGCTACCTATACCAGTCTAGTTGAATAGTTGATTATTCTATGGAGAATCCCGCATCCTTGGGTTGGGTGAAAAGTGGTCAGTCCATGGTGCCTGTGTTGCTGTCTCAGCAAATACTCCATAATTCCATCATGCATGTAGTTATCCTTGGAACTGGTTACAATTAGTATCCATGTTTGAAATTTTAATTGTGGTTCATTTCAGCTAATACTGCTATCAAACAAGCATCTAGTAGTGACAATATTGACTTAAATTATACCAATGGATGAGGTAAAGAAGATCAGGTAGCCTCATCTTTCTCAGCATGGATACAGTAGGTATAGAATCTTGCAGAATCTGGTCCATATGAGCCAAGTTTTGAGGCAAAGCTTAAGATGTCAAACAGACTCATGGCTACCGTCATTGTTTACATGTTCCAGTTTTGATAGCCAGATTATTTACACATTTGTTAGTCTGTGAATTGGGTAAAACTTAAGGCTCATGCGATATATTTTCCCTTGCCAGCAAAGGAAAGGTTGAAGGGAACACTGCACAGTTTCTGGTCAGCAATAAAATCCTTAGAAGTGTAATATTTACTCCTTTTGCCAGTCCCACTGTGAGTCTGGATCAATTACAGGAGGGAGAATAGAAGCAAAGTAAAAATAAGAAAAACTAAATCAAAAATATTATTTTAACAATCTTCTGGGGATACCTAAACAAGCTACCTAACTGCCTCTTGCCCATAATTATGCTGGCCACATGCCTGTATATTCTAGCTTTTACGGAATTCTATTGTCTTGTATTTGGTTTTTGGTACACTCACTGAGTTATGGTCTGTGGTCGATGTATCTTCGTCAGGAATACCAATGCAGTGTGAGCATGCATGTTTCATTGAACAGGTTCTTGTATCTTACTCTATTTTAGCTTTCATTCGATGGTGTTGTGTGGATAGTCTCTATGGTCCTTATTGTGATTGTATACATGGCTACCTCTCACCTCAAGGAGAAACCAGAAAATGCTAGCTTTGTAAGGAAAGAAAAAAGTAAGTTAATACATAAATGACATGCATGTGAATATTAAATTTATTTTATTCATGTACAAATTGAAATAATTTCCTGGCTGTACATATTGCACAAGTCATGTATTATTCGAGTGAACACTCTAGCTTGTTTCATGGAGTGCCTGTTTTTACTTAAGATTACCAGATCTTGATCAGGTAACAATTGTTGTTTGTTGGACTGTTCCTAATCTTGCATTCCTAATAGGTCAGCTTGGTCCTATAGGTAAAGAAATTATCATCAGTTTCACCATGTCTTCATTGTATTTATTTTTGGCATATCCCCTGTGTATTCATGCATTATATTCGACATAATTATCCTAACTTGCAGTTGCAGTTGGTGCATTCATCTTCTATCCATAACTTTCACGCAAATCCAACTGCTTTTCTCTCTTTGAATGCAGGAACTGTAACCTATATTACCCTTCATGGTGAAGTTGGTTTAAAAAAATTCAAAATGTATTGAAAAATGCTCTTCACTAAACAATAGATTCTGTGGTGATCTGCATTAGTTATCCATCTGAAATCTACAAGTTTGGTAGATGGGAGTCTGAGATACAGTCTTAGTAGGAATGCTTTCAGTAAAGCAAGTCTACACGATAATAACTAGCTATATCTAATGCCTTATTGACTGGTTAACTAAGCATCTCTTTATCAAGCATGCCAGTTATTAAACCAAAAGCTAGATATCTTAATGGATAATTCACTGATTTATCTAGCCATTGACATACACTATTGGTAGTAAAAGGTGATACTTGATGGGTGGAGTAATTGCGGCCCTTGGCTTTTGGACAAAATGTGGTAGTTATCCATATAGTAGGATAACCATTTCCTATATTTCATATAAAATAAGAAAATAATGTATTCATATTTAAGTATTGAACTATGTACAATTTCACATTCGTGCTTTGATAATTTTTTTATTGCAGAAACTATTCAATGGTATATTTATGAGGACGAATGGATGCCGACAGATTGCAATGAGGTATTTTGTTATCCTGTAGTATTCCGTATGTCTCTTATGGTCATTTAGAGTATGTGACTATATCACACTAATTTAAAGTAACTTGAGTGACATTATAATCATACATGCCTACATTAACTTTATTAGCTCTTCATGACTTTTGTTGAAATAGTTGAAGCTTTTTATAGTTGGGTTAAGAAGATACATACTTAAGCTAATGTTGAGAATAATTTGAAGGAGTCATCCAAATTGAAGTTGGGAATGGATGATAAAGATAAGATAATTTTGTTATGAATTATAATTATGTAGTTGATGTCTGACATTATCTATATAGGGTTTCTGTACTGGGGAGTCCATTGAAACTACAACAAGGTAATTATACTTTCCATTCACTCGGCCTGACTTATTTAAAGGAATCTCCATGGTATTTTTCCTTGCAGCTATTAGCAGATTTAGGAGAGTAGTAAATTTCCTAGTAGTGTTATAACTTGCTAGCTTAAATGATACATATCTCACATGGTTATTGACTGAACTCTAGCTGGAATGGTCTTCTATCAAATACATTTTTATTTGGCAGATGTAGTAGTGAAGATCATAAGATGAAGGTAGTTTTTTAAACATTATATTATGTAATATTACACAATTGCTATAAGGTTCCATAATAGTATGATTGGGATAAAATTTAATTTTAAAATATGTAATTCTTGTCACTAACCACTACCCCAATATTAAATATACAAGAAAGCTATGAAGAGACCCAACCTCTTTCAACCAACCTATCTCTATCATGGTGGGACAAACTACTACTGCCAATACAGTTCTGTACAAGTGGTAGCCTCTATGCAGCAATCCTTAACACACTCATGCATTTATCCTTCTCCAACTGCACAATGTATTTACTTAATGCCTGCCACACTGCCAAGCTAATGTGCATTAATGTGCATTGGACACATCCACACTGAATTGGAATTGGCATTATTCTGGTATACTCGATAGGTAGAATCAGAGCAACAAATTAAAGTGTTCAAATTACTACGTGAGTGTGCATTGGCAAGACTTTCATTCACTCGTGTCTTTGTGATGCTACTGTTGGAAACTTGGCTGTATAATAACTGTGGCCTGCAGCCAAACTAGCTTGACCAACTCTATTGTTAGAGAACTGTTGCTGTGTTTGTATACCCTGTATCTGGACTTCTGAAGTTTATGCAGTTGCAACCTGTCACAACACTGCAATTGCATTCTGCATTGAGGTTGCCTGTCAACAACACTGCAGTACTTGCATATCCAACAACATATTTAGTGAGCCACTGTACAAAACTGCAAAATTGAATAATCGATACGCTAACAATGACATAAATATTGGCCTGACCAGCATAACTTGCTCCGGCCCTGTATATGTAACATCCTAGTCTAATAATTACTAGAGTGGTTCTTCTATGCCTTCATCTTTTCTTTGTAGAGGCCAATGGCTCTTCAGCATCAATATTGCTCTTCCAGACTTCTAGCTTCAGAAACCACAGGAAATGTTGAAGCATCTTTGAGCTATGGACTCATGAATCTTCAGACAAAATGTACTTTAGTTTGATGTCACACGCATTGAAGGCCTTCTTATTTGCTGTTTGAAACATGCGATAGCCAATGCAAATGCAATCCTTTCATTTTAAGTGTGTGTATATATACTGGACGAATGCATTGCTATTTCAGGACATTGGGGTTCTGAAATGTAATATGTGGTATTAACCCTTACTTGCATAATAAATTACGTCCATGCAGGATTGATCAGACGATGTCGGAAGAGCAGCGAGTCCGAATTGAAAGAAACCTTCTTTTACCGCAGATCTCCAATAAACCGAACAATTACAGTAAAAGTATAAAGGATTTTTATGCAGGAAATGTACCACGTAAAAAACCTGTTTAGGGATAATACCCATCATTTTTGGCCTTTCAATAACTTCAAGAATATTTTAAATATGTATATATTCTGATTGTGATCTGATATTATCTTGAATTATGAAAATTATCTTTAAATATCCAGGCTTATATTTTAGTTTGTTCTCTGACAAGGCAACTTATAGAGTGTGAGACATGGCAATCTTAAATATTAGATTAAAAAGTTGATAATTTCACTATTATGGTTCTTTCAATTCATGTATAACACTAATCTAAAATACAATAATAATAATAATTCAGGAGGCCCCATGCCACGTGGTGAAGTTGGTCCACCTGTTTCCTCTCCAAATGGTGAGCCACCGCTTTCGGGGTTCAGTTTTAATCAAATACCCAAGTCTAAGATCCTAAAGAGGATCCCTAGTGGATCCAGAGCCCTTACCCTTTCAAAATTAGTTAGCATATTGGAAGGTGTGGTTTTCAGCAATTCTGAAAGTGCTTGGGAGAGGCTTTTCCTCTTCACTTCCAAGTCTCTGAGAGTGCCCCCAAGGTGTGGTCAGCGTTGGTCCTTAGCATCTGGGGTTAATAAGCAGCTGAGAGAGGAGAAAGATCCCCCTGTTCCAACAAACCCCCTTAGGAAGAGCAGAGCTACTGTTCTGGATCCCATGAAGTCACTTGGTCGCCGAGTGTCTGAGAAGCTGGAGATGGGAGATTTTAAAGGAGCTGTTCGCTTGGCTTCCTCAGAGCTGAAAGGTGTGATGCCACCTTCTCTGCCCTTAGACAGAAGCACCCATCTCCTCATCCTGATGCGTCCATTCCACCCACCCCTGATGTCTTTCCTGTGCCAATGGCGGTTTCAGAAGGGGATGTTGCTCGAGCAATCCGATTCTTCCCCTGTGGGTCGGCCGATGGTTTAAGACCACAACATCTGAAGGACATGCTGAAGCATCCAAATGAATTCTCCCCCCTTCTCTCTGTCTTAGCTGCCTTCTCTAGAGGGAAGAATTCTTTCCTCTATCCGTCCTTTCTTTTTTGGGGCTACCCTATTGGCTCTAGAGAAGAAAGGAAGTGGGGTTAGACCAACAGCACCCTTCGTCGGCTAGTGGCCAAGGTAGCTGAGAACGTAGTAAGCGAGGACATGGCATCCCTGCTAGCACCCAGGCAGCTGGGTTTTGGAATCAGTGGGGGTGGAGAAGCTGCTGTCCATGCCACCAGGCAGTTTCTTAACAACTTGCAACCTAACCATGCAGTAGTAAAGCTTGACATCAAAAACGCTTTCAATTCCGTACGCAGAGACAAGATGTTGGAAGCTGTCTATACTTAGCACCTGTAATCTACCCTTTTGTTCATTCTGTATACTCTTCACCATCCTCCTTGTTCTGGGGTGACAAGTCCTTGCAATCCAGCAGAAGGGGTGCAGCAGGGGGATCCCCTTGGACCTCTCCTTTTCTGTCTTTCACTCCATCATAACTGTGCTCAGCTGTCATCGGAGTTGTGTGTAATGTTTCTAGATGACATTTACTCTGGGGGGCTCAACGGAAGATATAATTCATGATCTAGAGCTCATTAAACAAACTGAAAAGATTGGGTTAATTTTGAACAACGACATCTGAGATCATTTGCCATGATGCAGTTTCTAGAGAAACCATCTTATGCTCTCTCCCGGGAGCTCATGTGGTTGATCCCTCTGATGCCTGTCTCCTGGGTTCTCCGCTGGGTAGTGTGGAGTCTGTCTCAACTGTTCTCAGGGAGAAAATCAATGCCCTTGAGGTCATGGGGGACAGACTCAGGTTCGTTTCTGCTCAGGATGCCTTAATCCTGCTGCGTAATGCATTTTCTATCCCTAAGCTTCTGTACACCCTCAGGACTTCTCCATGTTTTCTCTCTCCTGCCCTGATGAGAGTCTCCAGTCAATTCTGAGTGGTATCACTAACATTAATTTCACTGAAGATGTCTGTTCTTGGTTGCAGGCCACTCTCCCTGTTGGTGTAGGGGGTCTTGGAATCAGGAGTGCAGTGCAGCTTGCTCCCTCTGCCTTCTAGGCCTCAGCTGCTGCCACTCATGACCTGGTCCAAGCCATCCTGCCACCTCACTTGTTTTCACTCGCTGTCCCTTTTGTTGATAATGCCCTTTCAGCATGGTCTATGGGTCACGACACTCCCCCACCATCAGGTCTTGCGGCGTGCTTCCAGAAATCCTGGGATATGTGCAGGGTGTCAAAGTCCGTGGAATCTTTGTTGCACAATGTACCTGACGATTTAGCTCGAGCCCGGCTTTTGGCCGTTTAAAAAAAAGAATCTGGTGCATGGCTAAATGCCCTCCCTATCTCGCCCCTTGGTTTGAGGATGGATGATGATACCATCAGGGTTGCTGTAGGTCTCCGCTTGGGCTCCACTTTGTGTCTCCCCCATAATTGCCAGCACTGTGGAACAGAAGTGGATCGCCTTGCTATGCACGGTCTTAGCTGCAAGAGAAGTGAAGGACGTTTCTACCGTCATACCGCCATGAACGACATCATCTTCCGGGCATTGTCATCTGCTGGGGCCCTTTCCAGGTTGGAACCGTCGGGTCTCTTTCGTTCCAACGGGAAAAGGCCTGATGGAGTAACCATGGTGCCATGGAAGAATGGCAAGCAACTGGTATGGTATGCAACCTGTCCAGATACGTTTTCCCAGTCGTATCGGGGTGCAGCAGTGAGTGGTCCTGGAGCTGTGGCTGCTATGGCTGAGGAGAAAAAAGTGGCCAAGTATGCCAGCCTAGATCCTTGCCACTTTTTTGTGCCTGTGGCCATCGAGTCATTGGGGGTCATCGGGAACAAGTCAATGGCTTTCCTGAAGGAGCTCAGCCTCAGGATAAGGCAAAGAACTGGGGAGGTGAATGCCCGTGCTTACCTCCTTCAGCGTCTTTCAGTGGCAGTCCAGCGGGGGAATGCCTTGTCTGTTTTGGGGTCAGTCGGGAGTTGAACGTGTTAGCTTTTTAGTTATTTATTTATTTATTGTTAATTAGTTATTATTTCAGTATTATTTAGGTATTTTTGTAATTGATTATTATATATAAGTATATGTGTTAAATAGGTGTTATAATGAACTCGGTATGTTACGTTTGCTGTTTGCTCGTTAATAAATTGTTTATAATAAAAATAAGAAGTAGATTATATTCTTTATAGTCTATCAAGCCAATCAACACAATTTAATGAAACAGTTAACAAGTTAATAGTGATAGTAATTTAATCTTACAAATCCTGAGTCCATCTTGACCATTGCAACCAAGTGCAGAACAAAAATAAATAAATGAATATATAAATAAATATAATGACAGAAAATGAGGTAAAATGTTTTGTTTTGTAATTATAATACACATATGATCAGTATCAAGTTAATGTCCTATGTTGTCTTAAATGAGTTGTACTACTTGATTATCGATGATAATTCTGACCCATTCTTCTACTGCCACTACGGCATTGCAAAAACTTGTGGATCATTTGGGCCTAACGCAAAGGCATTCTTGAAGGAGTTGGGCTGCCGCTTGAAGTCAGTGACTTATGAAGAGAACGCCCATCAACATCTTCTTCAACGGATTTCTGTGGCTGTGCAGCGTGGGAATGCAGCCTCAGTATCTTTGCCATCAGGGTTGGGGATGAGCCATTTACCTAGTCACCCCTTGAACATTTGAACTTGAGGGGAGAGGGCTATAAACTATATGAATAAGAGGACTAATGTTAAGTTGTTGTTCCCAAACATTAATAATAATAATAATAGTAATAATAATAATAGTAATAATAATAATAATAGTAATAATAATAATAGTAATAATAATAATAGTAATAATAATAATAGTAATAATAATAATAGTAATAATAATAATAATAGTAATAATAATAATAGTAATAATAATAATAGTAATAATAATAATAGTAATAATAATAATAGTAATAATAGTAATAATAATAATAGTAATAATAATAATAGTAATAATAATAGTAATAATAATAATAATAGTAATAATAGTAATAATAATAATAGTAATAATAATAATAGTAATAATAATAATAGGAATATTAATAATAGTAATAATAATAATAGTAATAATAATAATAGTAATAATAATAATAGTAATAGTAATAATAGTAATAATAATAGTAATAATAATAATAGTAATAATAATAATAGTAATATTATTAATAGTAATAATAATAATAGTAATAATAATAATAGTAATAATAATAATAGTAATAATAGTAATAGTAATAATAGTAATAATAGTAATAATAATAATAGTAATAATAATAATTGTAATAATAATAATAATAATAATAATAGTAATAATAATAATAATAATAATAGTAATAATAATAATAATAGTAATAATAATAATAGTAATAATAGTAATAGTAATAATAGTAATAGTAATAATAGTAACAATAGTTAGTAATAGTAATAATAGTAATAATAGGTAATAGTAATAATAGTAATAATAATAATAGTAATAATAATAATAGTAATAATAGTAATAATAATAATAGTAATAATAATAATAATAGTAGTAATAATAATAGTAGTAATAATAATAGTAGTAATAATAATAGTAGTAATAATAATAGTAGTAATAATAATAGTAGTAGTAATAATAGTAATAGTATAGTAATAGTAATAATAATAATAATAATAATAATAACAACAATAATAATAATAATAATAAACAATAATAATAATAAATAATAATAGTAATAATGGTAATAAAATAAACTATAATAATAATAAAAATAAATATAAATTAAGAATAATTATGATGTTATGATGGTCATGGCTTTAAGTTCAAGTTCAGGCTCTAGTTGCTCTCCAGCAGCTAGGCAAGTTCATTTCATGGTCTCGATTTAACCGCTCGCACATTTGGTGCTGGTTTGATTTGCAATGCCTCCTTCATGCAGTTCCTTCCGTCTTCTGGCTGGTCAAAGATGGTGGCTTCCTCCCACAAAATAGGATGTCCATTATGATTATCCCATGTGTATTCAGCAATTGCAGACTTCTCTTTAGCTGAGGTCTGAACAAGGATAAACACTTCCCCTATGGGTAACTCAATTCCATATATATTGGCCAGAAACTACTTTAATAAATCCACCTAGAGGTAGGAACCTCAATGCTCCATAAATATATAGCTATATACAATGACAACAAATGTAGTTAGTCCTAGTTACTTTAGTCAGAGATTCGATTGATAATAAAGTCGAACAGCAGTCACTTGCAACAGATATTACTAGACACACTTGTGGAGGAATTTATAAATTTTCAAATGTACAAAGATTAGTGGGGAAGTCAAATGCAGTCAGAGATCGGTGAGATATCAAATCTATTTGAAATTTACACATTAATAAGGGGGGAATAATGTAAAAAAATACACCTCGACAATACCAATCATAACTTCCACCTACTACCCTCTATCAACATAATTTTTGTACCAAAATGTAGTTTAGAAGATAAGCTATTTAATGATATATTTAACTTTTGTCATAGATATATTTTTTATGCCAAAGTGTCAGCCAGGAAATCCAGTCCACAAATTAAAAATCCATTAATAATGCTAAGTGGCTGCTAGGTGGTTTATGGTAAGAGTACATGTAGTAGTTTCACCTAAACTATTTGAATTGGTATGATAATGCACCACAGGAGAGTGGGGAAAATCCCATACTGGTCTATACCCAACACATTCTCATAACAGTAAAAATAAAATAATTTAGGTTAAAGAGCACACAATAAGCATTCTGGTGATATATAAATTATGGAGTTTGGGTGAGAAATTAGGGAGAAATTAGTGGAAATATGTGGAAATTCTTCTAATCTAATGCGACGCGATTCTTCTTCAGACTTGCTGGGTTTCTAATGAAAATAGTGAGTACAAAAGCTGCCGTAACTGCATCATAGAATCTTCAAATGTTCTAAAACTTGGAATATGACTTCTATATGAGCAGATACACCATTTAAAATAGTTGTTAAAAAAAAAAGTGAAAGTTAGCATTTTGACATTATTCCCCCCCTTAAAATAAAGCCTCATTGTCGTGCATTTTGGAAGAAGACTTTTGTTAGTTCTGCTAGCTCTTGTCATTTCAAGTGGCTCCACATAATCATAACCTAGTTTCAAAACTCCTATATATAACATTAATATTTTCTCACTTTGTTTTCTTTATCTACATTTAACTTTTCCCTCTTATAATTATTAATAGCAAGTATTTTATACAGTATATAGGCAACCTACGATCATCCATTCATGTCAAAATTACACTCATCATATAATTATAGCTAGTTTAAATTCTGAGAAACTATCAATTCTATAGCCCATATTCTCCATTGATTATATATACTACCAAAAAATATATTATTGTGGAGAGAAAGTTTTTTGATTGGGGAGATAGAATTTGGTGGATATTCATATTTCAAGGATAAATTTCGAGGAAGCCCTCTCAATATTATTTCCTGTTCATTCACATATCAAGTTTTGTGAATCAGAAATGATTACATAAAAGGAGAAATATACACACAAAAGTATAACAAATTAATGAAGTTAATAAGATAGCTGCAAGAGTTAGGTTGCTCCATTCTCGAAATCACCCGAGCCATTATAAAAACTTCAGCAATTATCTGAACATAGCCTAATAGTAATTTCATGATTACTTCAAATAACATCAATATAGCTGTATTTTAATTATAACAACCTCTGGCCAACAAATCTTAGGTGCAGAAAACATATTGATCTCACATCTCGCATTGGTTTGCTCTGAGACACGGGATGATATTATTTATGGCTGCTTCAAGATCTAATTAAAATTTATTTGGAATTCTTACCGTAATAATGAGTAATAATGGCTCTCCAGTTTTACTTCAGAGTAGCAATTATCAGCTCCTCAAGTAGGATGCCTGAGTCACATTTTTAAGCATTTGAATGTTATGCTCTATTCTCACAGCCATCACATCAGAAACCTTTACTCTTTCACATGCACTGCTGACTCAATACCTACTTGCCACTCCCCTATAATCTCCAATATTTTATTCTATTTTATAGCAGACTGATAGACCCGTCATTTTGGCAGTAGGATAGCATTAACAGAAGAGACAACAACATATAATTGAAGTCAGAGAACCAGTCTCGCATAACAGAAATGTGAGAGTAACTATTAATAAATGCCCTTGATCTTAATTTTGAATCACTCAATACATGTAGGTATATTTGACATAATAATAAATGTGAGGGAATAGTAGTGAGCTATGCACGACCAGATCTGCAAATGTGTATCTATGTATCTATATTCGACTCTAAAAAGGAATAATTCCCTGCTTTAAGAAAATAAAATCACAGCATAGTGAAAAATATTGAGAATGCATTGGAAGATCGAAGAAAGAGAATTGGCTCCACAGTCGAGAGAGTCATTTAATAATTGTAAGCACATTGTTGAATTTCATTGTCATAGCTATTCAGTTTCTCATCATCACGATCTAGCTATGGAGGTTATCCTGAGCATTAACCAACTAGAAATTCCTTGATTGTACTAACAGTCAAACTAAACAAACAAATGTGCAGTTCATTGTTCGGTTTCATGGAAGAAGAAGTACTCCTGTATAGGATCTGCAGTAATATTAACTCTCCTACCAACAATAGACAACCTGGTCACTCATTGCTAGTGTTTAGCCATTCCTAGTTACTATGAGTTCAGGTCCACTAGAACCACCCTAGCAAACTCTGGCAATCAAGCCTAGGAAATTATGCATGCACATAACTTGACCCAGAGCTGTCTGCTTTTAGTTAATAAAGTGGCTATAACCTTGCAAAATGACTTGGACTCGGTCAAAAAAAAAGAAACATCTATCAAGTAACTATCCTTCAGTTATTCAGTACCTGAACATTCGCTCACCTAATTGTAAGCCCGAATGACTCATGACGTAGTCAGGCAGCTTCATGGAGAGAGGGTAAAAGGGTGGGGGAATTGGTCCATCCCTTTCCTGGCGTAACAACAGTACCGTAAATACCTGTGTAGACGAAAGAAAAAAAAGTTATGGCAGGTACAACTATTTTGTGGTTTTGACGTATAGTCCCCACTTAATGTGGATCTCAAGTAGTTGTAAGTGTGTTGCATTCTTTAATTCTTTGCCTTGGTACAATAAAGATGCTCAATAAAATACTGTCTCTCTCAGCAAAAGATTTTAGCGGTGCTAAAAAGTTACCAGGATTCTTTGCGATGCAACATCCTCTAACTTTTCACGAAATGCAATACCCTGTTTTCCTAAGAAAACAATTGCTCATATAATTTGTCTCAGTATATATATGCCTGTTTTCACTTATTTTCTTTTGAACAGCAGTGCTTGTCATTACATCTACTCGTGATGCTGGATTTTCAATTGTAAATTTAAATGCATCTGCTTGCTGCAAACAATCACGATGATATGGAAGCTTCGCATGATTACTCAAAGTGCAACTCATCTCGATCCAGTTAGATTAATTACCAGATAACCTTTATCTTTACGTTGGCTAGATGGAAGAAACAGAGCACAAGGCGCACAAAAGACACCATCTACCTTAGAACTGTAGACTACCCAAGGATATTTACTGAGCCGCGATACGTTAAACTTTCGGTGATAGAGTCAGTTAGCCTTAGGATTCTGATAGATTCAGTTTGCCTTCGGATTTGTTACAAACAGTTAGCCTTAGGATTCTGATGGAGTCAGTTTGCCTCTGGATTTGTTACAAACAGTTAGCCTTAGGATTCTGATAGAGTCAGTTTGCCTCTGGATTTGTTACAAACAGTTAGCCTTAGGATTCTGATAGAGTCAGTTTGCCTTTGGATTTGTTACAAACAGTTTAGCCTTAGGATCCTGATAGAGTCAGTTTGCCTTTGGATTTGTTAGTGTTAGCCTTAAGATCCTGATACAGTCAGTTTGGATTTGCTACAAGACCTGTTAGCTTTAGAATTCTGATAGAGTCAGTTATACTAGAAGAAGCCTTGCTATCTAGAACCTTGTCGATTTGAACTTGCTGAATTTTTCTGGTGAATTGAGCTAATAAAGAAGTTGAACCATTGTGTACAAGTGTCTGAGTTAAAGGAGTTGACATGGACAAGAGGAAGCAAAGAAATGAGCACGAAGAAGAGATAGACGAGAAAGATGCATCAGTACCCGTCAGCGATTTGATGGCAATGATGTTGAGGATGGATGAGAGACGAGAAAAGGCAGAGGAGGAGAGAGAAAAACGCTGGGAAATACTTCTGTCCAACCACACCAGAAGAGAAAGGTCTGGAGAGATGGAAGACAGCCCCAGGTCGACATACAGCTACGAGGTAACCCACAAGGAGAAGATCGCTAAGTTCAGATGACTTGATCCAGGAGAAGATGTGGAAGACTACTTCACTGCATTTGAAGCGCACATGGGGTGTTACGAGGTGAACCCGACACAGTGGACTAAACACCTGGCTCCCATACTGAGTGCAGAAGCAACTGGAGTGTACGTAGCACTAACACCTGCAGACAGGAAAGACTACGACACACTGAAGAAAGCCCTTTTTACCCACTATCGAGTTTCCACAATGACGTACAGAACCAAGATGGACCAGCTAAGACGAAAGAAAGGAGAAACTTGGATGACATGTTACAAACATCACAAGAATCTGACCAACAAATGGATGGTTAACTGTGAGACTGTGGAGGATGCCGCTGATTTGGTATCTATGGACGCTGTGATCAGGCTATTACCTCGACAGATAGCACATCACGTCAGGAACAAGGAACCGGACACCGGAGAGGAAGCAGCCAGGTGGGCCGATGACTTCATCAACAACAGGGGTTGGAGCTATGATGCTGTCACAGAACGAGACAGATCACCCCCTTGCAATATACATAGGTGGGATGACCGAAATCGTCCACAAATCGACAAACCCCAGCGACATGATGAGAGAGGAGACCGAAGGAGGGGATCTCCGCACAGACAGGCATCGGACAAACCTGTGGACTAGTCTGTTAAGAAACTTCTGCCAAAATATGATAAACACAACCGACCAAGATGTTTTAAATGCCAGAATTATGGACACATCGCAGCCGAGTGTCACGACAGCAGAAATATCTCAGATAAACCGAAGTTAGAGTTTGTCAACTTAGCTTCGCCACTGACGACCAGAGAGGAAGTGGCCTTGGTGCAAGCAGAAATTAACAGACACCGAATGGTGGATGGAATGATCAGCTGCAGTAGACTGGTACTCGACACTGGAGCTGAGAGGTCAGTCGTGGATAACCGTCTCATCAAACAGACTGACTACACTGGAGAGAAAGTCCAGGTACGGGCTTTCAATGGCACCGTCTCAACCTTGCCTCTCGCTCAAATCACACTAGAAGTGGACGGAGTCGACGAACAGCTAACAGTAGCAGTGCAAGAACAATTGGGTTTTGACGCATGTGTAGGCATGGACTTTCCAGAGAACATTGGGAAGAAGATGCTGTACGACAACCTCATCAATGTCGTCACCACACGGTCACAAAATGCAGACGTGGAGCACCCCATCTCCTGTCAAGGAAGCTGACTCTGATGTGACAGATTCATCAGGAGAGGAGGAAGAAGATGATGAACTAGCAGGCCAAGTGCAACTACTCAAGGAAGACATTCGGGAAGGTGCTTGCATCGAGACATACAATTCTGACTCAGCATCGTCTGACAACGAGCAATCACAGAAGGACAGCCGAGCCATGAAAAGAAAGGCACAAGCAAAGTATGTCAGTAGCAAGGCAAGTCACCCGTTGGACGTAGACATGACAGTATTCAGAAAAGATCAAGAACAAGATGAAACGCTACAGACATGTTGGGAGAAGACAGAGAATGATGACAGCGAATTTGTCAAACAGGACGATCTGTTATGGAGACTCACTACAGACCGACTGGGAGAGGAGACAACTCAGCTCTGTGTACCTAAGAAATACCGTTCCCTGGTGTTGTCACTGGCACATCGGCCAGGGCACCTAGGACGAGACCAAACCACTCAGAGAGTGCTCGACGACTACTTCTGGCCAGGAGTCTACGCTGACGTTCGTAAACTATGTCAAGCTTGCCCAGATTGTCAAAGAGCAGGCCGACAGTCGGCACCACTTCATCCTCTTCCAGTGATAAATGTTCCATTCCAGAGGGTAGGCATGGATATGATTGGCCCACTCCCCAGGACAAATGCAGGCAACCGGTTTGTGCTAGTACTAATGGACTATGCCACCCGTTGGCCTGAAGCTTTCCCACTCAGCGTTACAGAAAGTCGAACCGTGGCCGACCAACTCATGGTCATGTTTGCTAGGACTGGTGTACCACACGAAATTTTAATTGTGGGTCGAATTTCACCAGTCGCCTCATGAAAGAGCTGTACAATCTACTCGGAGTAAAACTTAAAGGTATCCAGACAACTCCCTGTGCGACGGTCTGGTAGAAAGATTCAACTCCACCCTTAAATCTATGATGAGAAAGACATTAAAAGCATGGCACGGTCAGTGGGACCTTGCAATACCTCACTTGCTCGGAGAGTATAGGAGAGCACCAAACGACAGCACCGGATTCACCCCATCTGAGTTGGTATGGCAGACAAATTGTGGGCCCTCTACAAACGATGAAGACATGGTGGACGGGCACAGCATCAACACCTGTGGACGTAGTTACTTACGTCACAACGATCCAAGACCGATTGGAACAAATGCGAGAAGTAGCCAGAGAAAATGAGGAAGAAAAGAAAGCGGCAGAAAGAGCGTTACGACAGGAAGGCACAACAACGTTCATTTCAGCAGGGTGATCTGGTTCTACTTCGAACACCGCCACTAGGCCCTAAATTACTCGCTGAATGGGAAGGGCCCTACACCGTCCTAAAGAAAGTCGCTGAGACGACATACCAGATTCACATGCCTGAACATCCACGAAGGAAGGTGCAACGACACATCAACCTCTTGAAAGAATTTCACTCGCCTGTGGCAGTGTGCCTAGAGATGACAGAGTTGATGGACGATGTCACTGTCAATCTAGAGGAGGAGGAGGGGGTGACCATCAGTACGACCGTAACAGCAGCAGCAGAACAGACGTTGAGTGAACTAGTAAGGAAACATGAGAAGTTAACAGGTGGTAAAGGTTACACAAAGGACACTGACATCAGGCTGGAGACGGGAGATGCTTATCCAATCAGTAGGCCGCCCTACAGGATAGATCCTAACAAACTCCAACTCATGGACAAGGAGGTCAAAAAGTTGTTAGAGCTCGAGATAATACGACCGTCCAAGAGTCCGTGGGCAGCACTGGCATTACTGGTGAAAAAGAAGGATGGTGGAGTGCGTCTGTGCATAGACTATCGACGACTCAACGAAGTTACCAAAGCCGACCCATTCCCTCTACCTTGCATAGACGAGTTGCTGGATAAATTAGGCAGAGCTACTCATATTTCGACACTAGATCTGGAAAGAGGCTACCATCAAGTCCGGTACATAGTGAGTCCATACCAAAGACAGCATTCATAACTCCCAACGGCAAGTGGGAATATATCAGAATGCCATTCGGTCTGAAGAACGGACCATCAGTATTCCAACGACTGATGAACTCGATACTGGCTGACCTTTCTGAATTTTCAGCCGCCTATATCGACGACATCGTCATTTATAGCCAGAGTTTTAGCGACCACTGTACTCACCAGGATACAGTCTTCTCATGACTAGAGGAGACTGGCTTAGTGATTAAACCAACAAAGTGTACGTTAGCAGCACCAGATTGCCTCTTCCTAGGACACAGAGTGGGTGCAGGACTCGTTCGTCCACAACAAGCCAAGGTGGAGGCTCTACTGAATTACCCACACCCGATTTTAAAAAAGGATATGAGGTCCTTTCTCGGTTTGGCAAATTATTATAGACGATTCATGCCTGGTTTCGGGTCTATGGCAATCCTGCTCACAGAAGCAACTCGCAAGCAAGCACCAGATTCAGTAGAATGGACGGAGAGCCGGTTAACTGCATTCGAGGACATAAAAAGAAACCTAACAGAACACCCAGTACTCAGAAGTCCTGACATGGACAAGACATTCCTGCTGCACACAGACTCGTCAGGTGTTGGGATTGGGGCAGTGTTAAGCCAAGTGGATGACAAGCAGACGGAACATCCAGTGGGATACTCTCGAGAAAACTGAGAGGGGCTGAACACCGCTATACAGTCACCGAACAAGAGTTGCCTGGCAGTGATTGAAGCTGTCAAACATTTTCGTGTTTACCTATCAGGAGCTCGCTTCACGATATGTACTGACCACAGCAGCCTCAAATACCTCGACAGGATGAAAGATGAGAATGGGAGGCTCGCCCGGTGGTCCATGGCACTCCAACCATACTTATACAATATTGTTCACCGCCCCGGGACTGATAACAAGAATGCCGACGGGATGTCTCGTCAATCTTGGCCTATGACAGAGTCCAGTTTTGTGACAGAGAAAGACCCTACCAACACTGTCCTCGGAGAACCAGAGAGGGGTGTCACAGGGTGACCTCCAAACTCATTAAACAATAATGGTAGTTAACACTTATCATGTTTAAATGATATTCATTACAAACCCACTACATGTAAAGGCAGAGTGCTGGTCATATAAACCAGTACCAAAGCCTAATCATTGGAGTTCATTGGGAATATAGTTGAGTATATTATAGTTGGTAGAGCACAAGACTTTAATTATAACCATACTTCATGGAACAATGATTCTTGGTAGCTAAGCTACCTGGTGGCAGCATACCAACTAGTGTTTGAGTAGTGCCAGGGTAATAAGAGTGGTTACCCGTGGACACAGTGCCTTAAATTAAATCTGAGGGAGGGGGAAACACACAAACACATTCCAATGAATATCATTAAAAGGGGGGTTCTGCAGAACCTCACCCCCCCCCTACGTACGCCCATGCCCCTTAAATTAAGGAGGAAATCTGATACACACCCGGATAAAATATTAGGGTGTGGCCAAATGCTGGGCTAGCGTCAGAGTTGATATGCGCATGCTCAGTTGAACGTGTCAATTTTCTTTTGTTTTTGTTGAGAACCATTACATGATTAAGCCGGGCTTGACCCATTGTGCTCCTTAGGTAGCTCTTGATCCGCCGCATAACAAGAGAAAGATCTTTCACTCACTGCATTGAGTCAAAGTGCACACTTCACTGTAGAATATCTTTGCACCTAGAGAGATGCTCCGCAGGTACTCAAGACACTCCTTCAGTAAAACTGTGATGTTGTTCTCTTGGAAGCATGTGGCCAAATTGGACAGCTGCAGCTTCAATTGCCTGGCATCAATCTCGTGATACACTTCTTACACTTTTTTCAGCTGCTCACCGAACTGATTTTTCTAGTTAAAAGAACCTACAGGTCACTTTAATGTCCTCAATTATATAACGCCATCATCATGCGCACAAGATCGGGAGGTCATGTAAAGTTACTCCATTCTCAATCTATTTCAATCAAGTCAGCATTTCTTCTCTAATCGGCTCTCCCGCCTATAGAACTCTCTTTGTCTATCTCCTAAAAATATTTTTTTCATAATCAGCTTTGATTCCAATAACTCATGCACTTTCCACTTCCAATGTCAATGTGTAAATTGTTCTTATGTTCCCTCCCCTTGAAATTTCCAGAAATTTCCAGCCATTATGGGCTACTAGTTAATTTCTAGTAGACAAAGCTACATTCTCATATCACTGTCATCTCATCTGTAATTCATGTGTACTGTAAACTGTTAATAATAATATAATAATGCTACATTTAGTGCCCAGGTTTCTTGAGGGTCAGCAAGACTGGCTAGCTTACGCGCGCATTACTGACATTTTTCATCGTGAAATCACAATAATATAGAAACCAAGTGTCTGCGCACGAATGAGCTTTTCTAGCAAGCCAACCTCTCTTGGTGGGGACTTCTTCCAGAAAAGTATACTTGGGCACAATTGGGCTCATCTACCAGCAACTAGGAATTATATCTCCATAGAACATGTACTAGTACGCTAGGACCTCTCAAAGAAGTGCACCTGAAATAAGCTTTTGACATCAGCAAACATTTAACTTGGTAGTAAGCACGTGACCCTGTTAAACCCCGCCCCGCCCCCCAAATCCAAACAGACTCCTTTGAACCCTCTCTCAAGTTAACAAAATTACAATGACCTCAATAATCAAGTTACGCGACCAGATGCTGCCAGGAAGGCTAGAGCGTCTACTTGAAGCGTCCAGAGAGTAAATTTTAAGTTGATTATTGAAAAGGTCATAGTAATTTCTTTGTCAGCTGAGAGTACCTTGATAAATAGTACTTGGTAAAGGTCGTCTAGCGATGGTAAAGACTACCCTCCGTATCATGTGATGTCATAAGTTTAGGGTGACCTACAACTTAACTTACACGAGTGATGGTAAGGGGTCAAATGTGTCTACTCATCGCTACATAGGACTGCTGTATTACTGGAAATGTTTGCTAGTGGACTAAGTGCCACTGGTGGGGTAAGTAGTATGCTAAATATAGTTTTTATTATGAGCTGTAGCTTATCTCCGTAAGTCGTATACGTTGAATTTGACCATAATTTAAGAAAAGTTTAAAGGAGGTTGACTCATCTTGTACTCACTAGTAAGGTTTCTGGTTTCCATCTCTTTTACCTTTTACAGAGAGCCAAGGGGTACTTTAAGAAACGTTTAAAGGAGGTTGACTCATCTTGTACTCAGAGTAAGGTTTCTGGTTTCCATCTCTTATAGATTATTTCCACCTCTGTTATAGAGAGCCAATAGGAAAATGCTAGTCAGTGAGTCCATAGTAATGTATCTCTGCCTCCAGTATCTATACCCTAACCTAGGAGACAGGTGAATATTGATGTTTGGAAGAAGTCGAGTGAGTGCAGAACAATACATTCAAGTTGTAGTCTTGGTAATGGTCGTTTCATCCCTTACATTGGGGCTTGCTTACATTGGGGCTTGTGATGTTACCACTCAATATTCTATCATGCACATGTAGTGGCACCACAAACACACCAAAGGTTGAGGGGGGGCTCGGAACAAAACACTCGACATAAGTGTTTGCCAGGCTTGATCCTTTCCATCCCCCTGTAAATGAGACCACTCAAGAGGTGGTCTTCTTGAAAGTAGTGAAGCTTAATTTTTCCTCTTTTTTCGTGTGTATTACCCTAGACTTAGAGGCTGTTCTTCTCATGAAGTACAGATCAATGAATCCACTTTGTGGACACAAAGTCTGTCGAGTCATTAACAATCAGGGTTTCATCCGGTGTGTGTGTGTGGGGGGGGAACTGATACCGAAGGCAGTAGACACAGGAACATGGCTGTGGAGAGCAGAATCTTGATGTTGGGAAAGGTCACACACTTTGCCTCTTGTCAGGAACAGTGTTACAAGTTCCTTCAATGACAAACCCTTCATATCCTCAAAGATGACCAATTTGAAAGCTTTCCACTCTCTGCCAATTTGAAAGCTTTCCACTCTCTGGCTTATCAGCATCTGCCAGAGTTGAGAAGACTTGTCCCTCATACTCGATATCTGTTGTCTCCCCATAGAATTCTAAGAGCTTCTCCAATTCTGCAGTGCCATATTAGTGCAGTTGCTGGACACCTGTTGAGCATTTCTGTGGGTCAAAGATGCTGAAAGCAGTCAAGAGGCCCAAGGGATCTTTGAAACGACAGCTGATTTGCCTGCTGACCTCTGCCAGGCGTATGGCTGCAGCACATTCTTATTGAAATTCTCTCTTGCTGCCTCCAGATCTAGAACACCAGTTGTAAGGTCTGCTACTGTGTCATAGACTGTGGAAAGATACTCCTGATCTTTGGGATGTTCCTTGATCTTCGGTAAGTAGTGCTAAACATAGGTCAGCTTGCTGGCTACAAGAGTGATGTCTGCTTTCTTTGCAGGGAAGACAAGTCAATACAGGAAGGACGTCACTTAGCATCATCAGGGTTGCCTCAAAGTTGTATGTCTTTATAATCTTCAGCATTCCAAGTGCTTCTGGCTCTCCAGTATCCTCGTGGATGTGCTCAAGCATATCTATCAGTGGCCTCAAGGAGCACCTGGTTTCTCTTACAGATCTGTTATGTGCCGGCCAGCGGGTACCACTTGGCTTGATCATCTTTAGTTAGGTGTGGTTGTTGAGTGCCTGTATCTTCTTTAGAGCAGAAAACTTCTTTGGAGAGTAGTGGAACATTTTCCAAACAGACAGTGTTGCAAAAAAATTCTTCAGGCATGGCAGGTATCTAGCAGCTGAAACACAGAAAACTGTAGAACATGTGCCCTGCAATGCACAGACAATGCTCGTGGTGCCTGTGTGTGGATACACATTTGGACTCCATTCTTCATCCCTGAGAAGGTAGCAACCTCGTCATATCCTTGACCTCTCATTTTTACGGCATCAATGTCACTGTCTGCTGGGAAAGCTTTCAGTGCAGCAAATACTGAAGCAGCAGCACGTGCAGAAAGGCTAACAATGTTCAACTGGTGAACCAGACCTGTCAGCCCATCTGAAGCAGATTGAAAGCTCCTCAGTTGTTGCTCTATCTGTAAACTCATCAGCCAGTTTTGAACAGAATGCAGCTTCTTTAATGATTTGAGGATGCCTTGTTTGATCCACAGGCTGATATTAAGATACTCACTTAGGGCCACATGAGAGCAGGGGCCACATGAGAGCAGTAGTTGGCATTTCTGGGAGCTGTATATAAATGTTTCCTCACTTCATCATCACCGTTCTCCACCATCAAATCATCAAAATTGGTAAAATGTGCTATTTTCTGTTTGCACAAGAAGTACATGATCCTCAACAGCTTCTTGATCAGTGTTGTGGTTTTGTTGCTTCATCTGTTCATCATATCTCTCTTTCCCCTGCTTGAACTGAAAGATTACAGTTCCTTCAGCTTTGGTTTGTTTCTCTGCCTCTGCTTTGACTTTTCTACCTTGTGCCATGCTGAAGCTTCGTGTGCTTTCATTTTATCCAGTGCCTTTTTCCAGTTGGAACTGGGCGAGAAATCCAAGCTCCCTGTATATGCTTCGGTACTTCCCTATCCTCCTCGTAAATATGGGAACAGTACTGACATAGCATCCCACTGGTTACAGAGTTGTAACTTATCCAAGAGTATTTCTCTTGCCATTGTGGCTGGAACTTCAGCTTCAGCTTCTTTCCCATAATAGCACCTTTGCTGCCAGAAACTTGACTAGCCTCTGTTTCTTCTGACAGTCAAGTTGATGTACGTAACTGCAGAAATGGACTGCTGTGTGAGATTCTCTTCAGATGCATCATTATGTCTGACCTATCTGCCAACATCCTTGGCCTCCTGGCTGTTCTTTGTTGTGGATGACTTTGAGTCGTCTCCAAGCCTGGGTACTTTCTGACAGCAGTGAATCGGGCAGTGTATGCTTATTCAGAAATCTTCTGATATCCATGATGATGAAGGATGACTTGTATGATGACTGGAAGTGCAGTGGTAGGCTCTGGTTATTTATTTTAGAAGATGACCCGACTGTGGGGAATCCCCAGGGCTAGGTTGAAGCTGGCCTGACTGTGTGGAATCCTCAGGGCTAACCCCAGTAGGGAATTGCTTAGGTTATTTTTAGAAACTAATCAAGTCAGTACTGGCATACTGGCATACTGGCATAATCCCCCCCCCCCCCCGTTGAAAAAAATCCTGGATGTAACTTTGAAAATGGGAAAGATGTCGAGCAGAAGGAGACAACGTTGTTGTGAACCGACAATGAAGTAGGTGCTTAACAGAGAGCAGGTTGCTGAGTGTACTAAAGTCATCCTTGAAAATGGGGAAGATGTCGCGAGCAGGAGACAACGTTGTTGTGAACCGACAATGAAGTAGGTGCTTAACAGAGAGCAGGCTGCTGAGTGTACTAAAGTCATCCTTGAAAATGGGGAAGATGTCGAGCAGAAGGAGACAACGTTGTTGTGAACCGACAATGAAGTAGGTGCTTAACAGAGAGCAGGCTGCTGAGTGTACTAAAGTAATCCTTGAAAATGGGGAAGATGTCGAGCAGCAGGAGACAACGTTGTTGTGAACCGACAATGAGTAGGTGCTTAACAAAGAGCAGGCTGCTGAGTGTACTAAAGCCATCTTTTGCAGTGGTGGTCCTCTTAGTAACCTCTATTAACCTAGGTAACTACAGATTGTGTCATGTGCTTTTCACACAGTACACTTACCAACCTTAATACCACACCTTGGTATTCGTGCTGCGCTGGCACCTACCCAGGGGGGTGGCTTGACGTAGGCCGGAGTCACACCACACCTTACCTTGCTGAGAATTTGTAAGTCATGCCCACTTTTCCCAGAGAGAGGTAAGATCAGTATTTGGGCATGGTGGATAGCTTTTAAAGGACAACAGTTCTAGCTATAATAACACAAGCCATTGTGGAATACATCCAGTTAGGGTGTAGCTTGCTAATTAATGCTTGTATAACCACTCTGCTTGCACTCCCAGTGCATTTTCGTAGTTCAGCTGTAGAAGTCAATTATATACAAGGAGGTATATATACAAGCATACTTGTCCAGTAGAGAACATGGCCACCCCACCCCATGAAGAAAGCCTATTTATCTGTAGGACTCCCACAATGAACAATGGCTTATATCCCCCTGTAGACTGCAATTTAGGATGCTAGAACTAAAATAAAATATAAAATTAAAACCAAAAAAAAACAGGAGGGGGGGGGGGGGGGGGGGTACTGCAGCTGTCCTTTAACTCTGGCTTCCAGAGAGTTTCCCTGGTTGTTAAAATACTAAGGATGTTTTCACAAAGCGAGAGTTTGTGGCTCCCCCTATATTGGTTGCTTGCTTTAGTTGGAGAGGGTGAACTGCAAATGAATGGTAGAAAATTGATTTTCAAACCCATGTGCTTAACACGTACTCTTGTTCTAGCATTTAGTGCTTAACTCTTTCACCGCCAACTTTAGCCCAACACCTTTTAAAAAAATTTTTTTTAAATATTTTTGAATTTCATAACTTTTTTTTATAACCATTAAATTTTGAAACAAAGCATATCATTCGATTGCAAATTGAAAGAGCTATAACTTGGTATATGAATCAGCTCTATTGAAGCAGGCAAACAAAAGTTACGAATCTCTATGTCTACAACAGTAAAAAAAAGTCACTAACAACAGAGATCCATCCAGGAGCGAATTTTTCCCTCTACTCCGTAGGATTTTGATTGATAGCGATTCTGCAGTAGATGGCTCTGTGCAGCTTTCCACCGAAGAAGAGCCTCCAGAAGCTATCGGGACGGTCACAGTCCAAAAAATTAATATATTTTTGTTGCCGTGACCAGTTCGGAATCACGTGCTACCTGGAATTTTTCTTTGGTTGTATTTTTAACGTTTAGAGCTATCCTTCATGCACCCCCTGGTATAAAAAAAATTAAATCTGTAGCTTGTTCGCATAATTTTTAATTAATGTTTACGTGAGCGATGTCGAGTTTGCGCCTGTAGGCGCTTATGGCAGTGAAACGGTCAATGAAAACACTCATTTGTGCAGGGGCTTCCTCTTGCCTATGAAGGTAATGTTTAGCAATCTGGAACCAGAACTGCAGAGAATTCAGGCATGCTGGTTTTGATGCCCCCAACTTTGACTGCATGTAGCTTTGGCATGGTTATACCTATGCCAAGTTTTGTAGTAACAAAATAGAGCGCACAGAGAGATCCATCTTTTGAGCTATACATCAAGTTCCTTGAGTGAAGTGCGCAGAACTCCAAAGTCGTAACCACAAGTGTTGTTTTAAAAGTTGAAAAACGGTATCGGCTCCCCTTTATGCAACCACACCATGTACCAGGAAATAATAAAGGTTACCTATCACCAATCATAATCTATCTACTTCCATTATCTTTTCTGGGGTCGGTGGAGTTGCAAAGATGGTCGTACATGTCCAGAGGTGCCTCGGACAATCTTAGGATGGTTATGAGGATGTCCGTAGTTCTGTGTTCTATTTTCACACCTGCTGTCCATGTCAAGTTCCATATCTTGTAGCATGTGGTTAAAATGTTTCCCTAGTGTGGCTTGTCTGGAATTAAACTCCACCTACCAGTGAGTGTGCTAATTAGTTTGACAATGGCAGATGGTTACAAACCTAAAAATGAAAATCATATTTCTGCTAGGACTAACATTAGCAGCTTTTTTTTGTGAGTGTGTGTGTGAGTTGTTTTGCACCTACTAACTCCAAAAATACTTTCACCATGCTGTGAATCCTTTGCTGAGGTAGTAAACCGGCAGACCTACAAATTGGACAAACTGTGATGTATAACCTTGAGATTCATCTTCAAGTGTCTGTCTTCAGGCGCAAGTGTCTGTCTTCAGGGGTCTATGTTCAAGGGTCTATCTTCAAGGGTCCATCTTCAAGGGTCCATCTTCAAGGGTCCATCTTCAAGGGTTCATCTTCAAGGGTTCATCTCAAGGGTCTATCTTCAGGGGTGACAGTTGCATTTTTTATTTTTTATTTTTTTAACCTGTGGTTACAACTTTAGAGCTCAGTAGATTCTGCAAACTTCATGGTATGGACTTGATATATAGCTCAAAAGATAGGTCTCTCTGTGTGCTCTCTTTTGATACTAAAATATGTTTGATAGGTATAACTATAGGCAAGTTACTAGACCCTAAAGCGGAGGGACCTCAAAAACCTGCACCCCAAAATCGCCGTCCAAAACCACTCCGAGTTGCGAAGTGCAAAAAAATTGAAAATGGTACGAGTGGCTAGAGGAAGCATACAATGACCGTTTGAAATAGGCGTATTACCTGGTCAAGCGCGCGGGTGGAAAATTGAAGGTGTTGATTTGTCGACGCCTTCAATTTTCTACCCGCGCGCTTGACCAGGTAATACATTTTTAACGCCTACTCAAAACGGTCATTGTATGCTCTAGAGCAGCGGTCCCCAACCTTTTTTGTACCATGGACCGGTTGAATCTCCGACAATATTTTCACGGACCGGCCTCCAAGATGTGAGGGATAAATAGGCCTACAACAGAATAAAATGACGCGACCGGTATAAAAACTGATTTATTCTAAATGTAGTAATAAACGTAAATCATTCAGCATAAGATAAACCAGAAAATCAAATATAAAATGCATGAAAAATGTAACACGGAATCAGTGGGAGCCCTGAGCTTGTTTCTCCGAAACAAGACGATCCCACCTAGGAGTAATGTGAGACAATGACACACGAAGTGTGTTGATTATGTCCAGTCTGTTCCGTGATTTTGTTTTGGTTGCTGTCACTGCAGAAAACCCTATTTCACACAGATTAGATGTCGGAAACGGCAACAGGTTTTTTAATGCTTTTGTGGCGATCTCAGGATATTCTGTCTTGACTCTAAGCCAGAACACCGACAGAGTTGTTGTCCCAAACATAATTTTTAGGCCGCCGTCATTTGCGATCTCAAGCAGTTGATCTTCTTCTTGTGTAGACATGCTCGATTCACCTGGTTTGTTGGCAAATGGGTCGCGGATCCATTCCTTGGCAGTTCGTGGATCTTTTGTAGTTGGGAAGTAGCGCTCGAACTCTTGTAGAAGCGAAGACAGGTGAATCGTAGGCTCTTCTTCTGTTTTCTCTCTATCTCTTTTGCCCCGCGCAAAGAAACCTTCGAAAGACGTTTGTTTTTTGCTCATTTTCCTAGCTAATATCCGTGACGTCACAGCCCTAAGCTCCTCCCACAAGTGGAGGAGCTTAGGGCTGTGCGGCCCGGTACCAACAGAACCACGGACCGGTACCGGGCTGCGGCCCGGGGGTTGGGGACTGCTGCTCTAGAGCTTCCTCTAGCCACTCGTAGCATTTAAAAAAAAAATTGCACTTCGCAACTCGGAGTGGTTTCTTCCGTCGATGTTCGGGTCAGGTTTTGAGGTCCTTCCGCTTTAGGGTCTAGTAACTTGCCTATAGTTATACCTATGAAACATATTTTAGTATCAAAAGAGAGCACACAGAGAGACCTATCTTTTGAGCTATATATCAAGTCCATACCATGAAGTTTGCAGAATCTACTGAGCTCTAAAGTTGTAACCACAGGTTAAAAAAATTAAAATTAAAAAATGCAACTGTCACCCCTTCAAGGGTCTATCTTCAAGGGTCTATCTTCAAGGGTTCATCTCAAGGGTCTATCTTCAAGGGTCTATGTTCAACGGTCCATCTTCAGGTGTCTACCTTCAGGGGTCTGTCTTCAAGGGTCTGTCTTCAAGGGTCTATCTTCAAGGGTCTGTGTTCAAGTTTCATTCTTCAAGGCTGTATCTTTAACGAAGCGTTTATCTTCAAGGCTTTATCTTTAAGGGTTTATTTTCAAGCATTTATCTTCAAGGGTCTATCTTCAAGGCTATGTTCAACCGTCCATCTTGGGTCTACCTTCGGAGGTCTACCTTCAGAGGTCTATCTTCAGAGGTCTATCTTCAAGTCTCTATTTTCAAGGGTCTATTTTCAAGGGTCTATCTTCAAGGGTCTGTCTTCAAGGATCTATCTCAATCTTCAAAGGTTTATCTTAAAGGTTCAAAGGTCTGTCTTGGGTCTATCTTCAAGAGTCTATCTTCAAGGGTCTGTCTTCAAGGGTCTATCTTCAAGCGGCTATCTTCAACGGTCTGTCAAGGATCTATCTTTAAGGGTCTATTTTCAAGTGACTATCTTCAAGGGTCTATCTTCAAGTGTCTACCTTCAAGGGTCTGTCTTCAAGTGTCTACCTTCAAGGATCTGTCTTCAAGTGTCTAAAGGGTCTGTCTTCAAGGATCTGTTTTCAAAGGTATATCTTCAAGGGTCTATCTTCAAGGGTCTATCTTCAAGGGTCTATCTTCAAGGGTCTTTCTTATATCCCTCTCTGTTTTGTGTTGCACGTGATTTTCATGCAACCAGTCTGTTCACAATGATTTTAGTACCAGAAGACTTCCGATGTACATTTATGACTAATCAGCTTCTTGATGGAGTGTAGGCCATGAATGTTGTAACAAGTTAGCTCGTACTATATTACAGTGCAACTTTGCTAATCCAGCCCTCATCCAACTGGGCTACTCTTGAACCCTGCCAACCTGAATGGAGATGAGCAAGGCTTGCAGTTCCAAGTGCAAATAGGTTTGTACACACAGTACAGTGGTGTGTATACAAGTTTTGTGGTGTGTACAAGTATTTCAATACTGTGTACACTGCAACCCAGCCTACACTACACTACACTGTACTGTAAGCAAAGAACAATTCACCACCATTACTCAAAAGAAGCTAAGGAATATTTCTCTGTTTAGTTTATTGTAATGCACTGTAGTTAAGATCTCACAGCAGATGGGACATATGTATTTGACATCCACCTTCCTCACTAGAACAGAAGCCATTCAAATAGTAGTCCGGCATGTCTGACCCTTTTGCTTATCCTCGCCCCAAAGGTAAGGAAGTAAAGCCCCAAAGGTAAGGAAGTAAAGGGTCGGCCAAGCCAGAGTGTTCAAATACTCAGTAAACCCTCGTAGCCATGGACACATGTAGTGCTGCAGGGTTTCATTTAGAAAATTGTCCAAGGGGGGGCAACTGGAAGAATCTGGATTTTAAACGTCAAAGATGTGACAAAGTTGATCAACATCGATAATGAATTTTAATAATACAATTTCCAAGGGGGGTGGGGGGTTGCAAGGAGGGGCAGCCGTCCCCCCCCCCCCCCCCCCCCCCCCCCCCCCTATGAAACCCTGTGCTGTATAAATTATTACAAATTCACCAATCCCTACACCCCTGGGTACAGGTCTATTCTGGTTGCAATGTAGAAGCAGAACAAATTACTCCATTCAGTTCTGTTTTGGTTGGAGTGTTTGCTCCTGGGGACCTGACAAGTCCAGTAGATGATTCTCTACCAAAGCAGCTGCTATTTGTTTTGAATTTTCCTGTGCAACTGTTGCCAAGTCTTTGAAGGAGGCTTGTAGCTGCCCCTGCATGGTCAGCAATGTGTGGTGAATACTATGCAATTCTGTGGATGTCACCAATAGCAACAAACCATGGCATGTGCTGCTTTGGGTAGTGCACAACAAGAGGAGAGTCCTAAGTTAGAAATAGTGCTTGAAAGTGTTTGGGTCAAGAGCTTGGAATTGGACTCCCAAGAGCCAAGAATTGGACTCCCAGGAGCCAAGAATTGGATTCTAGGAGCTAAAAATTGTACTCCCAAGAGTTGAATTCCCAGGAGCTCAGAATTGGACTCCCAGGAGCTCGGAATTGGGCTCTCAATTGGACTCTCATAAATTAGACTCCAAGGAGCTCAGAATTGGGCTCTGCAGTTCGGCAGTAGTGTAGTTCTCCATCACTAACTAGAGCAATAAATAAGAACAACAACAACAAATCTAACAGAAACAACTCCAGAAAAGTATGAGAACAAACATGATGAAATGGAAGGAATTCTAATCATGCACAACCTATTGTATATATACTTTTATAATGGCTGGTGGACATGTATTTAATGCCTACCTGATTAGTTGTCTACATCCATTCGGTCACCAAGTGAACCCAGTATAGTTGTTAGTACATAGTTTTTTTGTCTGGATAAATCTCACCATGCTAGAAATGGGAGGAGGGGGGGAGGTGGAAGCACAAGTAGAGCTATTCCTGGGTGGGAACATTTCACCCAGTTTCCCAACTATCCTTGGCTCTGAGCTGTGCAGTCAGTTACCCGCCATTAGGGACATCCTGGAATACATCTATAGGTGTACACATAATAATATAATAATAATAATAATAATAATAATAATAATAATAATAATAATAATAATAATAATAATAATAATAATAATAATAATAATAATAATAATATGGTAATAACAATAATAACAATAATAATAATAATAATAATAATAATAATAATAATAATAATAATAATAATAATAGTAATGATGACAATGATAATAATAACAACAATAATAATAACAACAACAACAATAATAATAACAGTAATAATGATGATAATAACTCTGGCACAGTTGGCTGGCATACTCACTGAAGTGGCATCTGCTCTTAATGGAGTGCACCTGAACCATGGTGGTCTGGTGGGGAGCTGTTTACGTCGCTTCTCCGTGGTGACACCCTCAGCTGAGCCTGACCTGACCAAGAATCGCAATTTTGTGGGTGCACAGGTCAGTCTGCATAATTATGCGATTATTTGTGTGTGTGTATGAGGTGGGTGTGGGTTTGGGTTACTCTGCATGGTTAGCCATTGTTAAAGCTGAGCATGTATGTATCTGCCCTGTGATACCTGTGGGATTATTTATCTAAGGATATGATCATATCTATCTTTCAGCCATCCTGCTACACTAACCTCCTAAGTTAAGTGAAGAAGACAGCTCTTTCTTCTTCACTTGAAAGTCTTTGCAGATCGCAAGCTCCTTTACCAGCCAAGGTCTTAAATTGTTGAAAACAACTCCCCAATAGGTCACAATAGAATCATATAGAATCTCAAACCAGATATTACTATTCTGGAGGTATTTTGTAACTTCAATACTATAAACTAGCACTTTATAGCTCCATAGATTCTGCACACTTCATGATATAGACTCGATGTATAGCTCAAAAGATAGGTCTCTCTGTGTGCTCTCTTTTGATACTAAACATTTTCAATCAGTATAACTATACCCAAGTTACTGGAGCTAAAGTGGTGGTCCCTCAAAACCTGGGCCTGATTTTGCAACATGTCTAATTCCAGTTTGCCCAGTGTTAGAGAGCTGAAATTAGCTAGAAGAAGCCAATATA
Organism: Cladorhizidae sp. MBARI D1340-BT2; assembly: GCA_028752905.1. Classification (NCBI taxonomy): domain Eukaryota; kingdom Metazoa; phylum Porifera; class Demospongiae; order Poecilosclerida; family Cladorhizidae; species Cladorhizidae sp. MBARI D1340-BT2. Next base: position 20,066,705 of record JAQNBH010000007.1, on the reverse strand, counting down.
ACGATTTTGCCCCATTAGGCGCTAAAACTGGAATATGAGGTTAAGCGTGGTTGGAAAATGATTAAAATTCCTTCGCGGCATCACTGGGCATTATGAGTCTGTTTTGCATGAATTGTACCTAATTATACCTGTTTATTGCATCTGTTTTACGCAGAGATGTGTGAATACAGTAAAACCTCATACAGCGAACTTAACTCAACAAACATTCTGTTCACTCTGATGCAACACTCTATTATAACAACCACTGTTACAACACTCTATTATAACAACCACTCTGTACAACACTCTATAACAACCACTCTGATACAACACTCCATAACAACCACTCTGATACAACCACTCTGATAATTATAACAACCACTCTGATACAACACTCTATTATAACAACCACTCTGTACAACACTCTATTATAACAACCACTCTGTTACAACACTCTATTATAACAACCACTCTACTCTATTATAACAACCACTCTGTACAACACTCTATAACAACCACTCTGATACAACACTCTATTATAACAACCACTCTGATACAACACTCTATAACAACCACTCTGATACAACACTCTATAACAACCACTGTTACAACACTCTATTATAACAAACACTCTGATACAACACTCTATAACAACCACTCTGTTACAACACTCTATTATAACAACCACTCTGATACAACACTCTATTATAACAACCACTCTGATACAACACTATTATAACAACCACTCTGTATAACACTCTATTATAACAACCACTCTATAACAACCACTCTGATACAACACTCTATTATAACAACTACTCTGATACAACACTCTTATAACAACCACTCTATACAACACTCAATAACAACCATTCTGTTACACTCTATTATAACAAACACAGTCACAACTCTTTTATAACAAACACCGTTACAACTCTATTATAACAAACTGTCGCAACACTTATAACAAACACTGTCACACTGTTACAACTCATATATTATAACAAACACTGTTAGAACTCTATTATAACAAACACTGACTGTGATAACATTATTATAACAAACACTGTTACAACTCTATTATTACAAACACTGTTACAACTATTATTACAAGCACTCTGTTACAACTCTATTATTACAAACACTGTTAGAACTCTATTATTACAAACACTGTTACAACTCTATTATTACAAACACTGTTACAACTCTATTATTACAAACACTGTTACAACTCTATTATTACAAACACTGTTAGAACTCTATTATTACAAACACTGTTACAACTATTATTACAAGCACTCTGTTACAACACTTTAAGAAATAAGTAATCCCTTTAAATTTATGTATAGAAAACACCTGGTATAACAATGTAATTTTTGCTGAGTGAAGTGACATGTTAGCTAAGTGAAGTACATGTTTGCTGAGTGAAATACATGTTTTCTTAGTGAAGTACATGTACATGTTTGCTGAGTGAAGTACATGTACATGTTTGCTGAGTGAAGTACATGTACATGTTTGCTAAGTGAAGTACATGTACATGTTTGCTTAGTGAAGTACATGTTTGCTAAGTGACATACATGAACATGTTTGCTGAGTGACATACATGAACATGTTTGCTGAGTGACATACATGAACATGTTTGCTGAGTGAAGTACATGTATGTTTTCTGAGTGAAGTACATGTACATGTTTGCTGAGTGAAGTACATGTTTGCTGAGTGAAGTACATGTTTGCTAAGTGAAGTACATGTACATACATGTTTGCTAAGTGAAGTACATGAACATACATGTTTGCTGAGTGAAGTAAGAAGTAAGAATGTCGGGCAAACTAGCGAAGCCCATCATTTATTTTGAACTCACGATAATTCAACAATCATCTGCTAAATGAACCTGGCAGGTGTGTATGTAGGTGTCTGTTGCAGGTACATAACCTTGAACCTGGGCAGGTGTGTATGTAGGTGTCTGTTGCAGGTACATAACCTTGAACCTGGGCAGGTGTGTATGTAGGTGTCTGTTGCAAGTACATACCCACAATTCAAGGTGTTTAAACAACACCTTAAGGTGTTGGGGAAACACCTACCTTGATTTCACACCTTAGCCTGCCTCCCCACAATCAATAAAAACTCCAGTTATAAAAGCCTGTCACAACAACATCATTCCCCGTCCCAATAACTTGGGCTTTACTGTACTCCATGTCTTTACTTGGCCCCTAGACGTCTCTCACCTCAGGTCGATCAAAACAATTATTCAGGTTTGCATATTATTATTTAATTTTTCTGACATTTCAGCCACACCTACTTCAGTCTAAGCCGCCTGCTAGTTTGCCTGCACCCTGTACGCTGTCCGAGCTGGGTCTGCCCAAACTTTCAGAGGAGCAGATGAGGGACATGATGTTGTCGGGTCTATCTGTTGCTGCAGAGTGCTACCGTGGAAAACCTCTGACTGTTGAAAGCATGCTCAAGAAATGCCGCAAACATTGTAAGTTGTAAGGGTGTATGGGGAGGTGAGAAGGATGGGGAGAGTTGCGAAGGGGGGTGGAGCTAGGAAGAGAGGAAATACTGTGTGTGTGTGGGGGGGGGGGGGGGGGCTAGAGTGGGATGGAGAGGGAAGAACAGGGGTAAGAAGAAGGGGGCGGAGGGTTCGACTGCTGGGAGGATGCCGGTGGGGTATTCCTGGAAGTATGTAAGGAAAGTACAGACAACAGGGGGAACTAGCATTATTACATCACATTTACATGCAGTCACACCTACAGCATTATTACATCATGTTTACATGCAGCCACACCTACTTATGGTATCAATAGGCCTCTTCCTTGGGAATTGCCATGTTATTCATGACTCTTGAATCCACGAGTAAACCCCCCTCCCTACATGTGTGATTTCTGCACATCTGCCTCCCTGCTCCTCCAGAAGCCCAGTCTTGCCACTCCCCCTTACGTTTAATCTTGAAAGAAACATCTCCACGTGTTCCACGACTCGGGTGTCATGTCCCATGGCCAAGATGTCGTGTCCATGGCTTGTCCATGGCTGGGGTGTTGTGTCCATGGCTGGGGTGTTGTGTCCATGCCTGAGGTGCCGTGTCCATGGCTGAGGTGTTGTGTCCACGCGTGAGGTGTCCTGTCTTGTGTCCACTTTCTGCTTCATGTTCTTGTTGCCCCATGCAGTGTCTCGCTTGTCTCGCAGTGGATTTGCAACCACACCCCTCTTCAGATCCGGACACTATTCTATGTGGGCAGGGCTTTCGAGGGGGTCCTACATCCATTTAAATCGTGACTTCAGATCCAGACCTTACTCTATATGGGCAGGACTACCCAGGGAATGCTACCCCCACGGAAAGCATGCAATGGGCGCTCTGCAGCGGTTGTGGTATCGCTCTCTTTCTGTCTATCGCCTGGAGGAGGTGGCCAACAAAGAGCCAGACAACGCCAGAGCTCAGGCTCAATACTTGCAGGTATGAAAAACAGGGTCCGAGCGGTATACATGATGGGGCGGCGGTCACCCCATACATGGGCCCAGAAGCCCCCCATGGGGTTCCCGCCCTGGTCCTCACCTTAGCCATTGCCGTGGTGCTAACCTGTTGTCATCTTGCAGACGCTGGCAGTGAGTGATCCCCAATACGTCATGAGGAGGGTGGAGAGTGGTCGCTACGCCGTCAACACAGATGTGAGGCAGATCTACAACAGAGCTGCAGAATTAATCAGCAGGACACCATCTGTGAGTCACATTGACTATTACTCACCCTAATGGCCGCAGCAGCTTCTGCAGGGTTGTAATTCCACCCCCCACCCCGCCCCCTTTCTTTGGTCCCACACACTCAGAATGCAAAGATGCTGAAACAACTAAAATACGAGTGGCTTATGAGGAGTGAGTGGGTGCTAGAATGTGTCTCATGTCGGCAAGTTACGAGTGGTAGTCACACATGCACACACTGGAGTAAGGACACACTGGAGCATGTGTCAGTCACACTGGAGCATGTGTCGGTCATAGGACACACTGAAGAATGTGTCAGTCTTAGGACACACTGGAGCATGTGTCTGTCATAGGACACACTGAAGAATGTGTCAGTCTTAGGACACACTGGAGCATGTGTCGGTCATAGGACACACTGAAGAATGTGTCAGTCTTAGGACACACTGGAGCATGTGTCTGTCATAGGACACACTGGAGCATGTGTCTGTCATAGGACACGCTGGAGCATGTGCCAGTCTTAGGACACACTGGAGCATGTGTCAGTCACACTGGAGCATGTGTCGGTCATAGGACACACTGAAGAATGTGTCAGTCTTAGGACACACTGGAGCATGTGTCTGTCATAGGACACACTGAAGAATGTGTCAGTCTTAGGACACACTGGAGCATGTGTCTGTCATAGGACACACTGGAGCATGTGTCAGTCTTAGGACACACTGGAGCATGTGTCTGTCTTAGGACACACTGGAGCATGTGTCAGTCTTAGGACACGCTGGAGCATGTGTCTGTCATAGGACACACTGGAGCATGTGCCAGTCTTAGGACACACTGGAGCATGTGTCTGTCATAGGACACACTGGAGCATGTGTCAGTCATAGGACACACTGGAGTATGTGTCAGTCGTAGGACACACTGGAACATGTGTCAGTCATATGTAGGACACACTGGAGCATGTCGGTCATAGGACACACTGGAGTATGTGTCAGTCATAGGACACACTGGAGTATGTGTCAGTCATAGGACACACTGGAGTATTTGTCAGTCTTAGGACACACTGGAGTATGTGTCAGTCATACGACACACTGGAACATGTGTCACTCGTATGTAGGACACACTAGAGCATGTGTCAGTCTTAGGACACACTGGAGCATGTGTCTGTCATAGGACACGCTGGAGCATGTGTCAGTCTTAGGACACACTGGAGCATGTGTCAGTCTTAGGACACACTGGAGTATGTGTCAGTCATAGGACACACTGGAGTATGTGTCAGTCATAGGACACACTGGAGTATTTGTCAGTCTTAGGACACACTGGAGTATGTGTCAGTCATACGACACACTGGAACATGTGTCACTCGTATGTAGGACACACTAGAGCATGTGTCAGTCTTAGGACACACTGGAGCATGTGTCAGTCTTAGGACACACTGGAGCATGTGTCACGTCTTAGGACACACTGGAGCATGTGTCAGTCATAGGACATGCTGGAGCATGTGTCAGTATTAGGACACACTGGAGCATGTGTCAGTCATAGGACACACTGGAGCATGTGTCAGTTATAGGACACACTGGAGCATGTGTTAGTTATAGGACACACTGGAGCATGTGTCAGTTATAGGACACACTGGAGCATGTGTCAGTTATAGGACACACTGGAGCATGTGTCAGTTATAGGACACACTGGAGCATGTGTCAGTCTTAGGACACACTGGAGCATGTGTCAGTCATAGGACACACTGGAGCATGTGTCAGTTATAGGACACACTGGAGCATGTGTCAGTTATAGGACACACTGGAGCATGTGTCAGTTATAGGACACACTGGAGCATGTGTCAGTTATAGGACACACTGGAGCATGTGTCAGTCATAGGACACACTGGAGCATGTATCAGTTATAGGACACTGTCCGGAGCATGTGTCAGTCGTAGGACACACTGGAACATGTGTCAGTTATAGGACACACTGGAGCATGTGTCAGTTATAGGACACACTGGAGCATGTGTCAGTCATAGGACACACTGGAGCATGTGTCAGTTATAGGACACACTGGAGCATGTGTCAGTTATAGGACACACTGGAGCATGTGTCAGTTATAGGACACACTGGAGCATGTGTCAGTTATAGGACACACTGGAGCATGTGTCAGTCATAGGACACACTGGAGCATGTGTCAGTTATAGGACACACTGGAGCATGTGTCAGTTATAGGACACACTGGAGCATGTGTCAGTTATAGGACACACTGGAGCATGTGTCAGTCATAGGACACACTGGAGCATGTGTCAGTTATAGGACACACTGGAGCATGTGTCAGTCATAGGACACACTGGAGCATGTGTCAGTTATAGGACACACTGGAGCATGTGTCAGTTATAGGACACACTGGAGCATGTGTCAGCCATAGGACACACTGGAGAATTGTGTCAGTTATAGGACACACTGGAGCATGTGTCAGTTATAGGACACACTGGAGCATGTGTCAGTCTTAGGACACACTAGAGTATGTGTCAGTCATAGGACACGCTGGAGTGTGTGTCAGTCATAGGACACACTGGAGCATGTGTCAGTCATAGGACACACTGGAGCATGTGTCAGTCTTAGGACACACTGGAGCATGTGTCAGTTATAGGACACACTGGAGCAGTGTCAGTTATAGGACACACTGGAGACCGTGCAGGATACATAATGTGACATACTTATAAATCTGGAATATTTAGTTGTAAAATAAGGATGCAAATATTTCGTGTCATTATATTTTCCTAGAACTCGCTGCCTGCAAATTATTTCTTACTGGCGCGATTGACTGTGAGATAATTTCTGAAGAGGACCCAGATGAACAGCCATGGATGAGATTGTCCGGCCATTCTTGAAAGAGGCTATCACGTGTATAGAGCTACATGGAGACCATTGGTTGGAGGCTTGTGAAAGAGAGGCACTAACTAAGAGATTGCTACGCAGTGGCTAGCGATGATAAAAGATGTCATCAATATTAGGCACGTAACTAGGAAAGTGTCAAAGCCATCTTCACTTCTCTGAACTTCAAAGATCTCTCTCCTATACTTCATGAAGCTACATAGCTCTCTTCCTGCCCCAACTGGTGTGTGTGTGCGCACCGTGGGCAGTGGCTAATAATACTCTTTTTATATTCGTTCAAGATTTAAAAAAATTTTTTTTCCCTGTAGGTTAGTAGGACTACGAAAAATTATCAACAGCGAAAAATTCCAAATCTACTGTACCCACTTTTCTGTTACCCTCTAGACCTTCTCTAGTATCAGGGGTCAAGGTGTGCTTGCTATCTGTCTGTTGATAATAAGTCATCCAAGGATTTAAGCCTCACGGGGGGGAGGAGAGGGGGGGGGGGTGGATTCAGTTTGTAAGCTGTGGTGGATTTACTGTTTTGTACATAAGTCGACCTCTGTCTCTCTGGGTGGGAACTGACTTGACCTCTTTCTCTCTGGGTGGACTGACTTGACGTCTGTCTCTCCTGGGGGACTGACTTGACCTGTCTCTCCGGGTGGACTGACTTGACCTCTGTCTCTCCGGGGGGACTGACTTGACCTCTGTCTCTCTGGGGCGACTGACTTGACCTCTGTCTCTCTGGGTGGGAACTGACTTGACCTCTTTCTCTCTGGGTGGACTGACTTGACATCTGTCTTTCCGGGGGGACTGACTTGACCTCTGTCTCTCTGGGGGGACTGACTTGACCTCTGTCTCTCTGGGTGGACTGACTTGACCTCTGTCTCTCCGGATGGACTGACTTGACCTCTGTCTCTCTGGGGTGGACTGACTTGACCTCTGTCTCTCTGGGTGGGAACTGACTTGACCTCTTTCTCTCTGGGTGGACTGACTTGACCTCTGTCTCTCTGGGTGGACTGACTTGACCTCTGTCTCTCCGGATGGACTGACTTGACCTCTGTCTCTCCGGATGGACTGACTTGACCTCTGTCTCATTGGGGTGGACTGACTTGACCTCTGCCTCTCTGGGTGGACTGACTTGACCTCTGTCTCTCCGGGGGGGACTGACTTGACCTCTGTCTCTCTGGGTGGACTGACTTGTGACCTCTGTCTCTCTGGGTGGACTGACTTGTGACCTCTGTCTCTCTGGGTAGACTGACTTGACCTCTGTTTCTCCGGATGGACTGACTTGACCTCTGTCTCTCCGGGGGGACTGACTTGACCTCTGTCTCTCTGGGTGGACTGACTTGACCTCTGTCTCTCCGGGGGGACTGACTTGACCTCTGTCTCTCTGGGTGGACTGACTTGACCTCTGTCTCTCTGGGACTTTTGTGTTGTAAGTGTGTCAACTAAAGTGTGTGTGTGTGTGTGTGTGTTGTGCAGTTCTCCTCGGAAAACCTGGAGGGCGTTGTCTCGGGATCTGGATCTGGATCGGGTCAGGTTGACGGCAGTCAAGGTAGTAGAATAGGAGAACAGGTTGTGAGAAGTTGTGTGTGAGTCACGAGGTTGGATGTACAGGGTATCTGCTGTGTATGTAATGACTGTAATGACAGTGGAAGGGGTTAATGAGGTTATTATGTGGGTGGGGCTGGGCCAAAGGGAGTCACGAGGGTGTCAGCCGTGCATGTAATCACCATGGGAGCATTAATGAGTTCATCAACACTATTTAAATACTGCTAATTTCTTGTTAATAATTCATTAAAACTGATGAATGGCCGTGCTGAAAACAAGTTTTAGTTTAGCATATGAAACCTGTTTTTTACGTCGTATTTAAAAAAAATGCTGACAGTGTTTGTATTGCGCTGGCACCATGCTGGAGCGGAACTGGGAGTCGACTCCACCATTAGTTGACCAGTCAGCGAGAAGAATCCACCTTAATTTATTATTATTATTTTTAATAATAATTATTAATATTATTATTATTATTATTAGTAGTAGTAGTAGTAGTATACATGTGGTAGTGCTTCCTACATTGGTTGGTCAGACTCCTGCTTCAACGGAGGTAAAAACACACAAAAACCCCAGCAAAGCTCATTTCTTAGATAGAACTCAACCACGACAGCATTATAACGATGATTTTAGCTATTTATAGCTCTTATAGCTCCAAATAGTAATCCAACGTGCCATAGAATCCTCCAATGATATAGTCAACTAGCGGCTCCAAAATTGAAATTCATCTTCAAGGATCTTATCCCCCCCCCATATAACTTGCATATGCTGTACAAGGAAATCAAACGAGTACACAAGTCTATGAAGGTCTGAGTCACAGCAGCACAAAACCAGCCGACTTTCCCTTATTTAAAAATATTCATCTTTGTTTCATAGCAGAAAGGTTGCCTCCTACCCTTCCCCCACCTCTGCCATTTCTTCACTAGTCTAAGTACATTGACTTGGAATACCATGAACTGTTGAAGATTGTGAATCAGTTCAAATCATTGACAAAAGACTCTTCAAGGAGCGTAGCAATTCCTTGTGAACATTTGAAGGTTAAACCATCAAATAGCACTGGTCTAGCTGTTCTTGCAGACAGGCAGAGGTTAGCTCTGTTGGTGTTGACACACTGGTCAGTACCTTGAGTGGTTTCTTCAAGATCTGTAACTGGCTCGCTCAACTGAATATCCTACATGTTACATAAACTGGGAATGGTCGTCGTAGTGAAGGGACCGATTGAGACGCCTGGCAACAGATTTGAAGCTAGACTGGCCTAACTGCACGGTTAATAGCTGATACTTCCCTTACCAGATAGCATAACAAGCCAGCCTGAAATGGGGCAAACAACGAGTCAAGACCTCAATTAACCCCCACAAGCCCCCCAAAACCACCACCCCCCATAGGCCCTCATACCCCCCCTCCCAAATATAATTGAATTTTCTGCACAGGAGGTGGGCATGGCTGACAGGAATGGATGGTGGGCGTGGTTACTCTGTTCATCAACATGTTCTAGATCCTCACCAGCCACTTGATGCCTAACGCATTCATTGCTAGTATCAGCTGATAGCTCTTTCTTTGCTCTGTTTTTTTTTAACCCTCTCGCGTGGATGTAAGTGTCATGTGACACAAGGCTACACTTATTTCGCACGCAAAAAAAAGTCATTAAAAAAACCACTCACTATGTCTATTGTACCAGCACATGCCTAGGGAGTTGCTCTATCTTGGTGCGTAATATTGAAGCCTGCTACGTCAGTAACCAGGGTAGTTGTGACAACAAACTTCGACTTACAGTGGCGGCCAGGTTCAGTGTGAGCGGGGTGCAGTCAATGTACTACAAGAGTGACTTCAACCTCTCCTCGGGGGGTGCATCCAGCTGTGATGAAGGAGAGGAGGTCCGTGCTTATGAGGGCCAAGAGTTATAGCTCCTGAGGGTAGCAGCTGTGAGCAGAGCTGTCACTTCTGTGCCTAGAGCTAGCAGACTGTAGGTAGTGTGTAGGTACGGATGCTGAAGGATAGTTTCAAGGTGAAGAGACATAAAATAGAGCTTAGCACAAGGATTGCTTAGTGCCTGGGTAGTTAGTGGGTGGTTCCTGGGTAGTTCCTGGGTAGTTTGTGGTTGTTTTTTTAGACTAGGAAGGGGTGTGACTAGCTATACTAGTGGTGTGTCTATGCTATAAATAGGGCATAGACTAATTAGGATGTGGCTATAGCCCTAGAGCCATGGGTGCAGCTAGGCCTAGACATGCATGAGTCAAAGTCTGGATTGGTACGTAGTTGATCGTAGCCCTTCTCTTCTTCTAGATGCTGGTGAAGCCTTTGGCCCTGATGTAGGGGTCGGAGTGCTAGGTATTTCATTCTTGCATCACCAAGTGTGGTTGCATCCCATACTCCTCCTGTGTCAGTGCATCTCCCCAGGCTCTTCTTCGGTGTCTATGGCATCCCTCCATTCCCTTCTTCTCTTTCACATTCCATGTCTGTGGTATCTCCCACTACCTCTTGTCCTCCCATTTCCCCACTCCTTTGAGGAATCCTCAGATGACGAGTTTGACTCCACCCCTGCAGTACGTGTGTGTGGTCAAGGACGTACTAGAAAGCATCGTAGAGGTCTGGAATCACGGCCTTGAACACTATCCTTGTACAGTGGTCAAGGCCAAGCATTGTGTCATGTGTGAAGACCAAACAAAGGCAGTAGCTTGCTGAGTGTTGGCAGCAGATGTGACAGTGTGCTCTACCTGCCAAGTTCACCTGTGCACAGACAATGAGTGCATGTACTCTGGGAACTACCACAGGCATGTGGATTACTGCCAGTGATCACCTCAGCCCTACGGTTTTTGTATATATATATATGTGTATGTGTATATATATATATATATATATATACTATAGAATTATTTTTTCTGTTACTTGTGTGTTGTGCTATGTGTGTGTTATGTCTATATGTCTGTGTGTAGCACTACCCACCTGCCATCAACTATTTATTGATGTGTTATGCATTTCGCAAACATCGTCCACAGAGCAGTGTTTGTCTCTGTGTATAACATCCTTTGTGTCTATTTCTTGTGAACGTCTGCTTGCTCGGTGTGTCTTGTGTTGTCCAGTTGTACCTCCATGTGGTGACACTGTCAATACTTTTTAGGTGGCTAACATGGGAGGTATCTGTGACATAAATATCATTTTTAGCATATTGTTAGTGACATACGCATACATACGCATCCATAAATACCAAATGGTGTAATTTAGTAGGTTTGTGTAGAAAATGTAGTGCAAAGTTATGGCAACGCATTCTAATTTCACACCTTTGTAGTTGGTTGCTAAGCAACCATGATGGAACAAAAAATGATGCTTTCTCATAGTCTATGGTTGCTAGGTATATAGCTACTTCATCTCGTTTTTGGAAAGATATAAAAATTTATGTTGAAATAGAAGGAGAAAAACCTGTCTAAATCACTCCACGAGAGGGTTAAACGATCAATTTTTCAATTGAGTCCTGTCTGTGTGCTCACCTCACCCACCAGTAGTCTGTGTGCTCACCTCACCCACCAGTAGTCTGTGTGCTCACCTCACCTGCCAGTAGTCTGTGTGCTCACCTCACCCACCAGTAGTCTGTGTGCTCACCTCACCTACCAGTAGTCTGTGTGCTCACCTCACCTGCCAGTAGTCTGTGTGCTCACCTCACCTACCAGTAGTCTGTGTGCTCACCTCACCTGCCAGTAGTCTGTGTGCTCACCTCACCTGCCAGTAGTCTGTGTGCTCACCTCACCTGCCAGTAGTCTGTGTGCTCACCTCACCTGCCAGTAGTCTGTGTGCTCACCTCACCCACCAGTAGTCTGTGTGCTCACCTCACCTGCCAGTAGTCTGTGTGCTCACCTCACCTGCCAGTAGTCTGTGTGCTCACCTCACCTGCCAGTAGTCTGTGTGCTCACCTCACCTGCCAGTAGTCTGTGTGCTCACCTCACCTGCCAGTAGTCTGTGTGCTCACCTCACCTGCCAGTAGTCTGTGTGCTCACCTCACCTACCAGTAGTCTGTGTGCTCACCTCACCTGCCAGTAGTCTGTGTGCTCACCTCACCTGCCAGTAGTCTGTGTGCTCACCTCACCTGCCAGTAGTCTGTGTGCTCACCTCACCCACCAGTAGTCTGTGTGCTCACCTCACCTGCCAGTAGTCTGTGTGCTCACCTCACCTGCCAGTAGTCTGTGTGCTCACCTCACCTGCCAGTAGTCTGTGTGCTCACCTCACCTGCCAGTAGTCTGTGTGCTCACCTCACCTGCCAGTAGTCTGTGTGCTCACCTCACCTGCCAGTAGTCTGTGTGCTCACCTCACCTACCAGTAGTCTGTGTGCTCACCTCACCTGCCAGTAGTCTGTGTGCTCACCTCACCTGCCAGTAGTCTGTATGCTCACCTCACCTGCCAGTAGTCTGTGTGCTCACCTCACCTACCAGTAGTCTGTGTGCTCACCTCACCTGCCAGTAGTCTGTGTGCTCACCTCACCTGCCAGTAGTCTGTGTGCTCACCTCACCTGCCAGTAGTCTGTATGCTCACCACACCTACCAGTAGTCTGTATGCTCACCTCACCTACCAGTAGTCTGTATGCTCACCTCACCTGCCAGTAGTCTGTGTGCTCACCTCACCTGCCAGTAGTCTGTGTGCTCACCTCACCTGCCAGTAGTCTGTGTGCTCACCTCACCTGCCAGTAGTCTGTGTGCTCACCTCACCTGCCAGTAGTCTGTGTGCTCACCTCACCTGCCAGTAGTCTGTATGCTCACCTCACCTGCCAGTAGTCTGTGTGCTCACCTCACCTGCCAGTAGTCTGTGTGCTCACCTCACCTGCCAGTAGTCTGTGTGCTCACCTCACCTGCCAGTAGTCTGTGTGCTCACCTCACCTGCCAGTAGTCTGTATGCTCACCTCACCTACCAGTAGTCTGTGTGCTCACCTCACCTGCCAGTAGTCTGTGCACCTCACCTATCAGTAGTCTGTGTGCTCACCTCACCTGCCAGTAGTCTGTGCTCACCTCACCTGCCAGTAGTCTGTGTGCTCACCTCACCTGCCAGTAGTCTGTGCACCTCACCTATCAGTAGTCTGTGTGCTCACCTCACCTGCCAGTAGTCTGTGCTCACCTCACCTGCCAGTAGTCTGTGTGCTCACCTCACCTGCCAGTAGTCTGTGTGCTCACCTCACCTGCCAGTAGTCTGTGTGCTCACCTCACCTACCAGTAGTCTGTGTGCTCACCTCACCTACCAGTAGTGAAAATGGGCTAATATAAAGGAAGTGATCATTCATACTGTAAGTTGTGTGGACTCTGATAGCACCTTGTATTGATGCCCTAGGGCCCTAGGGTTAGGTTATATTAATAAATAAATAATGAGCTTGGTGCTATTGCCCGTAATTAACCCTTAGTTAATTGCACCATTATATATAAATCATTGGAAAACACAGAATGGGCTACCTTTTGAGATCAAGCCATTGAACATGGAAGAAACATGAATATAATAACAACAACATATGCTCTGGTCTTCCCTTGATGCACTGTGTTCTGGCCCAAGCTGAGACAGGTTTTACACGATATGTAGTACTGCATAATTCTCTGTGTACATTGTCTAAACCCTGAGTCGATGTAAATGAATGTTGTTGTTGTTGTTGTTGTTGATGTTTCTCAGAGAAGCTAGGCACTTCAGGTAACCCTTTGGTTATGACAATGACGAAGAAGTTTTCCTTCAAGGAGGAGATGTGGGGTCTTTTTAAGTCGACCTTGGGCTTTATCCTTGGTGTCTTGGTGTTGGTGTTGGTGCTCTCCTCCACCATCATGAATACTGTCAAGACCAGCAGTAAGTTTCCTTCCCGTGAGACCGCTGATGCCACTTTTGTTGTTGCTGTTGCTCATGTTGCTGTTGTTCATATTGCTGTTGTTCTTATTGCTGTTGTTCATGTTGCTGTTGTTCAAATAGCTGTTGTTCTTGTTGCTGTTCATGTTGCTGTTGTTCATGTTGCTGTTGTTCATTTTGCTGTTGTTCTTGTTGCTGTTCTTGTAGCTGTTGTTCTTGTTCAAGTTTCTCTTGTTGCTGTTGTTCTTGTTCATGTTTCTCTTGTTGCTATTGTTCTTGTTCATGTTTCTGTTATTCATGTTTCTTGCTACTGTTGTTCTTGTTTCTCTTGTTGCTGTTCTTGTCATCCTCCGAGTCATTGTTGAGCTCCAGTCAACAAACGCTAGCACAAAGAAATTAAATATAGTGAGAGAAAATAATAAGGGCTGGTGCCCAAGCAACAAAGTTTGCTAGTCCTCGGTCATTAACTAGTATTTTGCTAGTTTCCAGTTCTTCTTCTTCATCTTCGAGGTCCGAGAAAAGGTCGCTAGAATCCTGACGTTCCCAACTTTCAGCTTGAAAGTAAACTCAGCAATACTGTATGTGGTGTGGCTTCATTTACCACCTCTCCATGCTTCAGGCAGTGAATGTCTCCATCTTTGCTGCCATCTCTCCCTGCTTCAGGCAGTGAATGTCTCCATCTTTGCTGCCATCTCTCCATGCTTTAGGTAGTGAATGTCTCCATCTTTGCTGCCATCTCTCCATGCTTTAGGTAGTGAATGTCTCCATCTTTGCTGCCATCTCTCCATGCTTTAGGTAATGAATGTCTCCATCTTTGCTGCCATCTCTCCATGCTTTAGGCAGTGAATGTCTCCATCTTTGCTGCCACCCATGCTTTAGGCAGTGAATGTCTCCGTCTTTGCTGCCATCTCTCCATGCTTTAGGCAGTGAATGTCTCCATCTTTGCTGCCATGTCTCCATGCTTTAGGCAGTGAATGTCTCCATCTTTGCTACCATCTCTCCATGCTTTAGGTAGTCCATCTTTGCTGCCACCTCTAGGTAGTGAATGTCTCCATCTTTGCTGCCATCTTTTGATGTTCTAGACTTTCAGCATAATTTATTTGCACACGCGCGAGACGAACGCTATTATTGTTCAGACCTCGCTATTGGGGGAACATTATTGGAGGAAAAATATATACCATTTAAGGAAATGTGGTATGTTAATTTTTATTTGTTCTTCCTTGTTGTTGTTGTTGTTGTTGTTTATTGTTGCTGTCTGCAATGTATTCTTCCCATCTCCACATACAGCTAATAAGATGCAGACGAAATACTCTCCTGGCAACACGACGGAGAAGAAGTACTCATTTGATGATGTGCAGGGGATAGATGAGGCCAAGGAGGAGGTTCAAGAGATCGTCAGTTTCCTCAAGAATCCCGAGAAATTCAAGCGTCTTGGAGCTAAGCTTCCTACAGGTGTGGAAATACATGTGTGCATGTGTGTGCAAGCATGTGTGCGTACATGCGTGTGTGGCACATGTTAACATCCCCACAAAACAAATGTGTGTGCCCACCAGCAGTTAAGGGGGAATGGGGGGGGGGGGGGGGACTTTAAGGTCAAAAGTGCAAAATCGAAGATTCAGAGGAGAAAGAAAGGTGTGTGCTTACTTTAGCGCTCCATAACCCCCACATGGTCCGTGCTTAAAGGGAGTGGTCAAGACTTGGAAAGTAACGAATTATTTTTTATTTAATTAAAAACATAATGATGTGTGAGGTGTATTATGGTCCATGAAAATGAATTTTTTGGAAATATTTTTATCCTAATTTTTTTCTCTTCAAAAGCCACCCCCTCCCTTTCTTTTTTACATCTTATTCTGCATCCGGAAGAAAATGTCGATTGGGGCTTAGTCTTTGATACACTGTGTACAGAACGGTATTGTTTTGACGTCAACCACAGTCTTTGCAGCTGCAGCAGGAATGGTTGGGTGTTTGTAGGAGCCGGCAGCTCTACCAGCAGCAAGGAGAGCGTTACCCTGTCTAGTTTCCCTGGGATGCTGTCAGAGAGTGCAGGGTTGGTAGGGAGTTATGCAGGAGCCGACAGTTCTAACAGCAGCAAGGAGAGCGTTACCCTGTCTGATTTCTCTGGGATCCTCTCCTCAGCCAACAATGGACCCCGAAAGTGAAGCATACTCCATATCGGTGGCAGCCTGCTAAGCATTGCATTGTTCTCTGTAGTCTCTAGTTAGTGAGCATTTTAAGAACCAGATTAACAAATGGTCTACAGAAAAGCTTTGTTGGCTGCCATTGAGATCAGATATGCAGCACCAGCTGGGTTCATTGTTGTCTGAGGTCAGGATAAACAGGAGGTGCTAGTGGTCCCTCTTTTGAGAGACCCATCCGGCCAGGGATCACCTCCATTATAAAACAACTGTAAAACCATAAGTACTGTAGATGCACCTGGGTGCACTTAACATACAAACTTAACTCTATCTACAGCCCACTAAACTAATAACGTACTAACACCAAAGCATTTAACAACTTTATTACACCAGAGCACACTAGATACCTCCCCTAGTACCCTAGCCTATATATTATGCTCATCAATAGTAAAGTGGATAGACCGCTGCTTGTACACAAGAAGAACTTTACCAGGAAAAAACTTGTGGTTACAACTTTGGAGCTCCATAGATTCTGCACTCTTCACTGTATGGACTTGATATATAGCTCAAAAGATGGTCTCTCTGTGCACTCTCTTTTGATACTAAAAAGGTATAACCATGCCAAAGCTACCTCGGCCAAAATAACCTCAAAATATGAGGGCTTTGTTCTGGCTCCTGATCGGAAAGTGATAGACAGCTGCAATTAGTGCCTGTGCAAGAGGAAGCCGTACTCTATACAATGGACATTTTTGTTAGGTGCTAAAACCTTACGTATGTGGTCAAGCATGGCACTGAAGATCAATTTTCTCCCATTGACACTTTGGCACACATGCAGGGGAAAAGACATGCTAAAAGTAATATGGCATAGTGTTTGGGTTGTTATTACCATGGATCAGTGTTCCTTTGGTTATAGTAACTGTTAGAATGGGTACGCAACCAGCGTTCTTTTAATACTGCAGTTATTAATGTGTGATGGGAAAATCTCTCTAAAGATGCATATAATTTCTAAAGATGCATATAATTCTCAACGAACTGTCAGCTGTCATAGTTGAGTATATTGACTTTCTCAGTGGAAATTTGTTTCTTTACACTGCTTCGGCAAGATGCTCTAGCCTTCATGAGGCTACAAACATCCAGCCTGAGTGTCGACAAGCAAGTTTTCCCTGGTGAAGCCCGAGGCATGCACTTTGGTGGAAACCTTGGTGATTGAAAGAGAAATCTGAATTTCTGAGCGCTCGTTCTTTTTTTTTTTTTTTCTTTTCTTTTTTTTTTTTTTTCCTTTTTTTATCTTCTTTTTCCCCCTTTTTTTCTTTCCTTTCTTTCCCCCCCCCCTCCCCCTTTTTTTCCTTTTTTTCTTCTTTTTTTCTTCTCTTTACTTTTTTTCTTTCTCCCCCCCCCCCTTTTTTTTCTTTTTCTTTTTTTTCCCTTTTCTTTCCTTTTTTTCTTTCCCCCCCCCCTTTCCTTCCTTTCTTTCCCCCCCCCCCGTCCTTACCTCTCTGGTAAATAGGTATCTGATTGACTTGTATTCTGAGTTCGTAGTTCATCTCAGAAAGCGAGAAATCTATAAAATAACAAATTTTAAGTTGATCAGTGATAAGGTCATCGATTCTAATCGAGGGAGGTTTCTGATCGAGGGAGGTTTCTTATCAAGTTAGTTCTCTATGGTGAATAGGTATCTGATTGACAGTCATATATTCTGAGTTCATCTCAACCTTTTCTTTTTCTTGCTTGCCCTCTTCAGGGGTTCTTATTATAGGCCCCCCGGGGACGGGGAAAACCCTGCTCGCTAAGGCTGTCGCTGGCGAGGCTCAAGTCCCTTTTATCTTTGTGTCGGGTTCAGAGTTCGATGAGATGTTTGTGGGCGTGGGTGCCTCTCGTGTCAGGAAACTTTTTGGTAAGTGTCCCGGGAGAAGTGTCCCGGGAGAAGTGCACGAGTTTTGGTGGAAATGCTTATTCAGTGTATCTTCACTTTAATTGAGGGATGGTTTACACCTTACATTTAGTATATTATTACATTTAGTATTTTATGTTAGCCAATTGACTACTAGAAGCGGATATACCCGCAAATTCAGACATTTGTTCACGAAGGATTTGCTTCACACCAAATTTATTTTCATTATTATTTATTATTTTCACTTGCACATGCCCCATTAGATTACTGTGTTGTTATCTTGTTGTACAACTTCTGCTTTCGTTTTGACTGTGAGCGAGCAGAATGAAAATACATAATTGCTGGAGGTCACGCTGCCATTATGAGTGCCCTGCTCCAGGCCTGGAGTGCTGTTTCTGGATGCCCTCCCGCAGAGAAAAAGCTTCACAGGCACCTAGCTTACCTGGAACCACTCATGAGTTCCGGCTGATGAGTAAGGAGGTGTCTCCTGGGGATGAGTCTCTCTGCTGAAGTTTTTCTGTAGTGTGGACATGTAGCGATGCAAAGCACTAATATCAGTGGACTTGATTCTTATAAGTTATAGCTCTAAGTATTACATGAAAAGACGTTATAGCTCTACGTATTACATGAAAAGAAGTTATAGCTCTAAGTATTACATGAAAAGAAGTTATAGCTCTACGTATTACATGAAAAGAAGTTATAGCTCTAAGTATTACATGAAAAGACGTTATAGCTCTACGTATTACATGAAAAGAAGTTATAGCTCTAAGTATTACATGAAAAGAAGTTATAGCTCTATGTATTACATGAAAAGAAGTTATAGCTCTAAGTATTACATGAAAAGAAGTTATAACTCTAATTATTACAAGAAAAGAAGAATTATAGCTCAAGTATTACAAGAAAAGAAGAAGTTATAACTCTAATTATTACAAGAAAAGAAGAAGTTATAACTAATTATTACAAGAAAAGAAGAAGTTATAGCTCTAATTATTACAAGAAAAGAAGAAGTTATAACTAAGTATTACAAGAAAAGAAGAAGTTATAACTCTAATTATTACAAGAAAAGAAGTTATAGCTCTAATTATTACACGAAAAGAAGAAGTTATAACAAAGTATTACAAGAAAAGAAGTTATAACTAAGTATTACAAGAAAAGAAGAAGTTATAACTCTAATTATTACAAGAAAAGAAGAAGTTATAACTAATTATTACACGAAAAGAAGATCTAATTATTACACGAAAATAAGTTATAACTCTAATTATTACACGAAAGTAAGTTATAACTAATTATTACACGAAAATAAGTTATAACTAATTATTACACGAAAATAAGTTATAACTCTAATTATTTCACGAAAATAAGTTATAACTAATTATTACACGAAAATAAGTTATTACTCTAATTATTAGAAAAGATGTTATTACACGAAAAGAAGATCTAATTATTACACGAAAAGAAGTTGTAACTCTAATTATTACAAGAAGAGAAGTTATATCTCTAATTATTTAAAGAAAAGAAGTTATTTCTGCTCAGCTAAATTGCTACTACTCATCTACTGTGCGGTTGAAAAGAGAGAGAGTATTTTCTTCGAGTGACTTTTCTTGGCCATGGAAAATGATTGGAAGTTGACTTTTGTCTGTCTCATATACAGATATCTTTAATCCATGGAGATTTGCATGAAGCAATTTACTCTCCAGATAACTACTGTATGTTAACTGTGTAGTAGATATGTCGAAGTTGAGCACGGTTGGTTTTCTACTCGTTAGTTTGTATGCAATGCATTGATGCATGAGTATAACTCGAGTCTGTTCTTGCTCTGACCTTGTGTTATGAGCAACAGTGAGCCACGCTACGCTAGGACAAGAAAAGAAGAAGTTATAGCTCTAATTATTACAAGAAAAGAAGAAGTTATAACTAAGTATTACAAGAAAAGAAGAAGTTATAACTCTAATTATTACAAGAAAAGAAGTTATAGCTCTAATTATTACACGAAAAGAAGAAGTTATAACAAAGTATTACAAGAAAAGAAGTTATAACTAAGTATTACAAGAAAAGAAGAAGTTATAACTCTAATTATTACAAGAAAAGAAGAAGTTATAACTAATTATTACACGAAAAGAAGATCTAATTATTACACGAAAATAAGTTATAACTCTAATTATTACACGAAAGTAAGTTATAACTAATTATTACACGAAAATAAGTTATAACTAATTATTACACGAAAATAAGTTATAACTCTAATTATTTCACGAAAATAAGTTATAACTAATTATTACACGAAAATAAGTTATTACTCTAATTATTAGAAAAGATGTTATTACACGAAAAGAAGATCTAATTATTACACGAAAAGAAGTTGTAACTCTAATTATTACAAGAAGAGAAGTTATATCTCTAATTATTTAAAGAAAAGAAGTTATTTCTGCTCAGCTAAATTGCTACTACTCATCTACTGTGCGGTTGAAAAGAGAGAGAGTATTTTCTTCGAGTGACTTTTCTTGGCCATGGAAAATGATTGGAAGTTGACTTTTGTCTGTCTCATATACAGATATCTTTAATCCATGGAGATTTGCATGAAGCAATTTACTCTCCAGATAACTACTGTATGTTAACTGTGTAGTAGATATGTCGAAGTTGAGCACGGTTGGTTTTCTACTCGTTAGTTGTATGCAATGCATTGATGCATGAGTATAACTCGAGTCTGTTCTTGCTCTGACCTTGTGTTATGAGCAACAGTGAGCCACGCTACGCTAGGAGCAGCAGTGAGCCATGCTATGCTGGGAGTAGCAGTGAGCCATGCTACGCTGGGAGTAGCAGTGAGCCATGCTATGCTGGGAGCAGCAGTGAGCCATGCTATGCTGGGAGCATCAGTGAGCCATCCTACTGTATGCTGGGAGCAGCAGTGAGCCACGCTACGCTGGGAGCAGCAGTGAGCCATGCTATGCTAGGAGCAGCAGTGAGCCATGCTACGCTGGGAGCAGCAGTGAGCTATGCTACGCTAGGAGCAGCAGTGAGCCATGCTATGCTAGTGAGCCATGCTACGCTAGGGGCAGCAGTGAGCTATGCTACGCTAGGGGCAGCAGTGAGCCATGCTACGCTAGGAGTAGCAGTGAGCTAGGGGCAGCAGTGAGCCATGCTATGCTAGGAGCAGCAGTGAGCCATGCTATGCTGGGAGCAGCTATGCTATGCTGGGAGCAGCAGTGAGCCATGCTATGCTGGGAGCAGCAGTGAGCCATGCTATGCTAGGGGCAGCAGTGAGCCATGCTATGCTAGGAGCAGCAGTGAGCCATGCTATGCTGGGAGCAGCTATGCTATGCTGGGAGCAGCAGTGAGCCATGCTATGCTGGGAGCAGCAGTGAGCCATGCTATGCTGGGAGCAGCAGTGAGCCATGCTACGCTGGGAGCAGCAGTGAGCCATGCTATGCTAGGAGCAGCAGTGAGCCATGCTATGCTAGGGGCAGCAGTGAGCCATGCTATGCTAGGAGCAGCAGTGAGCCATGCTATGCTAGGAGCAGCAGTGAGCCATGCTATGCTAGGGGCAGCAGTGAGCCATGCTATGCTAGGGGCAGCAGTGAGCCATGCTATGCTAGGAGCAGCAGTGAGCCATGCTATGCTAGGAGCAGCAGTGAGCCATGCTATGCTAGGGGCAGCAGTGAGCCATGCTATGCTAGGGGCAGCAGTGAGCCATGCTATGCTGGGAGCAGCAGTGAGCCACGCTACGCTGGGAGTAGCAGTGAGCCATGCTATGCTGGGAGCAGCAGTGAGCCACGCTACGCTGGGAGTAGCAGTGAGCCATGCTATGCTAGGAGCAGCAGTGAGCCATGCTATGCTGGGAACGGCAGCTAAGAGCAGAAATAAGCCTGATTCCACGAGAGGAGGGGACTCCAGGATTGACCTCCTCTGGCTTCCATTTATAAGGCAACTAGAAGAAGAGGTTCTAGCAAACACTATGCATCTTTGAAGCTTATCCACAGAAGCTACTCAACAACACAATAGTGGCTCTTGTCTAAAGCGACAGCTAACAGTGACCTGTTCAAGCCGAGTGTCTGGGAGGAGAGAGGTACCCAGACACCCTGGCACTTGCATCATTAGGAGACAGGGCAAAAAAGATGGAGAGGATTACGAACGCAGCCCCCCCCTCCTTCCTTCCCTGGCCAGGCTTGCATGCATAGTGCTACACACACCCCACCCCTCCTCCTTCCCTGGCCAGCCTAGTGCTACACACACCCCACCCCTCCTTCCTTCCCTGGCCAGCCTAATGCTACACACACCCCACCCCTCCTTCCTTCCCTGGCCAGTGAATCGGAAGCAAACAACAGCCACATATAATAACAAACTTTTCCCCTTTCTTCCTCACCTCGATGTTACCATTAGCTAATGTGTGTTCTCCGACATAAAGTGGTGTCTTTAGGATAATTTTCATTCTTGCGTTAATTCTGTGTGGGCAGGACTTCAGTTATCCGAATGCCCTCAGGCGTCAAGTGTTTGGATAAATGCCCTCCCACACTTAGTTCACCTAAAGTGCCTCGGGGGCAATCCTTTTACAGTGTTTGTCTGCTCTATGTGTCTAGCCACCGCCAAGTCGCTGAAGCCTTGTGTGTTGTTTATGTCTGCTCTGTGTGTCTAGCCACCGCCAAGTCGCTGAAGCCTTGTGTGTTGTTTATGTCTGCTCTGTGTGTCTAGCCACCGCCAAGTCGCTGAAGCCTTGTGTGTTGTTTATGTCTGCTCTGTGTGTCTAGCCACCGCCAAGTCGCTGAAGCCGTGTGTGTTGTTTATGCCTGCTCTGTGTGTCTAGCCACCGCCAAGTCGCTGAAGCCTTGTGTGTTGTTTATGTCTGCTCTGTGTGTCTAGCCACCGCCAAGTCGCTGAAGCCTTGTGTGTTGTTTATGTCTGCTCTGTGTGTCTAGCCACCGCCAAGTCGCTGAAGCCGTGTGTGTTGTTTATGTCTGCTCTGTGTGTCTAGCCACCGCCAAGTCTCTGAAGCCTTGTGTGTTGTTTATGTCTGCTCTGTGTGTCTAGCCACCGCCAAGTCGCTGAAGCCGTGTGTGTTGTTTATGTCTGCTCTGTGTGTCTAGCCACCGCCAAGTCGCTGAAGCTTTGTGTGTTGTTTATGTCTGCTCTGTGTCTAGCCACCGCCAAGTCGCTGAAGCCTTGTGTGTTGTTTATGTCTGCTCTGTGTGTCTAGCCACCGCCAAGTCGCTGAAGCCGTGTGTGTTGTTTATGTCTGCTCTGTGTGTCTAGCCACCGCCAAGTCGCTGAAGCCGTGTGTGTTGTTTATTGATGAACTGGATGCTGTGGGTGGCAAGAGGAACAGCAGTCCCATGCACCCCTACTCACGCATGACCCTCAACCAACTTCTCGTGGAGCTGGATGGCTTCAACGAGCTGGAAGGAGTCATTGTCATGGGCGCTACCAACTTCCCTGAGGCACTGGATTCGTAAGTGTCTACAACCTTTGATCTTGTCTCTCCCTCCCTCCCTCTCTCCTCATCCCTCTCCCCATCCCTCCCTCTCCCCATCCCTCCCTCCCTCCCCTCTTCCCCCTCCCTTTCTTGACTGCTACGAACAATTAGCATTAAAGCATTTATCAGGGCTAGGGCTAGGGCTTCTTGGACAATCCCACCTAGCCCTAGCCCTAGCCAGTATTAGGAGGGCAAGAACTGTGGACGTCCATGGATGATCCCAGGATTTCCCACCTAATCCTAGCCCTAGCCCTAGCCAGTATTAGGAGGACAAGAACTGTGCACATCCATAGATGATCCCCCACCTAATCCTAGCCCTAGCTAGTATTAGGAGGTCAAGAACTGTGGATATCCATAGATGATCCCAGGATTTGCCCACCTAATCCTAGCCCTAGCTAGTATTAGGAGGTCAAGAACTGTGGACATCCATAGATGATCCCAGGATTTGCCCACCTAATCCTAGCCCTAGCCAGTATTAGGAGGGCAAGAACTGTGCACATCCATAGATGATCCCAGGATTTGCCCACACCTAATCCTAGCCAGTATTAGGAGGGCAAGAACTGTGCACATCCATAGACGATCCCAGGATTTGCCCACCTAATCCAAGCATATGAACTTTAAACTTTCGTGAACATCCATAGATATCAGCTGGAAAAGGCATGACATATGATATACTGTGTGAGTTCTGCCCATAGATACCTCGGGATTGTGCTCAGTATCATCACTAAACATGCACTTGGTATTTGTACATACATACATGTACATTGTATGTAGTTCATCCTCCAGAGACTATAATAATTATTGTGTGTGTGTGTGCATGTGGGGGTGGGAGGGAGGGTGGTGAGGGGGGAGGAGGGATGACATTCTTCCTTCTCTTGCACCTACGTATCTTCCATGTATGTCCCATGGTGGCGTAGACAATCCTGGGATCATCTATGGGTTTCCAAAGTTCTCAAGTTCTTTCACACCTACAGCTGGCTCTGGCTAGGGCAAGGTGCACAACCACTTTGGACATGCATAGATGATACCGGGGTTGACCCCAGCACCATAGGACCAGACTGAGAACTTTATCAACCCCCAAAATATATCTACACCAAGTTGTCCGGGTTGAAGAGCCATTCCGGAGTGAAGAGCCATTCCGGAGTGAAGAGCCATTCCGGAGTGAAGAGCCATTCCGGGGTGAAGAGCCATTCCGGAGTGAAGAGCCATTCCGGAGTGAAGAGCCATTCCGGAGTGAAGAGCCATTCCGGAGTGAAGAGCCATTCCGGAGTGAAGAGCCATTCCGGAGTGAAGAGCCATTCCGGAGTGAAGAGCCATTCCGGAGTGAAGAGCCATTCCGGGGTGAAGAGCCATTCCAGAGTGAAGAGCCATTCCGGGGTGAAGAGCCATTCCGGGGTGAAGAGCCATTCCGGAATGAAGAGCCATTCTGGAGTGAAGAGCCATTCCGGGGTGAAGAGCCATTCCGGAATGAAGAGCCATTCCGGGGTGAAGAGCCATTCCGGAGTGAAGAGCCATTCCGGGGTGAAGAGCCATTCCGGGGTGAAGAGCCATTCCGGAGTGAAGAGCCATTCCGGGGTGAAGAGCCATTCCGGGGTGAAGAGCCATTCCGGAGTGAAGAGCCATTCCGGAGTGAAGAGCCATTCCGGGGTGAAGAGCCATTCCGGGGTGAAGAGCCATTCCGGAGTGAAGAGCCATTCCGGAGTGAAGAGCCATTCCGGAGTGAAGAGCCATTCCGGAGTGAAGAGCCATTCCGGGGTGAAGAGCCATTCCGGGGTGAGGAGCCATTCCAGAGTGAAGAGCCATTCCGGGGTGAAGAGCCATTCCGGAGTGAAGAGCCATTCCGGAGTGAAGAGCCATTCCGGAGTGAAGAGCCATTCCGGGGTGAAGAGCCATTCCGGAGTGAAGAGCCATTCTGGAGTGAAGAGCCATTCCGGAGTGAAGAGCCATTCTGGAGTGAAGAGCCATTCCGGAGTGAAGAGCCATAGTCTGCTGTAATCAGGATTCTTATTCTCACTGGAGTGACTAGAAGTTCAGTGTCTTCAAAAACTTCTCCTCCAAATGTCCGTTATCTGGCTCGAGGATTGCACCCCCCACCCCCCACCCCATCTTATCTCTCTCTTGCTATATTTGTTGTGCCTTCTTAGTGCCTT
Source organism: Cladorhizidae sp. MBARI D1340-BT2 (assembly GCA_028752905.1). NCBI lineage: Eukaryota > Metazoa > Porifera > Demospongiae > Poecilosclerida > Cladorhizidae > Cladorhizidae sp. MBARI D1340-BT2. The sequence goes on along the minus strand of JAQNBH010000007.1, from coordinate 20,041,194 downwards.
CTTAATATGTGTGTAAGTACGTGTCTAATGGCCGTCTTCTTGCTGCAGGGCTCTGACCCGTCCTGGAAGGTTTGACACTCAGGTTATTCTCACCATGCCCGATATCAGGGCCAGGTACAAGATCCTGCAACTTCACTCCAAGAAGATCAAATTAGACGAAGGTTATTATCAGTACGGGTAGCATATTCTGTTGTTGTTGCTGTTGAAGGCTGTGTTGCTGTTGAAGGCTGTGTTGTTGCTGTCGTATTTTTAATGTTGTTATTGTGTGTTGTAATGTTGTGTTATTTTAAGTTGCTGATGATGTTCCATGTTGTCATAGATACAAATGACTAAACTTGCTTGATTAATTAATTAAATTATGCTCTTTGATGTTTCTGCCGATTACGCTAGCCTCGTCATGTTTTTGATGTGATCATTTTTATTATTTTGGGGCTGTGCTCTTACACGACAGATGTGGACCTGACAAGTATAGCCCGTGCTACTGCTGGGTTTTCTGGTGCAGACTTGGCAAACCTGGTGAACCAAGCGGCTCTCAGGGGCTCCTTGGAAAACAGCGAATCCGTCACCACCCGAGACCTGGAGTATGCCCGGTAAGGGACGTGCTTGAATCCGAGCATGTCATACTTATTAACCCTTTGAACACCAGCGGCCGTTATTGCGGCCGTCAACTACTGCCGCTAGAAGTCCGAGCGGTCTATATATCGGCCGCTAATAATTAATTAATTTTTTATTTTTTTATTTTTTTATTATTTAAAAAAAAAAAATTAATTTTATATATAATAACTTACAAATAGAAAACATTAAAAATATTTTTTTATTTTTTGTGAAATTTGCTTTCAGGAAGTCAGTGTATAGGCTACAAAAGGTTCAGGAACTCGGCGTTCAAAGGGTTAGGTGTATGAATGCTATGAAGGGAGTGGCTTGCCACGCCCATCTGTATCCTTTGACCTACTGTAGGATCAGTCGGGATTCATGCCTGTGCTAATATGACATTATTCCAATGCTGAGCTAGGCTGAAGGAAAGGGGTAGTAGCTGTTAATGTCCACTCATAGGCTTGGACTGAAGTCAAGGGCTTGGAAGTTTTTTTAATGAGGACGAAGATCAAGAAGAATGTTAGCTAATGCAGAGGCACTGGCCGGCCATTAAAAGCAACTAACAAATGCTCTTCTGTCTTCTGCAGAGCTGTTTCAATTCCCAGGTCCTGGGGCCAGTGCTTGAGTAACAGATGTGCTCAACTTAGAATTGTTTGTGAAGCAAGGGTCCAGGTGATTCAGCAAGTGTATTTCTCTCAACAAAATGGTTTGATTAGAAACTTTCACTTGTAGGAATACGAATGGCTTTTGAAAAGGCACATAGTTTGTCCACTTGAAGCTGCATGTGGTTGTCATCGACTACCGGTCTCGCCCAGTGTGACGTGTGATAGTCAATGAATTAGATTATAGCCATCATCGGCTGATGCATTGTCCCTTTACCCATTTCTCTGCCCTCCTCTTACTCGCTCTCTTTTTGTACTTGTCCTCCACCCCCCAACCCCCCCCCCCCCCCCCATATCTCAGGGAAAGGTTAGCGATGGGGCGAGAGAGACGGAGTGCGGTAGTGGGGAAACGGGATCTCTACCTGACGGCCTACCACGAGGCAGGACATGCTATTGTGGCTCTCTTCACCCCTGGTATGGAAACCATCTACAAGGCCACCATCATCCCAAGGGGATCCGCACTGGGAATGGTTAGTCCACCAATAGTCCCTAACTGGGACCAAAGTCTGTTCGAGTTGGACACATTACCCAAAGCACTCGGTCGCAATTCCATGCCTCGTACCTCGTATTCTAGTTCATTATGAGGAGGTGCTGCATGGGAACCTGGATTGCCCTCACAAGTGTATGGGGAGGTGCTGCATGGGAACCTGGATTGCCCTCACAATGTATGTGGAGGGCTGCATGGGAACCTGGACTGCCCTCACAAGTGTATGGGGAGGTGCTGCATGGGAACCTGGATTGCCCTCACAAGTGTATGTGGAGGGCTGCATGGGAACCTGGATTGCCCTCACAAGTGTATGTGGAGGGCTGCATGGGAACCTGGATTGCCCTCACAAGTGTAATGGGGAGGTGCTGCATGGGAAGCTGGATTTCCCTCACAAGTGTATTGCATGGGAACCTGGATTGCCCTCACAAGTGTATGTGGAGGGCTGCATGGGAACCTGGATTGCCCTCACAAGTGTATGGGGAGGTGCTGCATGGGAACCTGGATTGCCCTCACAAGTGTATGTGGAGGGCTGCATGGGAACCTGGATTGCCCTCACAAGTGTATGCGGAGGGCTGCATGGGAACCTGATTGTCCTCACAAGTGTATGGGGAGGTGCTGCATGGGAACCTGGATTGCCCTCAACAAGTGTATGGGGAGGGCTGCATGGGAACCTTGGATTGCCCTCACAAGAGTAATGGGGAGAGCTGCATGGGAACCTTGGATTGCCCTCACAAGTGTATGCGGAGGGCTGCATGGGAACCTGGATTAAGTCTGTATGGCCTCTTAGCACCTTCACAGGCACACAAGTGTCCAGTTAATTAATCTCATATGGTAAGTAGCTATGTGTTCTGTATGCACATTCTAATGAGTGCGAGTTGAGCTGAAAACAGACTCAGTGCAGCAGCAGCAGCAAAGAGTGAGGAAGGGTGTGTGTACTTAGCACGTAGCAGTTGTAACGTACAGGTTATTTAAACTCAGGTGTCCTACATTCCTGATGGGGACGTGTTGTTGCACTCCAAGAAAGAGATGCTTGCCCTCATTGACACGGCCATGGCAGGGCATGTAGCGGAGGAGCTCATCATGGGCCCAGACAACGTCACTTCCGGAGCGTTCAGCGACTTCAAGAAGGCCACTGCCATTGCCACCAACATGGTCACCAAGTTTGGCATGAGCAGCAAGGTGAGGCAGGATATGAAACAGAGATGCAGCAGATGAAAGCATGCTGGCGTGTGTGTGCATGCTGGCGTGTGTGTGCATGCTGGCAGGAAGCCGCGTGTGTTGAGCGTGTTGTTACTTAAATAGCAGACCCTTCCATTTCCTCGCATGCTGGCGTGTTTAAAAAAAAAAGTTTTTTAAAAAAGTATTTTTTTGTGTGAACTGCTATTTTGTGATAACTACGTTTTTTTCACAGCATCCAATTCGCAAGCAGGCAGGATGAAGAGCAGCATAGCAGGGTGTGGCTTGCAGCATAGCAGGGTGTGGCTTGTAGCATAGCAGGATGTGGCTTGAAGCATAATGGGGCGTGGCTTGCAGCATAATGGTAGTGTAGCTTGTATCAAAGTGGGGTGTGGCTTGCAGTAAAGCAGGGTGTGGCTTGTAGCAAAGAAGGGAGTGGCATTCACTGTGTACTAGGCACGAATATTCCCCCTCACGAATTCTTCTATTAGTCACCATCTGCGATCATTTCCCGCCCTCGAAAATATACCACTATACGTATGTACATCTGTATGTGTGTTGGGTTTTTTCTTTCCATAGCTATATGTATATACATGTATATGTGTGTTGGGGGGTTTCTTTCCATAGCTATACGTATATACATGTATATGTGTGTTGGGGGGTTTCTTTCCATAGCTATACATATATACATGTATATGTGTGTTGGGGGGTTTCTTTCCATAGCTATACGTATATACATGTATATGTGTGTTGGGGGGTTTCTTTCCATAGCTATACATATATACATGTATATGTGTGTTGGGGGGTTTCTTTCCATAGCTATACGTATATACATGTATATGTGTGTTGGGGGGTTTCTTTCCATAGCTATACGTATATACATGTGTATGTGTGTTGGGGGGGTTCTTTCCATAGCTATACGTATATACATGTATATGTGTGTTGGGGGGTTTCTTTCCATAGCTATACGTATATACATGCATATGTGTGTTGGGGGGTTTCTTTCCATAGCTATACGTATATACATGCATATGTGTGTTGGGGGGTTTCTTTCCATAGCTATACGTATATACATGCATATGTGTGTTGGGGGGTTTCTTTCCATAGCTATACATGTATACATGTATATGTGTGTTGGGGGGTTTCTTTCCATAGCTATACGTATATACATGTATATGTGTGTTGGGGGGTTTCTTTCCATAGCTATACGTATATACATGTATATGTGTGTTGGGGGGTTTCTTTCCATAGCTATACGTATATACATGTATATGTGTGTTGGGGGGTTTCTTTCCATAGCTATACGTATATACATGTATATGTGTGTTGGGGGGTTTCTTTCCATAGCTATACATATATACATGTATATGTGTGTTGGGGGGGTTTCTTTCCATATTATCTTGACAGTTATACGACGGGGCATGTTTCGTGATCCTAGTAACAGTGACAGAAGTAATAAGTTGTTGAGTGTTTCATGATCGTAGTGACAGTGTTAGGAAGCTGCATACCCAATCCTGTGGATATAGAGGAACAATGTATTTCCACCGCTAACAGACAACTGTGTTGTTGTTTTTAAATGAATATCACTCTGGCATGTTTGCTATGCTAATATGCACAGAATCAAACATATTCACATGCTTACTGCTTTTAGGTCAGCAGGGTTCAGTTGAGAGGAGGGAAGCTTTCAGGTTCAATTGAGAGGGGGGGTTGATGTTTAATGCTTTTCGGTTCAGTTGGGGGGAGGGCTGCTTTTCAGTTCAGTTGGGGGGAGGGCTGCTTTTAGTTTCAGTTTGGGGGAGGGTTGCTTTAGGTTCAGCACAGCAGGGTTAAATGAGGAGGAGGAGAGGTGTTTAGTTTCTCTGTAGCCCTAGCATGTACAATGGTATTTATAGAGGCATAGTAGCGTGCTAATGCACAATGGTATTTATAGAGACATAGTAGCGTGCTAATGTACAATGGTATTTATAGAGACATAGTAGCGTGCTAATGCACAATGGTATTTATAGAGACATAGTAGCGTGCTAATGTACAATGGTATTTATAGAGACATAGTAGCGTGCTAATGTACAATGGTATTTATAGAGACATGTAGCATGCTAATGTACAATGGTATTTAAAGAGACATACATGTAGTAGCTTGCTAATGTACAGTGGTATTTATCGAGACATAGTAGCATGCTAATGTACAATGGTATTTATAGAGATATAGTAATGTGCTATAAAGGCCAACTAGGAATTGAAACTGTGTTGTATCACATGGAGATTACAAAATGCACTCCTGTCCTCGTGAATGCCTAACAGGGACGGAGGCTACACTCCTCCAAAAGTATCAAAAACAAGTTTCTCTCCTGTTCACGTAAAAAAATAGTTTGTCGACTTGTAGAGGGTTAAAAAGGAGTTTGCTATTGTTTGTTGTCTTGTAGAGGGTTAAAAATGAGTTTGCTATTGTTTTTTGTCTTGTAGAGGGTTAAAAAGGAGTTTGCTATTGTTTGTTGTCTTGTAGAGGGTTAAAAAGGAGTTTGCTATTGTTTGTTGTCTTGTAGAGGGTTAAAAAGGAGTTTGCTATTGTTTGTTGTCTTGTAGAGGGTTAAAAAGGAGGGCTATTGTTTGTTGTCTTGTAGAGGGTTAAAAATGAGTCTGCCATTGTTTGTTGTCTTGCGTAGATTGGACCAGTGATACACAATCTTGACAACTGTGCTCCAGAAACAAGGAAGCTCATTGATGAAGAAATAGAAAAGATCTTGAAGGTAAATAGAATGAGAACTGTTTGTTTGTTTTATGTTTAGTCAAAAAGGAACATGCAGCCCTCTATACTGAATGACACTCTACCTAAATCATGAACACCAATCAGATTAAAAGCAATACAATAGCGGTGTATATGTGGTTAAATTGCCTGAGGGATACTGAGAGATATGTGGTTAAATTGCCTGAGAGATTATACGGGAAATGGACTGGGAGATGAGAGGGATGAATTTAAATGGTGAAGGACATCGTCTATATATACCAGGTGGGTTCTTTTTTGACAAGTTGATCCATGTTTAAAAACATTTATTTTTTATTTTATTATTATTATTATTATTTATTTATTTTTTAGTCGAGCAGCCTCCTACGTAACTCCATAATTAACCAATCATAGGTGTTATTCTCTGCCATGTTTATTGCTGGAGCATACCCACACACATATTATATATACCCATGTAACTGCTTGTAGTTATCTGGTTTTGTTAAAGCTCCATGCTGTTAACTACTGTCACCAAGTAAGCTTCTCGGTAAACCAACGAATCACTTCCTTGGGGAGCAGCAGCTGCTGAATCATCATCTACACTCAGTATGCACTCACACACACACAAGCGTGCTCATTGTTTTGATGACCTTCACTTGTTTTCCATTGATAAACAGATTAGTTTGGTGGTAAACAAATGGACCTCCTAATTAATGGTACACGAGGTTCGTCTTGGCAAAAGGTAGATGGATAGATAGATAGAGGCATAGATATCTTGAAGGCAAAATTTTGTGGGTTTTTACTTTTGTTGTTGTTGTTTATCTTCCAGTTTACACCTCAGCATGTTCCAAGGCACACTGGAAGTATTTTATTATTTTTTATTTTAGCTAAAATTGACCGAAACACCATTTAGAATACTAAGAGGCTGCCAGAGTGAGTTTTGGCCGAGATGTAAACTTTTTTGTGTATGCATGTGTGGTGTCCCCCCCGTTTAAAATAGGAGCCACTGCAGGGAGTGCTACCACACACCCCGACACACTATTTACCCCTTGCACTAGCTGTGGAGTAATATGCCATCAAGTTCTGAATAATAATCTGTGAAGCTATAATTATCGGAAAGTTTGTGTGATCAGAATTTGTGCATGTAAGAACGACTGACCTAATTTTGTCCACGTCACTTCTGAACTCGTTTTATTTCGCAGACATTTATTTCTTGCCCTTATTATTGCCATGTGTTGTGCGTTTGCCGTAGGATTCCTATCAGAGAGCCAAGGAGCTGCTGAAGGCTCGTGCGGTGGAGCACAAACGGTTGGCAGAAGCGCTGCTCAAATATGAAACACTCGAATCATCTGAAATCAAACTTGTCATTGCAAACAAGCCCTTGAACAGAAAGTTATGACCTCAAGACTCCAGTAATGTAGAATAGAGATGGAGCAGTTGATGGCATGCATTGTCGTGATACTTCATTACACGAGATATTTTATTGTTGTTTTCCCAACTCTCCATAACCTGTTGTGCGCATTGTTTCTCTGCTGAATTGTTAAACTTGTCCATTGCTCATAGTCAGTGCCCCTCCCCCTTTTTGTGTGTGTACCTATTCTATGTTCCATTCCATGCATATGTAACGACATCGCCAGGTTAGGAAGAGCCCGATACAGCCATTCTGCAGTAGTAATGACTAAACTTGGGCTTTGGAATTGTGGGCCAGATCTTGTAAGTTTGTGTGCCTTCCTATATATATACCTTTATATATATATATACCATAAAGTTGATGTCACAGGTCCACTTTTACCACAGTACACCCCAGGAAATCCTCTGGTATATACTAAAGTTGACACTAAGCAAGTCTGAACCAAGCCGCTATATATCAGAATGCACTTCCTATATTGAACCTCCTCTTTCTTATCCCTCCCCCCACCCCCAATTTCCTTTTTCATTAAATTTTTTAATTTTTTTAATATTCTTCCTGCATTAAGACTATGGCTTCGCCCATTCATATGTCCCTGGCAACCCCAGTATATACTCCCTTGAGTCAGACTACTGTTGAGTGGGATATTTTCGAAGGCTAAAGACTATATACTGATTCAATGGAAGTGTTTGTTAGGGAAGTGTTCATGGATCGTGTAATACATACTGGCAGCCACATATTGCACTTTGTCATAAGTATACTACTTGTGGATTTCATTTAACCGTGAAAAATGCAAATATTAAACCAACTGCGAATATTAAACCCCAAGGAAGATTCCCTTTATGGCGTGGTTTCCGCACAGAATGGGGAGGGGAAGGTATGTGTTTTTTATCTTGCTGTAGGTCACAATTTTGACAACACAAGTCAATAAATACGGTCTCTAGAACTGCATAAAGTGTGGTATGCTTGTGATGAAAACCTGCCATCAATATACTGAGTTTCCTGTTTACATTGCAACTAGAAATGCTTTGTATTTGAGCTAAAGACCTTGTCCAACTTGGCGATCTGGGAGTGGAGCTTCCATAGCATCATGGCAAATGTACGCTTGCTTGGGGGTGTCCTTGTACCTGGAACATTCACTGGGACAAAACATCACTAGGAAACAGCATATTGGAAAATGTAAATACAGAAAATATTACCTCATACGTATATTTGCTGGTGTCCACCATGTGACAACCATTTCCTTTCACAATTCTCCCCTATTTATTTTTTGTGGTGAACGAATAACGAATGGAGAATAGAATGGTAGTAAATAGTACCATGAATTGTTGACCAATATATATATATGTTCCATCCAATCTATGAATCTGCCCAATCTATAGATTGTGCAGCACAATCTAAGATTGGATGTCAATCTATAGATTGTGCTGCGAATGCCAATCTATTGCCTGCCAGTCAATACACTTCAAAACATGGTAGCATATTAACACCCTTTGCAACAGATTCATATATAGATTGGATGGAACATATCGACCAACTTATTATCGATTAGTTATACTGAGCGAGTGTGCAAGCCAAATATCCAAACCCACCCACACAATGTGGGATAAGTCGACGGGAATTTACAAAGCCCGCGCTACTCCCACGAAAAGAGAAGAAGGGAGAAGAGCTGTTTGTGAGGCAAGTTTCTCTACATTTGGGGACTATAGCAGTTGTGCGAGTGTTCGTGGGTATTACATTATATCTTTTTTGACAGAGCAATATTCTTCAAATATCTTTTTTTGCTCTAGCTACACTTGCCATGTCTATATCTGCCAAGTCCATGTGGAACTTTTTCTCAGTATCACTTTTTTCTACATCGTTACACTCTCAGTTGCAATCTCTGTTTCTAGGTTGCAAAGGGTGTTAATAATTATGTTACCATGTTTGAAGTGTATTGATTGGCAGGCAATAGATGGGCATTCATAGATTGTGCAGCACAATCTATAGATTGGGGAGATTCATAGATTGGATGGAACATATATACCAGCAGTTCAATTCCAATAGTGTAACAAGAATCCTAGTATTGCACCATCATGATAGACATCGTAAGTCCTGGCATAGCCTGAAGGATTATCTGGTCTTTCATGTTGTAGCAATACTTGTGATTGTGATGTGGGGAATAGCATGTATGTATCTACTATGTGCCTTACAGTCCTACATATATAGCTCCAGCCATTGCCCTGCCTCTTACTCTAGCTGAAGCAAATGCTCTCGAGTAATAAACAGGTAAGGGATAAATCATAATATCAGCTCATTAATGATGTCAGGAGATGTACAATCCTTTCGATAAACCCAAGATTTTAACTCGGGACAATCCTCTGCTCTGAGTAAAAGGAGCTTATAGAGATTACCATCTAAAGAATTAATATCTTTATGATGCCCACACAGTGGTAATCCTTGACAGGTCAGAAAGTGCGATGCTTGAGAGAAGTTTGAATAGCATGTGTTGATTATGTCTCTGATCATCTTGATGCTGCAGACTAAGTTGCATAGCTACAGATGTTGCACAGGAATGTGCAGCCATCTCTAACACAGCTTCTCTGTGCATCAGACTTTTATCATGCTCCCTTAGTTTCACTAGTGCATTCTTCCAATTACTGCATTCTTCCAATTACTAGAGCCATTTTCAAGAAATGTGCTCAACTGTCGTTGAGAAAAAGTAAGGCAATCCTTGTGTTTTGCCAAACGACAAGTATGACTATAACTTGTTGTGCACACTGAAATCCAAGGATATGTTGTGTACCAACTTGGTTGAATTGATCGACTTACTTTCCCCCATCTTCTTCAATTGATGTGTATAGGTATGCTTTGATTCACCAACATCAAGAGGCTGGGATGGAGGACCATCCATGAATTGCATGCTGCAGCAGAAACATTCGCAAGAAACACCTGGACCATTACTTGGAAGTTTGTACACCTGATAGCGAATCCAAGTTATCTGGAGAGTTGTTAGCGTCAGACTGTGAATGTAGTTCAGTCTGTGATTCATTAATTGGTGTTATTTTTTAATTGTTAATTTATTTCTGTATTTATTGTTAAATTATTTTGGTATTTTTTTGGTGTAGTTTTTTTAAATAAAAGTTTTGTCATTTTATGTATTATTAATTTAATTTCTGGACAAAAGAAATTTCTGGACAAAAGAATAAAAGCTACAGTAACAGAAATTCCTGATAATTGGGTATATATCACATGACCTAGATGCTGATTTTGTGCAGATTGTCCCGCGAAGCTAGACCCTTTACCGAATCGCTGCTCGAGATCGTTGACTGCGAGACAACATTTAATACAAAAAGAATGATTTAGGATCAGGATGTTGAGTGAATCTGCGGTACTGTAAATTATGGGGGGTGGTGGGCTCCAGCCCCTGGGGAACCCCCTTTCCTATGCCACAGAATCTGGCGTAATTTTGAAGGTAATTGAATGCACTTTCATCTAGTATTATAACTAAAATTTGATGATCCAGGCTGTTTTCTCAGATCCTGTCACATTCATTATTGGACCGACAAAAAATATATGTACAACCAAAAAAATATATATATATTACCTAGGATTAATATTGTGGCGACCATTTCCACACGCTGAGACCAAACCTTTAACTTAGTAATCAGCGAGGAGTAACGATCTTTACCTATTGTACTTTGGACCTAGAGGGTTGTGTTGAAAGAAATACCTTTACTCGCCTATATAATATAGCACTCGCTACAATATTATATATTTATAGCTAATTAACAATAATAATTATATATATCTAGAATTCAATAACTAATAAATAAATATAAATACATACATAATTTACATACATAATTAAATAACTAAATAGCTTATGACAAGTTCAACTTCTGACCGACCCCAATACAGATAAAGCATCCCCGCCCCTCTGGACTGCCACTGAGATATGCCAAAGGAGGTGAGCATGGGCATTCACCTCCCCAGCTCTTTGCCTTATAAGTTATACTGAGGCTCTGGTCCCGATGACCCCCAATGACTCAATTGTCATGGGCACAAAAAATGGCAAGGATCCAGACTGCCATACTTGGCCATTTTTTTCTCCTCGGCCATAGCAGCCACAGCTCCAGCACTACTTACTGCTGCACACCGATATGATTCTTGACAGGTCGCATCCCATGGGCGTACGCAGGGGGGGGTTTCTGGAGAACCCCCGTTTCATTTTAATGATATTCATTGGAATGTGTTTGTGTGTGTTTTCCCCTCCTCAGATTTCACTGGCAGATTTCATTAATTATACACAGGTACATTGATAGTGTTAAATAATGCGGAAACAAAATTACTATAACTTAATGAGCTAATCATTGCACAGTTACACATGATGCACATGTAGTCAGCATTAATAGTAGTTGTGGAACTAGTGAGCTACGACTCAACCTTGAAGAGGCAACGACAATCTATGGACATCAGGTCATTTTTCAAAATAACAGCCATTGAGGATGAAGATAAGAGAAATTATTGCTAGCTATTTAGCTTGAAGCACGTACACTTATATATAATTATTCAGATTGGAACAAGGGCTTCGCAGTACTTTACATTAATTTCTAACGAGCATAGCTAATTCTCAATGCTTTCTTAAAATACGTTGACTTGATGGTGAACTTAGTATGCATTCGCATAATGTTTACAGAAATATAGCATAAGGATACCCAAACAATTGCATTTAACAACGATCAAGTGAGCGCTTAGTGAAAGACTTCATAACCAGAGTTTATGGTATTATAGACTATTCTATGTATACTATACTACACATCTTATGCATCACTCATGAATATGGATTAAGTGAATTATAAACAAACTCTAAATTCTATGTGATGAACCTGAAAATATGGCATGCCAATTGAGTTTGTCTTCACAGATGAAAGCAAAAATTGGGTTGCAAGGAATTGAAAAGATAAGGAAAAGGTGGTGACTTGTGGATTGGCTATCAGTGTACCAGCTGTAAGAATATTAGATGTTTTCCACTTTCAATCATTGGCTAGAACAACCACTAGAAGTCACTTATTGAGTTCATAAAGAAATTCTACTAAACAGCATTCATAATTTCACTTCCTACCCTATGAGTGATCAAAACAAACTTGCCCATAACTCAAGAACAGTTGAATATTTCTCCAAAAGGACAGCAGAGTTGAAATCTATAGTGAAAGAGCATTTTAATGGCATATATATTTTAGGGTAACGACTAAAATCTGACTGGAAAAAAAATGTTTGTAAAAAAGTCGGTGTAACTTTTCACTTTACCCTATAATGTATATACCAAACTAATTGTATGATTGCATTGCAGCCCTCATCATGCCTGAAACTTTAACATGAGCCATATAAAAATATACCATTAAAAGCACTTTTATACAGCTACAATGTGGTATATACAGAATGTTGCCAAGTCTAACTAGGCAGCAGGCTAGGAGCCCGTCGTTTTTTTTGGCTGGGGCAGGGCTCCAATGGTTAAGGGCACTTTGCACCGTAGTGATGCGCTAAGCCTTTAGCTTGCAGATGTTCAGAATGCTAGTGTCCAACAACTTGCAGGACGTCTTCCCCAATGTGTTTATATGTCTATGCATATATTTGTCCCTTTTGGTGAAAAACTATTCTGGCAAGCGCTCCTTCTCTGCCCCCAAACATGTGAAAAAATATTTACACTCTATGAAAAACTAAACAGTCTAGCCCTGATGCACATGGAATCATCTCATCTGTGCTTAGGAAAACCAATTTCAGTCCTGTGACAGTTTGTCAAATTACGAGAAAAGTTAAAAAAAATTTTAATCGAGTTTTTTTTATGAGCTAATAAGAATTTTTTTAACTAAACAAATGACCTTTACTGTAAATTGTTAAAAATTTTCTATTTGATAATTTGTTGTATTAAGTACAAGAACAACATTAAGTCTCGTAAAGTCTCGTATTCAATATTCATTGATTTATAAATTTCATCTTGTATATATAATTGATGTAGAACTTCTACTTGTCCTAATTATGTTTCTCCTATTTTATTTTATTTTCTTTCTTTCATATTAGCACCCCACATAAATTACAATTAATTGTACAACTCCTATTAATAAGATAATTAACTGCTTCCATCTTGTAGTGAAACAAATTGTCTCTTATATTAAAACGATTATCCATAACTTATATATTCTTTAATAAATTATAAAAATTTAATTCACTTCAAACTAAAATGTGCTTTCCTGAAGAATTTTACTCATTGCAATTAATTAAAAAAATAATTGTGAGTGGAAGACCCGCAAAATGGATATAGGGCTCTCTACTGTGGTCTAGTGCCTACCGTACCAGCTATAGTGGGGTGAAAGAGTGAAGTACCGGAGGGGGTGGGGCGGCCAAGTGCCTAAAAGCCTAGCAGCCCGGCCATGGGTTAATATGGCCCTGTCTTTGGCACTAATCATCATCACCACTTAATTTTAATTTTACATGACAATGAATTAGACAGATGTGATGTGATGCTACATTTGATATTGGTTAGTGTTGTGATAGCACTCTAATACAAGGCAAGAATTAGTGCATGGTAATAATATTTTAATCCAAAATATTGCATGTTTGATAAAGCTACTGTCCATGCATAAGGCCCCTTTGCCCATGTAATATTGATACCAAATGGTCTTGTGAACAAGACCTTTACGTAGATAAATCGAGGTTGTGCAAATAAATAAAGGCTCTGGTTCTACACCACCATGAGTGGATGTCGACTCCAAGTGCTCTGGATATACAAGCAAGCAGTGCTCACGAGCACTAGTGTCCTAGCTGGCTGTTTCCCTGAAGCTGGTGCAGTTAGTGGTGCCTTTGTGGTGATGGTATCCTCGCCCAAATGAAAGATTTCAACAACAGTACATTTGCCAGAAAGACAAGGCGAGTGAACTAAAGAAGACTTGAAGAACAACACTTGTCAGCATGACATCATCGCATGGACAATATTCATTTCTTTTCTAAGCTCAATTTCTAATGATCATCTTGTATATGACACAATTTCTATTTTATGTTTCATTTGTCCATCGCTCCTTTTCATTCTAACCTTGTGATCAAATACATGCCTGTTGTTTGCAGTGGCATTCCTTTACGCCGAGGTTAGAGGCTCTACGTGCGTCAGAGACCTCTCGAATCTGAGAAGTAGCTACAACATGAGAGGTGTAGTGTAACTTACTCTACTCTAGCTAGACTCTGTACTGCAATGTTTTGTACACTCCTGCTTGCTTCAACAACAGAAAAGCTTGAAGCTCAGCTCAGCTACCAGGGAACTCCCTTTGGGCAGGACCATGGAGTATGTCTTTAGGGTCATTCGATTAACTAACCATGTACAGTGATGTAGGGAAGTGGTGGCAGAGGAGAAAGAAACTTATGGTGAACTGATGAATGATCTTTGCCCCCCCCCCTCCCCCCCCCCCTCCAGCAGCATAACTTAATATTGTGGATATATTTTTTACTAATTGAGTATTGATTTAAAAATATATAGATTGTTATTAGTTACTGTTACATAGTCCAACACTGTGTTGTAACATGTGATGGCCTTAACTGGCTCAGCAATATCAAGATTAAATCATATACGGCATTCTCTATTGTTGCGCCATGTTCACAGCTTTATGGGTCACAACAAATAGTTTTTTCCACGATGCAGTTTATGCTAATCATGTTCCTGACACTTGAATACCAGCCAATACTTTGACATGCCCCTCTACATTCCCTATCTAACCAGTTTTTGTTATTGTCTACCTCAGTTACTGTATTGGACAGTGGTTAGATATAAGTTTTAGGCGCACTCTCACTGCTAACAAGCTGACTAGCCTATTTTGGGGTCATTACACAGTGTAACTCTCTTCTAGGGATTCCATATTACCAATGGACAAACTTACCCCTGGTCAGAAAAATAGAGGTCCAATATACTGTACAGGTCAATTGCAGGGGTTCCTAATTCAGGAAGTGTTTCCTTCTTCCTCCAGTGGGTAAACTCTGCTCCACCAATGAAACACATAAACGGAAGTTCAATACCTAATCCCTGTGGCATAAAACTGTAGGGTACTAAGTCGAGTGCCACTTGATTTAGCTTACGCTCACAGTTAAGTTATCTAGAAAATGATTGCTCTACTGCATCTACTTATAGGTCTATGTCTTGCCTCGGCGCAAGCTCCTGGAGATGGTTTTGCTGCGTGTAGGCAAGGTGTGCACCTCGCTGCTCACACATATCCAGCGCAGTGGAAAATTGTCATGGACACGTTTGACTACGAAAACCTCTACAATCCAAATCAACGCAACCCAACTTGGATTGCACTGGATGGTGATGGCGATGGATCGTCTTGGTTTCCTGGTATTGGTGGTATTTGCACTGATTACGGGTATGTGTGCACGTTAGAACCTTCCCAGAATAACTGGCTGTTTTCGCAGTTCATCAGATACACGGCTGCCAATCAAATATTCTTGAATTTTACATACGACTTAATAAGTCAATGCGGGGACCTCGACACCTGCAATGATTTTGTTTCACTTTACCGCTTCGACCGGAACACTACGGCCACTAGTAATGAACGGATCAACATTATGAACTACAATACACCAATGTTTGGTACTGTAGCGTCGTCTCGGCTTCAACAATCTGGAGCATCTGGGACAGTGACAAAAATTATGAGTTTGGATCCTGGCAATTTCAATGGCTTCTACATGGGCATTAGAGATGAGGGTGCATGTGGGGAAATCTTACGCTGTATCATCTACTACTTGGTGTGTCCAGCCAGGGTGGTAGCACTAGTGAACTACAATGAAATAGCGGTTCCTACGCGAAATGCTTCCAATGTTGTCTACAGTGCTAAGTGTTCTGCTAACTCGCATAATGTCACGAGTCTGGAGGTGACGATCTTCAGTGCCAACAGCACATGCGTAGATACAGCACCTGCGGGAGCTAGATGTGAATGCAATGAAGGATATTTCTTGGTGATGTCTACTCTATGTGGGGGTAAGATTGTTGTTGCCTTTATTGTGCTGTAATGAACAGTCAGCATGCATGAATGCTGCAGGGTTATCAGGGGTAGTCTGCTAGAGCCATCCCTTTTTATAATGTTCCATGCATGCATTTGAAACCAACTGCCACATAATAGTATGTGCTTGGTGGTATTGTTCAGCTGTCAATTGGGAGTGGTTTATGGCTGCACTTCCTTCAAATTTTGTTGGTTCTAATATCAAGTTAATTAGTCCAATAATGTAATTATTAAGCTGATGATGGTATAGCCTGGAAGGTTCACAGGTGCATATTCAAGTGCAGGCATAAGCTTTGGAATGATATTTCATGATTCTTAATTTCAAGAATATAATGTCTTGCGGTTAGAGCATGGAACATGCCCCACACCCTTGAATCTTGCATGGTCATCAATGTGGCCTTGTGAAAAGCGACCCACAGTCAACAGGTGTGTTTCACCACCTAGAGTTAGACATGGCTGAAAACTTCACTTTCGAAGTTATGGTAAGAGGACACCACATCTGCTATTGATAAACAACTACCTAGCCAGAGGGAGAGAGAGACAACAGATCGTGCCGAGGACCATTCCTGAACGGACCTAACCACTTTGTTAACCTCTTTGATGGCGCCGGTGCTAAGTTTAGCTGAAAGTGTTCCTATAGGGCTGGCACTTTCTTCTTGAAATAGTTCGAGTAAGATGTGAGCAGTGACAAAACACAGCTCACATGCATGGAGAAGGGAAGGCTTCCATGTGTAATGTGAGATCACATGTCGTGGAGAAGGGAAGGCTTCCATGTGTAATGTGAGATCACATGTCGTGGAGAAGGGAAGGCTTCCATGTGTAATGTGAGATCACATGACATGGAGAAGGGAAGGCTTCCATGTGTAATGTGAGATCACATGACGTGGAGAAGGGAAGGCTTCCATGTGTAATGTGAGATCACATGACGTGGAGAAGGGAAGGCTTCCATGTGTAATGTGAGATCACATGACATGGAGAAGGGAAGGCTTCCATGTGTAATGTGAGATCACATGACATGGAGAAGGGAAGGCTTCCATGTGTAATGTGAGATCACATGACATGGAGAAGGGAATGCTTCCATGTGTAATGTGAGATCACATGACGTGGAGAAGGGAAGGCTTCCATGTGTAATGTGAGATCACATGACATGGAGAAGGGAAGGCTTCTATGTGTAATGTGAGATCACATGACGTGGAGAAGGGAAGGCTTCCATGTGTAATGTGAGATCACATGACGTGGAGAAGGGAAGGCTTCCAAGTGTAATGTGAGATCACATGACGTGGAGAAGGGAAGGCTTCCATGTGTAATGTGAGATCACATGACGTGGAGAAGGGAAGGCTTCCATGTGTAATGTGAGGAGATAATTACACGAGCATATATTTCTAAGAGTATTTATTTGCTGATGAGCTATGTGCTGTGAAAAGCGTGAAGTTTTACAGCCAGTGAAAGCTTCATGCTCTACTCTAGCCCGTGCAGCAACGATGGGGCAACCTCAACAATAATGAGTTTTAGCCGTGGTGTCCAGTTTTTGTTTTGCTTCCAAGAACTCTCAGTTGACATAATAACATTACAATAATCTTCTCAATTATCAACTTGAAATTTCAAGTTGATTATTGAGATGATTATTGTAATATAATTTTTTGTTGTTGCTGGTTGGGGGGTAGGGATGGAAGGTAGGAGGAAGGGAAGTGAAGAGGGGTTGGGGGCATTTTGGGGGGGAATCTATGATCCTGAACAAACCATACTATTCTGGTGGAAAGATCAACTCTGAAGAGAATGTACCCACAACAAGTTGTATCCTGCAGCATGTAATATATTATGCATTATCATCATCTGATCACTATCATCACCAATATTTATATCTAGCCTGCAGTGCTGGAACGTATCGTACTCTAACTGACACTGACTGCCAAACTTGTCCGGCCAACACGGAGCAAGATATAGTGGCAGCATCAGAGTGTGCATGCCTGTCAGGATTCTATAGGAATGACTCGCCACAAGAGGGCCCCGAAATAGACTGCACAGGTACGAGTTGTTGACTGGGTATAATACTTCCTAATTACTTCATCCTATGAGGTCACTATGTAGTCAAGCTTATATGGAATCCGGAAGCTGACTTCCTGTGTGTATGTTTGTAGCACCTCAGTTTTCCTGGTTGACTGGTAGCCAGCTATCTTGATGATAATCCATTTACAATGCACAGACTTTCACAACAGAGGATGTGCAAGGGTTTCTGGATTCCCTACATAGACACAGGGACTGATGCTAGGCTAACCAATGTTTGGAAGAGAAGAGTGGCGTCTGTGGCGACCATTTGGTCAGAAGAAGCCCAATATTTTGCTAGTTCACCTCACACACTAAATGATGTATTAGGAAACACGTCCAATGCACCGGCTAATCTGACAATTAACCAGCCTAATAGTTCAGGATCTCTCCCTGCATTCATGCAGGTGTGAAGGAGGCGGAGTGTGAAAGTAAAAAATTTGCCAACTTGGGGGGCATTTGTGAACATCTTATACTTACATGCAAACTTAGTGAACCCTCAGAAAGTTTGGGGGGAGGCACCTCTGCATCATTATTTATCCCCCCCCGTGATGAATTGTCGCAAATTCTAATTGAAGTGCTGCATGTTTTCCTCGCACAGGCCCTCCCAGTGCAGTTGGGAGCCTACGGGTCATATCAGTGACGGACACCACTGTCACCCTTGCATGGGACAGGCCAACAACAGTTGGGAGGTCGGACTTCTTCTACAAAGTGTTGCGCAGCGACCCTGACAACATCGGAGCATTCGTAACAGTGACTGATCACCTCATGATCGATGGGGCTGTGGTGATGTACCTTGTGTCTAATGGCTTGACGGCCTTCACTTCGTACATCTTCAAAGTGACCACTCATAATGGAGTCAGCGACCAAGACCCGGACATGCACTTGAGGCTAAGCGAAATACCCACAGCCATTTTGGAAGGACGTATGTCACTGGTGTGCTGTAACTCAGCTCAAGATTCTATATAGTATCCATTCTGATGACATTTGTCTTAAAGCCTGTTATAATATATCTTGCTGGTGTCCATGTGTCCATGGGCTAGTCCTGTAGGTAATGCCGCAGCCATACCTTATCTCAGTGTCCATGCTTTGATTATTGCAGTTCCCGGGCATCCTGATAATGTGCAGCGTCTGTGCACTGTGATTGTGTGGCAGGCCCCAGCACAACCAAACGGCATCATCGCCCACTACGAGATCAACTTTCAGCCTGGGACGACACAGATGCTCAATTCTTCTACTAGTTTCTACTTCACTACCACTGAACAGCAAAATCCTGTCACCACTGTGCAGGTACTTATATATATATGTATATAATTATATACATGTTAGTTTGCTCAAGCTGGTAGCATCAGCAGTGTAGCCGAGATATGAATTTAATTAAGGATGAGTTAATTAGAGCAGAAGTGTATTAGATGCAGTTAATTATAGACAAGCTTGGTATTAATGATAGTAGGGGTTCATTAAGGCTAGCATTATTTTAAAGACTATTAATTGGATTATTTTGGTTATTTTGGTTAGGTTAATGCTAATTAGAGATGAGGTGCAATATAAGGGGGGAAATAATTAGAGACAATATCAATCGTTGGTACAGTTAATTAGGAAAAGTAATTAGGAAAAGTAATTAGGAAAAGAAACTGTTAATTAGAAGCAAGGCCAATTAAAGATGAGTGACATTGTAAATTAGAGATAGGGTTACGTGGTCCTATTAGATGTTGGATGTTGGTAGATGTTGGATGTTGGTAATTTTTTTTTGAGCAGGACCTGTCCCAAGGAGTGTCTCTATATATGTGACTCTGGAATATATAGGGTGGGGAATATATAGGGTGGAGAATATATAGGGTGGGGCAGATAATCCTCCCGGATTTTAAAGGTTAAAATGGTAAATGATTCAATTTTATAATATGAAAGTGCGTGGAATAATTTGTTTTCACTTGATTTTTGAAAATGATATCGTCCAGATGGTGGCCTCTATTCGCGATACACATGTGTAGTCAATTTCTGAAGTTTTGCATCAGCCGGCGAGTCATTTCCGGCGGTATTTCTGCAAGTTTTTGTGTATAGCATCCTATAATTCATCAATGGTTGTTGGTCGATGTTCGTAGACCTCAGCTTTCAGGTAACCCCAGAGAAAATAATGACAAGGGGCAAGATCAGGCGAACGTGCAGGACATTCAACGTCACCGCGTAAGGAGATCAAATGTCCTGGAAACCATTCTCTCGAAACTTCCATTGATCTTCTCGCTGTGTGAGCGGTGGCTCCATCCTGTTGAAACCACACATCCGGATTTCCAAGTTCGGTTAGTTTTGGTTCCAGAAAGTTCCACAGCATCTTCACATAGCAATGGGATGTTACTGTAACCATTTGGCCTTCCTCCTCAAAAAGGTGAGTGCCCCCAAACACCATAATCTGCAACAGCGCACCAAACAGTAACTCGTTCGCAGTGTAGATGTCTTTTCAGGAAACTGTTGAGGATTGGTTTCCGCCAAGTAGCGAAAATTCTGCTCGTTGACGCAGCCAGACAGATGAAAGTGCTTTGGCACTTGTGAGAAGAACAGCATTTGCAGGAACTTTGAAGGATATTCTCACAGCATGCCATGAGGTTTTTCCAGTCGCATTCATACTTGAACAACCATCATTTTGTATGGATGGAACGTGAGATAGGTGTGTAAAAATTCTCCTGACAGATCGAACAGACAATGCCAAAGCAGAAGCATGTTTAGAGGCTAAATGGTTAGGAGACTGCAAAACAGACTGTCTCACAGCTTGGACATTTTCTGGAGTTCGAATGCTCCGAGGTCTTCCAGATGTTTTTCTTTTTACGCTGAGCCTGTGGCCCTGAAATTTCCACCCCATAGCAACATGGTTTTTTGGTCTGAAACAGCATCATTTTGACCAAGCCCGAAGTGGATACGAAAAGCTCTCAGCGTTGCAATCACATATTCACCATTTTTGATAAATGTTTCAACAGCAAATGCGCAGTGCACACTGGTCCAAGCCATGATGGCAACTGAAATGGTAAGACTTAGCTACAGGAAGACACCGCTACTACCTGCCTAACTTCACCAGAGCCCACCAATGACCGTGTAAAATGTGGGAGGTTTCTCTGCCCCACCCTGTATATACACTGACAGACTGAGGTCTGAAACCTGTTCCTACCAGCATACTATGTCAAGAACACCATTTCTCATGCACTGCAGTCCAAAGCTCTCATACTTCATGTCAGCTATGTTATAGCAATTCTGATAATTTGGTTTCACATTAGCACACACACTGCACTTAGCAGCACTTTGACACATTTAACAAACTATGCAGATAAGAGCTGTTAATGGTGCTGGCAAAGGGCCTTGGAGCGGCAGTGAGCTTGTTGGTAAGCACAGCTAATCTGTATAATGTGGGGGGGGGGGGGGGGCTGATAAAGACGAGGAATGGTATTCCTGAAGGAAGCAAATGTTATAACTTCCATAGAGACATCTTCCAGTATCTTACAGAGTTCTTTAGAGCTAGCTAAAGACACAGCCCTGTTAGTTATTGAGATGAGCTTGTAGAAGTATTTGGATATACATATATATATATATATATAGGGTATGACAATTATACTCTTATATTTTTGCAGGTTGTTCAGATGGTCAAGGTAAGTGTTGACTGCACCTCAAGAAGTGATCCTTCATTTGTCTTGTTTTCAATTGCCAGTAACATGTACTGTACCTGGAACAAATCCTCTCCCAACCTGTCCAACTTCTGCTCCAGATACCAATAGACAGGGCCCAGCCAAGAAAAAACTGCCATTTTTTCCTGTCAAGTGGTTCCATCTTCTTGAACCCTTATCCTTTGATATTAGCTTGGGGGCCACCCAGAATTTGTCCTCAAAATCCAAGATGGCCTCTCAAAATCCAAAATGGCTGCCAAAAATGTTATCTTGCTTTTTTATCTCAATTTTTCCCCTTCCTGTCAGTGTTTTCTCAATGGTTCCATTATCCGGAACCTACGTCTTTTAAAATTGGCCTGGGGGCTTTGATCCAGACATCCCATTTAGAAAGTGTGAAGAATTCATTGACATAATGAAACTGTAAATTGTGGGTATGTGCGTAATGTGTGTGTGATAGAACATGGTGAGTGATAGTTAGTATTTATAGTATCTACAAATTAAACAAAATACAGTTCCAACATTCAGGAATGACAACTACACTGATAATTGACAATTCAAGACACACATGTACAGTGTATAAACTACTTCAAGTCATGCCACAAAACTTCTATTACCTATGCACTAATTTGTCACTCCACCTCTACCATTAAACTATGTGCTAACTTGATTTACCTGTGGTTTAATTAGTGGTAGATAGTTTTATGGGTGTGTCAGTGCTGGTGTGTTGTACCAGCCATGTGCTTTGTGCAGTTACTAACCAGCCAGTTATAAGAGAGTCCAGCTTCATGACAGAAAGTATCAAAGGACAACCTTTGAATAATTAATTGATAGGTACGTATAATTGTCTTGTGAGTTAGGTTATTTGCCAGATGACATGCATTGCACAACTTGTCCAAAAACATGAACAAAAATTTAATCACTTGTATTTATTCAGGATCAGCACTATGGCAGCTATACCATTTTTTAGTACAGGAGCTAATGACAGAAGACGGTGCCTGCTGTGTAATGAAACTTTCAAAAACAAGGATGACATCTTAAATATAACAATAAGTGGACTGGAACCTCCAAGCACTTGCTGACAGATGGTTGAGTGTTGATAAGAATGTATGTTCTCATCCTCCTTACACTGAATTCCGATTAACTGCACCAAGACTGTCCAGTCACCACAAGGATATGTTTATTCACAAAGGGTGCCAAATCACATTTCGAAATCGAGTGAAACGAAAGGAAACTCAGGCCAGTCAACTTAGGCAATCTGGTTCAGAATCTGTTCCTGGGCCCAGTGGAATAGACAGCAAATCATATAGATTCCCTGGTCAACACAGAAGAAGCATGTCTGCTTTATCTGTAATTTGGAGACAAGTGCTGACAGTAAACAGTATAACAATGGTGGCCTTGGGAGATGCTCAGAAGGTAATGCTTTCAGAAAGATTAAAAGTCAAATGGACTTTAAAAATCAAGGATCAGGAGAACAAGTACTACGCTGCTGCCAAGCGTTTGGATGTATTACTCAGTTGAGCATCCTATGATGTTTTTGCAATTGATCTTTACTACCACAAGACATGTTATATGAACTTCACCTATGCTTATGATCATAAAAAATCCTCTGCACTTGACATCAGGAAGGATGAGTTAGGGTCAGAAGTTATTGACCAGTTTTTCCGGTTATTTAACAATAAAGTTATCAAGGATCAAGAAGCCTATCTTTTGACAGTTATTGGAAGATGTGAAAGAGTTGAGCCAAGATCATAACCTTGATGATCCACCAATCAAGAAAACATTTACCAGCAAAAGCTGATGGAGAAATTTGGTGATTCCATTGATTTTCATGTGGTTGGTAAGCACCTCATAGTGCACCCTAGTAGAGTAAATCCCGTCATGTATTCAGCAGCTACACTTCAAGGCCACGGACTCCGAGAAGATGACTTGACCAAAGCGTTCTCGAGACTGTTTCGTCGTAAGATTTCACAGAGGGAATCTGCAAAATGGCCCCTTGAAGCACAAGAGTTGATTGATCTGCTTGATAACCACAAACTACTGTGCTGCATCTACAATGCTATTTGCTGGTCGAATCAAAAACTATCCTTGGCTATGTCATAGTTCCGAGCAATTCTCAAGCAGAGAAAATATCAGCTTTGAGTCAGAGTTGGGAAAAGATGGTCACTGGTGAGCGATCACCAATAGGAACTGCCCTGAGTCTGACAATACATAGACTCACAGGTAGTAAAGAAGCAACCACTTTACTAAATCGATGTGGAGTAGGAATACCCTATACCGATGTCCGCCATTTGAACAACAAATGGGCAAAGTCTGTATCAATGGAGCACAAGAAGATGCTGCCTCCAGGTTTCATAAAAGGTCGCAGTGTGCATATAACGTTTGATAACTCTGATGGGAAACAACAGACACTAACTGGGGCACATACCACTCACCACACAACTGGAACTATATTCCAGGCTAGGTGGTATCTAAGTGATACCACAACCAGCTCAACATCCAAACCAGTGCAGTCCGATATCATTGACCAAGAGATATCCGATTATGGTTCCTTCAAAATCCCCAGAAAAGACACTCCCTCCATCATTCCCCAATTTCAATGATGACTACAAGAACTCCCTGATGCAATGACATTGAACATTGCCTTGGTACCATTGGAGATAACTGCCTAAAAGAATGTTTTCCGGATGTTGAAAAAGATGTACTGGACCCGGTCGGTTCTTGGACAACATTCATGAAAGGTGTGACTGACTGCTCAACTACTAAATGCAAGATAGAGTATCTTCCTGTAGTTCCATTGCCACCAGATGACAAAGTCATTAAGTGGTACATGGATATGATAGTGCAGATTGCAAATGACCTTGAGTTGGGTCATATATTTGCGCATGCTGATGAGGCAATCAACTCCAAGATGCTGATCATTTCGTGGATCAATCAGGAAAAGTATTAAAAAATCATACCTCTCATGGGAGGCTTCCACACAATTTTGGTGAACCTCAAGATTCTGTTCAAAAAGTATGGTTGTCTGGGTTTCAGTGATTGGTGGGGGAGCTATAGCCGAAGGTTATGTGGCTCATAGTAAAATTCAATAACAAGAATATTACTATGTCACTATAACAAGCATATTACTGTGTCACTATAACAAGCATTAACTGTCACTATATAACAAACATATTACTGTGTCACTATAACACAGGGGAAGAGCGAGTCAATTTTTTCACCAAGATTACCAGGCTCAACATCAAAACTGGGATGGAGAAGGCCAAAAAAGACCTAAAAGTTGTTAAAGAAGACGGACAGGCCTTCGGTTTAATGGTAGGAAAAGCAACATCTCCAGATGAGATAAATTCATATCCCTTGACTACTGTTCCACTAGCTCTAGCCACACCAGAGAGAGATTTTAGACAAGGTTCAAAGGCAGCATTGAGAAACTACCTTATAGAAGAGTAAATCAGTGCTTGAGAAACCACCAGACTTGTTGTTTATAAGTAATACAATTCACAGCCTATCTATTTGATAAAGCATTCTGATTATACAGGTGACATCAATTATGATGCAGATATTGAAGATATGAGGGGCATGGAACAGCTTCCAAAGAAAAATTGAAAATTGAGACACAAGCCATAGTGAGTACAAAGGAGCTGACAGCTCAGGAGAGGATGAGATTACTGAAAGTGACATGGTTGATGAGCTGTGGTCTACCTCTTCTGGCAGTAGTATTGGAGCAGTCCACTCATCTGACTTACAGACAGACAATGATTTGGATACTTGCGAATGAACAGTATCTCTGGATTTCTTGTTTCTATCGCTCATTTTGTTGGTGAATGGATTTCCAGACATGTGGTACATGATTGTTATGGTTTCTCGGCCTGTTTTGAGCAAAATTAGCATATTTCACGATAACAAAGCTCAAATAAGTAATATAGACCTAAAAATTGGCTTCCAGTGCCATGTAAACCCCATATTAAATACAAAAGGTTAATTATGTGAATTATGGGGGAATGAATTATGGGGGAATGAATACTGTAATTTTGGCGGCCATTTTGATTTTGCGGCCATCTTGGATATGAGGCAAAATTCAGGGTGACCCCCAAGCTAATATCAAAGTACAAGATGATGGAACCACTGAGAAAAGCTTGACAGGAAAAAAATGGCAGTTTTTCCTTGGCTGGGCCCTGTCTACAATGGTATGATCTGTTGTTGCTCCAATTGTTGTTGCTCCAGTTGTTGTTGTTGTTGTTGCTCCAGTTGTTGTTGTTGTTGTTGCTCCAGTTGTTGTTGTTGGTGTTTTCTTGTAATTACCTTTCTTAACTTTGATATTATTATTTATTATTATCACTTTACATGTATTGGTTTTGTTCAGAGTTGCATTTTGAGTTGGGAGGAAGTTCATACCTGAACAACACTGTGGTGCTGGTGGAGGCTATAGGAGAGGCTGATGGAGCACTGCTGTGTGTCACTAGCCACCCAACCTGCTGCTCCTCTGGGGAGTTCTACTATCCTGATCAGTCACAAGTCCATGATAGCAGTTCTGGACAAGATTTCTACAGGAACAGAGGCCCCCAACTGATCAGCCTCAACAGGAGGAATAACGCCGTGTCTCCAACAGGAACTTATCGCTGTGTGATCCAAGACGCCAATGGGGTGGACCAGAACTTGTTCATCAACATAAGTATGTGTGTAGGCTCCACACAATCTGTAGGCACTATTTGGAGTTGCATAGGCAAGGTTATAGAAAATTGCCATTGTGGTAATGAGTTATCTAACCAACTGTAAATTCCAACACCCAATTTACCCACTTAAAATCACACCTTTTTTAAATTAATAATTAGCCTTATCTTCCTATCGCTTACAACCTTTCTTTCTTGAGGACTTATAGCTAATTAAAAAATGTGAATAATTGTATTGTGTCATGTGACTTCAAAGCCACAAGCGACTTGGTTGGTTTCCCCCCCTTTATCCTTGAGTCTGCAACGGGTTGATACACTAGCTATCAACAATGAATATAATAAACAATCTAAGATTTAGAGTATGCTCTTTAGTGGGCTGGCAATCAAGTGTTTTTGAGGTTTTTTCATGTTATATTCTAGATAATTTGTTGCCTCGGTTGTAGTTAGCTACACATAGCTGTAAGATAGCTACGTAAAGCTGTAGTTAGCTACATGTATAGCTCTGGTTAACTACGTATAGCTGTAGTTAGCTACACATGGAGTGGATTTTTTTTTTTGATGAGAATGTTGCCTGCAGCCAACCTCTGCTTTTAATTGCAGGTTTTCTAAGGGGGGGGGGGGGGGGTTAAGCTGGAACTGTTTGTAAACAGCTTATGTAGAATTCACCATGTTAGCTCATGTATCGTGCAGCTTAGTGGAAGCATGGATGCCAAGATGCAGTCCTTTTGCAGATAACCACTATGGTCCCTAAGCATTTTTACCTTAGGACAGACGGGTTCAAATATGAGCTCCAAGGTCACCTGGCCAGCACTTTCAGCTTCACCATTCAACTTCAGCTTGTATAGCTAATGACTTGAACGTAATCCAAAAATGTCCACGAACACATTATACATGACATATCATGATCACAGCTAACACTTGGCGGGTGCCTTGACAACCAGCATTCATGCTCGTGTCCCTCGTAACCTTGATTATACATGTAATTTCCATGATTGATATAATATTATATACATATTATATATAATTATAGCCTTATATAATTATTTCTTTAGTTGCTACTGAGATTCCTGCTACATCACCAACACCACAAGAACCAGGTAAACCTCAATATTTCGGTTTTCTAATCTTAACCTCAGCATGATATCACATTGAGTACACAAATTAGGTTCTACATATCAACATGATTAGGCATGATTAGGCATCACAATGCAGGGAGTGCCCCTAGCCAGCAAAGGCTGTAATGAATAGCTGAGGTAACCTGCTACAGCTTGAAACTTTGCAAGCCTATTTATATATACATGTTGCACATATTGCAAAAACACATTACTGGCTACAAGCAGATGTACAATTGTTTCAGGGGACAAATTGGTTTTGGCATGCAGGATGAGAAAGTGCTTGGATGTGGGGAGTTCAGATAAGTACAGTACTCCCAATGGAAATCTATTTATCATTATTATTAATTAATTAATTAATTATTAATTATTACTATTTTTAATTTAAATATTATTATTATTGTTGTTGTTGTTGTTGTTATTATTATTATTATTATTATTATTATTATTATTATTATTATTATTATTATTATTAATATTATTGTTATTATTATTATTATTATTATTATTATTATTATTATTATTATTATTATTATTATTATTATTATTATTACATGTATTATTATTATTATTATTGTTATTATTATTATTATTATTATTATTTATTTTTCCACATCCCGGTTCACATGCAGTCTATGTGCTGGATGTATGTGCCACAAGGTGTGGTTTGTAGCACATGGTGGATAGCTAGCTGCCGGTATATACAAGGTCATGTGAGTGTTAGCATCTCATGAAGGCTAGAGCATCTCGTCGAAATGTCGAGAGAGAGTTTAGTATTGAGAAGGTCATTCTAATGGAACTTAGTTTGGCTTCTATGCAACCTATATCGTATGTACACTAATGGTTGCAGCTGAAATAGCACCATCCAAACACACACACACGCACTAAAACACACACACACAGATGCCCACACAGACAAACACATACACACATACACACAGAGGCTCACAAACACACATACATACATGTAGGCGCTTGGGCGCACACTCACAAACATACACATACCACAAAAATAATTGACAAGACCAAAAATGAAACATGGAAGCAGCTCTATTATATGCTATACTCTATTATATGCTGTACTCTATTATATGCTGTACTCTATTATATGCTGTATGGGATATCTGACATCCATTTCTATCCACATTATGCCAGAAGTGATGCACTACCTATAACTACTTTTTGTTGCTAAAAGTCAGCCAGCAGACCTCCCCCCTCTCCCTTCCTCTGGATACATTCAACTGACCTAGCAAAGATTGGAGGCACATCTACCCTTGCATAACAGAACAGTACCTGTATTGTAGTTCCAGGTGAGCATTGTCTGTTCCTGTAAACTCTAGAGGTCTACGTACTTGAAGATAAGATTCAATACAGGAGCGTCCCTGGTCTCAGTTGATTAAGTACTTCCAGTGCCATTGCTATACCTTTATTGATTACCTATGTCTGATTCAAAACTTGTTTATGTACAGTTGCTAGCTGCAAAGACAAAGCTAGTAATTATGGTTTAGAATATAAGGCATTGTACTCTGTGCATGGGAGTAATTAAACAGTGAGGTTTTGTCTGTGGAACTTTGTTTTGTCAGTTATGCTGATTCTGAATGGGAGACTGTGTTCATCTAACTCCAGCTTGTGTCCTCTGACATTGCGGTATAAACCATTTGCAACACACGGCTTGGGTATTCTCAAAGTAAGAAGTCTCTGGCATTCTCAAAGTAATAAGTCTCTGGCATTAGGATCCTGATACAGGAAAAGCAAATCTACAATCTACAATTTTCTTGGAAGAAAAATCAAAGAATGTCCTCTCTGCGTGTCTTAGTGCAGCCATGTGATGTTTCCGGAGCAAGCAGATATGGAGAGACATTGCTGTGATAGCTGCCAATCCTCCGTCAACCCTCAGCAAGATGGCAGAGTAGCTCGATGGTGAAGTGAGAAGTGAAGACCTTAGGTTGTGTTCCTTTGCCTTTCTCTGTACTCATTTTGTGCACGCTCAAAGTTTCCTGGCCACTTACATTTAACAAAGCCACATGTTGGAAGCAAAATAGTCATGGTTACAAAATTGGGCCCAGCCACTGGCTACGAAACCTAATCATTGTCACACTGGAGGGAGGCTTTGGGGCAAAACTTCAGCTGGCAGTGGACAAGTAACTAGGAAGAGAAAAAAATCCCAAATGGACTGCTTGGGCAAATGTTTTGGGCAACTTAAACCATCAGATCTCTTTCAAAACATCCACAATTGCAAGCTATAAAAACACTGTCGATCTTAGAGCACTTGTGAACATGTCTGTACCAACATGAAAACTTCACCTTTCCTCAAATGTTCATAAAAGTTAGCCCACTATCCACTTGCCTGTTACTAGCCAGTGCTTACATCATGCCATAGCTACATACACAGAGAAAAATATTTGCTAGATGTACCTCAAGGTAGCATGCATGTGAGGTGTGCTGTCCAGGGAAAACTAGGCCTACCAAATTCCACAGACAGGGAAAAAAGTCCTCTGCTCACTCTTCCCCTTCATCATCAGGTGATTTGAATTGCCAGAAGTCCATTAATATTCCCCCCCAGCAATTTCTATTGCACTTATGAGCACACGAGATAGTTTCTAATCCAATATGCAAGATTTTAGTGTGTCAGAATAAAAACTCCTATGAAGTTGTTATTCTTAAGATGTTGACTCTGACTACATGTAGTGTCAGACACATGCAAGTGTGGTGACATGTAGTGTCAGATACATGCAAGTGTGGCTACATGTAGTGTCAGACACATGCAAGTGTGGCTGCATGTAGTGTCAGACAAGTTTGGATACATGTAGTGTCAGACACATGCAAGTGTGGCTACATATAGTGTCAGACACATGCAAGTGTGGCTACGTGTAGTGTCAGATACATGCAAGTGTGGCTACATGTAGTGACAGATACATGCAAGTGTGGCTACATGTAGTGTTAGACACATGCGAGTGTGGCTACATGTAGTGTCAGATGCATGCAAGTGTGGCTACATATAGTGTCAAATATATGCAAGTGTGGCTACATGTAGTGTCAGATACATGCAAGTGTGGCTACATGTAGTGTCAGACACATGCAAGTGTGGGTACATGTAGTGTGTCAGATACTGCAAGTGTGGCTACATGTAGTGTCAGATACATGCAAGTGTGGGCTACATGTAGTGTCAGACACGTGCAAGTGTGGCTACATGTAGTGTCGGACACGTGCAAGTGTGGCTACATGCAGTGTCAGATACATGCAAGTGTGGTTACATGTAGTGTCAGACATGCAAGTGTGGCTACATGTAGTGTCAGACACGTGCAAGTGTGGCTACATGTAGTGTCGGACACGTGCAAGTGTGGTTACATGCAGTGTCAGATACATGCAAGTGTGGCTACATGTAGTGTCAGACATGCAAGTGTGGCTACATGTAGTGTCGGACACGTGCATGTGTGGCTACATGTATGGCCAGCTCTGACATGAGTGGGAGGCCACACTTGCATACCTTGACTAGATTTGGTTGCAGTAGTAGGTGGTGTTGCTTCAGTTGGTCTGGAGCAGCTCAGCAGTTGTTGGTCAGGCCTCCAACTTCCTTCCATAGTGCATGTAGCAGTCATTACATCTGCAGGACTCAAGCCTGACAGACACTGAAAGTTCACCACATCTCCTTCCACATACGTACGACTTTCATTAGCTTGCACTGACCCATTCAGAGGAGAGGGCAGGGCACCGCACACAACTAATAAACATTAAAACAGGTACAATGACTTCTTGACAATGAACATAAATTTTTTTGCATTACATTTCGGCTAGAACATCAGCCCAAACATCGAGTGAGTAAATATAAGTTGACTATTGAGATAGTCAGTGCACATATACTATGCCAAGTGATAGTTTGTTTAGCACTAACTACATGTAGGCAATATAAAGTCAAGATTGAACAATCTAGTAGTGCTGGGTCAGGCATCCATACTCCAACGCTGCCCACTTGTGTGCACTGAGATGTGTGGTTAGTTTGGGATAAGTATAGAATTCCTTACCTCACAATGTATAGTCCTCTCTTACCAAACACAGGATCTTTTGTTTCTGTCACCATGATACTCACAGAAATAGGACACCTGATGATTGAGGATAATGAAACAGAAACCTACACAAGTGGTACTAATATTAAGGGTAGCAAGGGGCACTACTATTCCAGAAAGCAAAAGCCACAGGGAGTTACACTCATTAGTAATTACACTGATTCTTGATAGACTGGCTCACAACACTGCTACTAGACCACACCTACCAAGGTGTGCTAATATAAGAGCAAGCAAGTTTAGAGAAAAGGTGATGAGAGACTTATGCTTGTCCGTAGAATGAAACTGCTTCAAGACGGGAGACTGATGATACACACTGCAGTAATTATACTGGATCGCTTCATGAACCCAAGACTACACTCGACTACACACTTCAGGGGAAAAAATGGAAGCTAAAATGCTCTGGAATGACTTGATGTATGCTCAAATGCTCTCCTGTGGCTCACTAGCTAGCTCCGTCACTTTCTTCCCCTTTCAAATTACATGCACTACAAATGTGTACAAGTTCCATTTGAAGTATTTGCTTGTAACCATTTACAGCATGCATTGTTTAGCTTTTTACAGCATGCATTGTTTAGCTTTTTACAGCATGCATTGTTTAGCTTTTTACCGCATGCATTGTTTAGCTTTTTACAGCATGCATTGTTTAGCTTTTTACAGCATGCATTGTTTAGCTTTTTACCGCATGCATTGTTTAGCTTTTTACCGAAAGCATTGTTTAGCTTTTTACAGCATGCATTGTTTAGCTTTTTACAGCATGCATTGTTTAGCTTTTTACAGCATGCATTGTTTAGCTTTTACAGATGCATTGTTTAGCTTTATACAGCATACATTGTTTAACTTTTTACAGCAGCATTGTTCAGCTTATTACAGCATGGATTGTGTAGCTTATTATAGCATGCATTGTTTAACTTTTTACAGCATGCATTGTTTAGCTTTTTACAGCATGCATTGTTTAATTTTTACAGTATACATTGCTTAGCTTTTTACAGCATGCATTGTTTAGCTTTTTACAGCATGCATTGTTCAGCTTATTACAGCATGCATTGTTTAACTTTTTACAGCATGCGTTGTTTAGCATGCATTGTTTAGCTTTTTTACAGCATGCATTGTTTAGCTTTTTACAGCATGCTTTTTACAGCATGTATTGTTTATAGCTTTTTACAGCATGTATTGTTTAGAGCATGCATTGTTTAGCTTTTTACAGCATGTATTGTTTAGCTTTTTACAGCATGCATTGTTTAGCTTTTTACAGCATGCATTGTTTAGCTTTTTACAGCCAGCTTATTACAGCATGCATTGTTTAACTTTTTAGAGCATGCATTGTTTAGCTTTTTACAGCATGCATTGTTTAGCTTTTTACAGCATGTATTGTTTATAGCTTTTTACAGCATGTAATGTTTAGCTTTTTACAGCATGCATTGTTTAGCTTTTTACAGCATGTTTTGTTTAGCTTTTTACAGCATGCATTGTTAGCTTATACAGCATGCATTGTTTAGCTTTTTACAGCATGTATTGTTTAGCTTTTTACAGCATGCATTGTTTAGCTTTTTACAGCATGCATTGTTTAGCTTTTTACAGCATATATTGTTTAACTTTTTACATCATGCATTGTTTAACTTTTTACAGCATGCATTGTTTAGCTTATTACAGCATGCATTGTTTAGCTTCATATGCTACCTAACTGCTGTAAATTTTACATTTTCCTTGTGCTGTACTCCTGAAAGATGATGAATGTTGCACAGAAAAGATTATGCATTTATATTAACATGTTATGCTGAACAAAACTAGGATCTAGGACATGAACATTATAATGAAAAAAATGATTTAATTTCATGCATATATAATATATATATTGTGTGTGTAGTAAGGGTCCACTACCTCGATTATTATGATCTGGACTAAGTGACCACCAGGAATATCCTAGACTATGCCAATTCGAAGATTGCAGTTACGTACGATGATCTGTAGAAAGCTGAATAGTTAGACACTTCATAGTAATGATCTGTTGGAAGCTAGCTGGAGAGTTCTAATATGAAACCACCCATTCAAAATGAGTGAGCATACAACTCTTTCAAAGTAAAAGTTGTGGAGTGGTCCAGGCACAAGTGATGCAGAACATGATGTTGACTGCTAAAATAATTTGTAGTGGACAGAAAAAGAGTGAGAGAGAGGAATGAAAAATATGATGCTTTGCTTGAGGCCAGTGTAGGCAGTGGGAAGAAGAAGAGGAACTGCATGGTGGAGCACCTATTTTCAGCCAACAAGTTGACTCGGAGATCTTCCACTACCTAGAGCTAGAGCGCTCAGAAGGCAGGGTAGTTTGTAACATGGATTTCCTGCCAAAGGTCTTAGACAATGCTGAGAGAATAGGCATCCATGGCTTCCTATAACTTCCATGTGGCTGACTGGCTGGAAGAAGCAATGGAATGTGCATTATAGGTGGCATGCGAACACAACTCAAAGGTGCCAGAAGAGTATAAGCTGCAGCTGACCCTTTACCAAGAACCATTTCTGAGAGAGCTTCATGGCTGTGAGTTTAGGAACATGGTCAATTGTGCAGGTAAGCTTTGATTAAGCACCTTCTGCCACAAACAACTGCCGTGGAGAGCGATTTGTTTGAATTGTTACCACTGGAACTGAAAAGAGAGGTTTCATAATAGCATCATGGAATGGATACAAACTCCCTGCACTTGTCATCTTCAAGGAGAAAAAAGGAACATTGGGCCCACGCATCACAGCACAACTTCATGTGCTTGATAATCTTGAAGTCACTGCCACTGAAAATGGATGGATGACTTTCTCTAAAGTGCATAGCTGATAGCGTAAAGTGTGGGGCTAGTTTTCAGAGTTCACTCCATCCTTTATGTGGGAGCTCAAAGAGCATAGAGGGGCTCAGAGGAACAAACATACCAGGGAAAGTTTAATTTCCAAAGGAGATTGAAGTGGAAAACAACGACAACAAAGATACCCTTGCAAATCTTCAGGTGAAGAAGCTGATAAATGGAGCGCTTGGAAGAATCTGGTGATGAGGGTGGTGAATGGCTTCCAACAATCAACACCGCCTGGCACAACAATTCTATTATTTCAGGCTGAGTTAAGTTTTTATGTACGTGCTGGACCCATGGACAAATCAAGTACAAAGTTTAGTGTGCATTATATGGACAATAATCCTTTAAGGGCCTTTGCTTACTGGCAGGCAAGTTTGCTAGAGCAAGTGCCAACCCATCAGAATCTTGAGATAAAAGGTTAAGTGCCCATGAGCATTTGACTGTGCGCGTGTATGTATATATATACATATTATATGTGTGTGTGTGTATATGTGCAGTGAGTTTACCTGTAGTTGTTGCTGCTGGTGTGTGCATCTTCCTTCTGGGGCTGTTGTCTGGAGTGGGTGTAGTTATTGTCTACATCAAGTGCAGCAGGAAGATACGCAGCCAGCCCCCACCTCCTGATTCATCACTCTATGACGACATAGAGCTACCTACTACAACTGTGGAACTTCAACATAATGTAGCTTATGAACATGCCCATTAATTAAGAATGGTTAAGGTTAATACTTGTTAAGACTTGATAGTTACTTTAATTATATATATATATATATATATATTTATGTACCCACATGTTATTCATTAAATAACCAGAAGAATTTTAATGTTATTCTCTATTGTGGTCCACCTCTAATAGGTGGACCTAAAGGTCAAGCAAATGAGCTGTGTTCAATCTTGCTGCATCTTAACCTCTAACCCTTCAAGGTCCACCTACACAGTCAGGCATTTTGCCATTTTCACAATTTTGTCCAAGAGTTCAGGAAAGTAAGTGGCTTTGTCAAGGGATCTGGATCATGTGTTACAGGTTCATGCATCTAGCTAAACCATTGAGGAACAAATGTCAAGCCTTTCAACCAGCAGTTATTACTGACATTTACAAGCTCCAACTCCAATTCTGATGATTTCTCAAATATCTAAATACTATATATAGGAAATTAATGGCACACAACATCAAGTGATGATCATTCAATTATGACCACTAGTGCATTATCAGGTCATTCTGTTTGGGAGCACCTTCAGAGTAAATCATAATAGTAACCAAGTTTGCTCTGCCCATCATATCATATGATGAGTGGGATGCACTGTAATCTCCATGTCCTAGAGGCAGATTCAGTGAAGTGTGCATTTATGAAAGTTAGCATGTGCAAGTACATACCTGCCAAGCTTGTGTAAGAGTACAAACACTTCCACAAATAACATATTTAATAGGTGCACCTAAAGTCAAGCAAATGTGCCATGTTTGAGGTTCTTTCCCATTCCTCCCTCGAGATGCTGATTTTGGAATCACAAGATCAAGTCAAGAAATCATTTCTGAAATTAAACATGATTAGCTTATATCACTAAACCACACTGCAAGTTTCAGGTATTCAAGTTGATTATTGAGAAGGTCATTGTAATTTCATCATGTCAACTGAGAGTGATAAATACATTATTATAAAAGGTAAAGATTACTAGGAACCCTTTTGTTCTGCATGGGTAAATTCTTGTTTGCTTCCTTATTTCTATTTTAATATCTGACTTCCTTATAATATCTGACTTCCTCATTTCTATTTTAATATCTGACTTCCTTATTTCTATTTTAATATCTGACTTCCTTATTAATATCTGACTTCCTTATTTCTTTTTTAATATCTGGCTATTCTAACCTATATTGGCTTTCTATGCATCCTCTGCCCTCACTCTGGTCTTCAGCTAAAAGTCAGCTGCTACGCTAATACAATCGACATGATGATCCAGTCGTGGTGGCTAGTGGCTTATATATTTTTGCATGAGCTCATGACAGTCATAAATCGGTGCACTATCATCCACATGCATTTTAGTTATCTGTTCTAACTTAGATTTCGACTAACTCTTCACTTCAGAGTTGCATTTTGAGTTGGGAGGAAGGTCGTACCTGAACAAAACTGTGGTGCTGGTGGAGGCTATAGGAGAGGCTGATGGAGCACTGCTGTGTGTCACTAGCCACCCAACCTGCTGCTCCTCTGGGGAGTTCTACTATCCTGATCAGTCACAAGTTGCTGTTAGCAGTTCTGGACAAGATTTCTGCAGGAACAGAGGCTCTCATCTGGTCCGCCTCAACAGGAGGAATAATGCCGTCTCCAACAGGAACTTATCGCTGTGTGATCGAAGATGCCAATGGAGTGAACCAGAACTTGTTCATCAACATAGGTATGTGTGTGCATGTGTTTGGAGAGCACGAAAACTGGTGGCATTATTTGGAATACCATAATTGCTATTCATAAACATTGTGTTAATGAAGTTGCTCGACCAACTAAACAACTATGTCCTCCACCAAAATCACACCTTTTTATAATTAGGCTAATATTTTCTTATGGCTCACATCTTTCTTAAGTGATTAGGTCTCCAAAAATATGTTGCACCATCCACCTGATTACTTTTAGTCATGTGACACAGAAAATTAAAGTGTCTTGGGTTTTCCCCTTATCTCTTGAGAACTGTACAGGTTGGTGTTGTTGATACACTACCTTACCTATATATTTTTCAGGCTAGCTACTATGTAGACTAAGCTCTAGCATGACAGGCAATGAAATTTGGGTGAGGTTTCATCTAGTGTTGTATAGCTATATATATGGAAATAACTTTACTGTGTATGTGTTCCAGTTTGTGAAAATATCTGAATGAATAAATTTGACACAGCATTGCTAGCAAAGACCTCATGTAGAATCCACCATAAAGGCATGTGTTTATTATAGCTGGATGGTCATGGTTGCCAAAGTGTATTTTTTGTGCAGATAAAATCATTATGGTCCTTAAAGAGTTCATTTACCAAGCACATCTTACCACAGCTGAACAGAAGTGTTCAATTATGGGCTCCAAAGACACCTGGCCAACAATTTAACTTCTACAGTTCAACTTCTGCTGGAACATATAACGACTACAAGATGTTATAAAAATAAACTGGCTGCACAGTCAGTAGAGGAGAGAGAACTGGCTGCATAGTAAGTAGAGGAGTGAGAACTGGCTGCACAGTCAGTAGAGGAGAGAGAACTAGGTTGCATAGTCAGTAGAGGAGTGAGAACTGGCTGCATAGTCAGTAGAGGAGAGAGAACTGGCTACACAGTCAGTAGAGGAGAGAGAATTGGCTGCATAATTAGTAGAGGAGAGAGACCTGACTTCACAGTCAGTGGAGGAGAGAGAACTGGCTGCTCAGCAGTAGAGGAGAGAGAACTTACTGCACAGTTTGTGGAGGAGAAATGGTTCTAGTGGTGGGCTGTAGCTAGAGTATGGTGGGCTGTAGAGTGTGGTGGGCTGTATCTAGAGTGTGGTGGCTTGGCTGTCTAGTTCCTCACATGTATTCTGTATCTTACAATACTTGCTGTGTGTGTGTGTGTGTTTGTCTTACTTTTACAGCAAAGGTTCCTGCTAGTACTCCCTGTTCTGACAGTCCGACATGTGCAGCATGCCCCACCTGCTCCACATGTACATCTACAACACCAGATCCTCCCACAGTCCCGCCTACAGTCCCTTGTCCAACATGTCCTGAGTGCCCTCCAACTGTTACCTGTCCATCAGCTGCAACCGCAGCACCACCTGCAACCACACCGTCACAATCACCAGGTAACTCACAATAGGTTAATAGAGTCTAGGAACAGAGCTACAACTTTATATATATATATATATATATATACACACACAAGTCTTTTTTAGTTTACATGGTCACTTTAATGTGTGTATATATATGTATATATATACACACAAGTCTTTTTAGTTTACATGGTCACTTTAATGTGTAGATATTTATAGATGGATTTAATATTAAGTCACTGTCCATTTTAGATGAACTTTCTTTTTTGCTTTTTTAGAGTTGCATTTTGAGTTGGGAGGGAGGACGTACCTGAATGACAGTATGGCATTGTTAGAGGATATAGGAGAGGATGTTCAGCACTCTTGTGTGTCACTAACCAGCCAAATTGCTGCACCTCTAGAATTGGAGAGTTCTACTATCCTGATGGGTCACGAGTCCCTATTCGTAATCTGGACAAGATTTCTACAGGAACAGAGGCCTCCAACTGATCCGTAGTGTTAGTATCAAGAAAAGGAAAGTGTGTTGTTATTGTTAGACCCTATAAGATTCTCAAAATGTTCCCTATTATTCCAGCATTATTCTTGGGTTCTTAAGCATAGCATAATTAATTTTATCTAACCC
Source organism: Cladorhizidae sp. MBARI D1340-BT2 (assembly GCA_028752905.1). Taxonomy (NCBI): domain Eukaryota; kingdom Metazoa; phylum Porifera; class Demospongiae; order Poecilosclerida; family Cladorhizidae; species Cladorhizidae sp. MBARI D1340-BT2. Next base: position 20,002,377 of record JAQNBH010000007.1, on the reverse strand, counting down.
TACTCATAACTGGACCTGAAGCCACCGATAGTCTTCTGGCGAAGAAAACTGCTTAGTTTGAGCTGTTTCTTCTGTGACACTTCAAATTAGTTACAAGCAGCTGCTTCTGGCAATTGAAATGATACACAGACTTGCATTATATAACACATTGGCTGACATTGTATACACATGGTGGCTAACACTTATACTTGTGGTTAACACTTTTATACTCAAGTGGCTAACACTTTTATACTTGGTGTGGCTAACACTTACATACTCATGTGGCTAACACTTATATACCCATGTGGCTAACATATGTGGTTAACACTTTTAAACTCAAGATGTGAATGTGGTGTTAAGTGCTTTCAAAGGTGCACTAAAATTTAGTTTTTCAGAAAATCTAGGGGCAACAGCCCCCCCCCTCTCCCCAACTCCCCTGGTTTCTACGTCAAGGTACTTCTTGTTTTTCTATGGGTCCTAGATTCGCTCTTTTCTTTCTTGTTTCTCAGAAATCCAGCATCAGGTTAAGCCACACCCACACAAGGCTGCTTATTTCATGGAGATTCCAGAGATTAGATTGGTGGAATGCATCATCACACGAATCTTGGCATGAGCAGTAGTGCCCCCAGGATGCTTTTCTAACCTTCGAGGAGTGTTTCTTCACTGCTCATAATAACAGGTGTGCTAAATAGTGGCTTATAATCGGGTGACTCATAAGATCTTTCCAATTATTGGAAAACAATTTGTTCTAATTGTGAGTAGCAATGGATAAGTCACATTAGTATGTAAGCAAGGCATTCAAGCATTGATGCTAGAACTATTCTGTAAAGGGTTCAAGGGAGTCTCGAGCTTTTTGGTGCCCACAATACCTGGGAGGAGGGATAATTTGAGGTGCATAGATCTGGTGTAGAAACTTTCCCTGAAAACCACGGTTTGTAAATAGTTGGACCAGTCAAAATAAAATGCCACCCAACTAGAAGGGGAAAAATTGAGTGATTATGCAAATCTGTTTTGGTATAATTATCATTCGTTTTCAGCAGACTGATGCCAACTACATGCTCCTTCTATTAAAATTGTTCATATTTAAAAAAAACACCCTAAGATGATTTCTTTCTACAAACTTATCAAGATATCACTCTGAAACTTGATTAATTGTTGCTTAACATGTTCTGTACATAATAGATAATAATTGAGTATCTGACAATAATTAATCTTCATGTGGGTTATTTACATGTTTTTGAATTCAGGTTCTAGTCACATCTCTGTGTATTTATTACCTTATGGTGTGGGTGGTTTTGAGGATACCAAATAGAATCATGAATATGCAATGCATATGCAGTGTTGCCATAGTGTTGGATTTTATCCAAACTGGATTTTTGACCCTTTTTAAATTTTCTGTTTGGATTTTATCAATAAATGTTTGGATTTTTCATCATTAGAAAATTGTTTGACATTTCATGCATATCAGACCATGTGCTGCCTATTTCAAAACCACTCTCTGTGGTATTAGCTGAGTGTGGTCATTTTGTGGTCACCTGGTCTGTGCAGGAATATTCATGTGGTCACTTGGTCTGTCAGGAATATTCCTGCACAGTCCTGTGTTATTATGTGGTCACCTGGTCTGTGCAGGAATATTCCTGCACTGTCCTGTGTTCACCCAGGTCTGTGCAGAAATATGCCTGCAGAAATATGCCTGCAGAGCCAGAACCCTTTGATCTATGTGCATGCTCATGCATGAGCTATCTGGTTGGGTATTTAAAGCCTGATTTGTGCAAGAGTTAGAATCTTTCGCAGTGAGTGTCAGAGAGAGTTAGCTATGGCATCTTCAGAACCCAGTACTTCAAGGTTACCAGAAGAAGATTCTTCAGATATGGATTCTGACTCTGATAATGAGGTTTCACAAATTGACATTGACAGTCAAATCTCTACATCTATCAGGTCTTCTAAGTCTGCAAAAAAGCGATTGTGTGTCTATCGTAGATAGTATGCAAAGACTTTCCCCATGGGCCACAACTTCGAGAAAGGGATCTCCTTTTGCCTTCTGTATGAAGTGCTCTCGTGATATAAACCTTGGAAGAGGTGCGACTAGAGATCTCAGGAGACATCAGGAAACGAAATTACACAAACACTCAGAAAAAGATGGTGTGGGTGTACTGCCTCTACAGTCCTACTTTGGGCCAATAAGAGAGGAGTCTGTAATCCGTGCAGAAGTATTCTTCGCATATTTCCTTGGAGAGCACCATCTTGCCTTTTAATTGGAAGATCATTGTCCCAAACTATTCAAGTTGATGTTTCCTGATTCTTCTATTGCTAAAGACTTTAAGTCCAGTCGTAAGCAACAGCTGTGTTGAAGTTATTGCCCAGGATTGTTCCGCAGCAGTTAGAGAGACTAAATACTTCAGCCTCCAAACTGATGAGACAACTGATATTACCGTTACACAACAAGCTGCTATTATGAAAATTTGATAGGTACTGTTATTTACTAGAATTCCTTCACAGTTATTTCTCATTGCAAAATCACGACGAATTAATTCACATTTGTCCATGTGCAGCCAGTGAGTATTCCCTGGGCTGAGCTGGCTAGCCACAGATGAATGAATGATACATACATACTTGCTCAGCACTTCAAGAAGGTATGACGGTATACTAAAATGGAATATTAAATCAAAACTGTGATAAATTCGATTCTTCGATAACACCCAACGACAGGTGAGATGTGTCTTCTTTGCCCTAGAGAGTGTAGAGAGGGCAACTGCAGAGCTGCTGGGGATAATGTCAAAATGCTCTTTTTTAAACAAATTTTTCAAACTATTTTAAATGGTGTATTTGCTCATATTGAAGTCATATTCCAAGTTTCAGAACATTTGAAGATTCTATGATGCAGTTACGACAGCTTTTGCACTCACTATTTTCATCAGAAACCCAGCAAGGAATGATAATCGCGTTGCATTAGATTAGAAGAATTTGACAATATTTCCACTTATTTCTCCCCTAATTTCTCACCCAAACTCCATAATTTATATATCACCAGAATGCTTATTGTGTGCTCTTTAACCCAAGCTAATCTATTTTCACTGTTATGAGAATGTGTTGGGTATAGACCAGCATATCTGCATGTGGTTTGTATGGGATTTCCCCCCCCTCCCCCCTCTCATGTGGTGCATTATCATACTGATTCAAATAGTTTAGGTGAAACTACTACATGTACTCGTACCATAAACCACCTAACAGCCACTTAGGTTTATTAATATATTTTAATTCAAGGACAGGGCAAAAGTTGGATTGCCTGGCTGACACCTTGGCATAAAAATACCTATGACAAAAGTGAAATACATAATTAAATAGATTATTTTCTAAGCTACATTTTGGTACAAAAATGATGTTGATAGGGTAGTGGGTGGAAGTTATGATTGGTATATATTGTCGAGGTATATTTTTTTGACATTATTCCCCCCCCCCCCCCCCCCCCCCCCCGCAATCGATAAGCATTTTCAAGAATCCACTACCTCCTTTATGATAATCTTGTTGGATTAGGTACAGATGGGGACAATGTAATGTTGGGAGCACGAAATTCAGTGATGTCATGGTTATGAAGTAAGCAGCCAGCTTTAGTTGCTCTTCATTGTCATTGTCACATAGCAGCACTAATAGCAAATGAGGCCTGCAAAGTCTTGCCTGATGAATTGGAAGATCTGACAACTGATGAATGGTATTATTTCCAGAAGAGCCCAAGGAGGCTGCGACAGTTTGAAGAATTTCAGAGTTTTGTGGAATGCAAGCCACACAAGTTGTTAAAAGCATGCCAAACACGAAGCTTGTGTAAATCGTCTTATCGAGCAATATGAAGCCTTGCTCTCATACTTTCAAAGTACTGAGGATAAGCAGGCAGTAGTGAGAAGAAGTAAAAATTGCACTTGAAAAGCCTCTGACCAAAGCTTACTTGCTCTTTCTATGTTCTGCATTACCAATTGTTAATAATTTCAACAGGTACATGCAGCAGCAATCTCCAATTCTTCATGTTCTCTACCAAGAGCTTGATGGCTTAATACGAAAATTTCTGTTGTGGTTCATGAATTCTGAGTATGTGTGTGCTGCTGAACATGTTTCACAAGTGAGTATTGATAACTCAGAAGAGTATCTCCGTTTACACGAAGTTTTCGTAGGTCACAACACACTATCATACCTTGAAGAAGAGGATGGATTATCATCTGAAGATGTGAGAAAATTTAGGGAGACTATCCAAGCTTGGTGGATTGCTGCAGCCAAGGGAGCTGTCAAATGATTACCTATGAGTCACAAGTTACTCTCCAATCTCAAATGGTTTCAACCAGGCTTACAACAATACAGTATGGCTGGTCAGGTGCTTGCTGTAGCAGAGTGTGTTCCTCAGGTAGTTCAAGTTGGTGACAAACTCAGCCTTCAAGAGGAATTTATGGATTTCTGCACGTCGCCATTACCTCCTAAAGTCACGGCCTTCACAGAGGTGGATAAGTATTGGCATGCAATCAGCCAAATCAAAGACAGCTTGGAAACTGAGTATCGCTACTCCACATTGGCAAAACTGGCAAAAGCCATTCCAGTTATACCCCATGGCAATGGTGATACCGAACGTTTATTCAGCCAGATTGGTCTCAACAAAACGAAGCACAGAAACAGACTAGGAATTTCTACATTAAATTCACTTTTAACAGTGCAATTCAATGTTCCTCAAAATGCTATGAATTTAAACCAAAACTGAACTATTAAAGACATGTGTAAATGCTATGAACACACTTTAGTATGTTATTTCTCATGAAATTGTTGTTTGGATTTTGTTTGGATTTTTTGTTGTCCAAAAAAATTTGATAACACGGGCGAATTATTTGGAAAAATTATGGCAACACTGCATATGGAAAACATTAGCTTGTGTAGTTATTGATATCTGTATTATGCAGCATTATCAATACCTGCTATTGTGCAACTTATGAGTTGTTAAAATATCAATAGTCCAGCACATACACTGAATTAGTATCATTAAGTTCTGTACAAAAGGCTTTATATGAACCTTATAATTTCCTTGTAAATTTATTTTTTATGGCTAATACTATTACCTTCCAAGTACAATATCACCATTAGTTATAGAGCAACAAAAACACTTAGAGAATTTCAGCACAAATTTGCAAGCTGGTTCACTCTAGGGACAAGGAACTAAACTTTATATTATCCATTTTTAAAGTAAGTTTATGAACAAGCTTTGGTTCACTCGATTGGCATCTGGGATCACACAGCGATAAGTTCCTGTTGGAGATACGGCGTTATTCCTCCGGTTGAGGCGTCATTGACGGGTTGAAGAGCAAGTTAACTCTTCATATGGCTAAAGCCCATTGATTATCAGCAGATATTGACAAGCTACTTATGGTCAACCATCATCTGCTGCAGCAGAGAGAGTGTTTTCTCTGCTAGCCAATTCTTTTAGTGAGCAACAAACAGTTTCTTTGGAAGATTATGTACAAGCTTCACTTATGCTACAATATAACTATCGGAACCATGATTCTTAATACATGTTGCATTATTAATGATAATAATCTTGAGAATAATTGACAATAATTTTGAGAATAATGGGCTATTATTGGGAATCTAAGTATAATTGTGAAAGAATAATAGGTATCTAATATGAGAATCCGAGAATAGAATCATCTTAGGGAAAATTCGAGCATAATTTATTCACCCCTAGTTATGAGCATGAAAAGAAGTGATGAGCAGCTTGTTGGTGTACTGGAGAATAAAGAATTAAAAATCAGTTCCTAAGTGCTACTAGCAGCAACTCAAGCAATTAGATATAAACTCTCAATGCACTCTCAGTTGACATAATAACATTAAAATCACCTTGTCAATAATCACCGATGAAGACTAGAGCATCTAGTCGAAACGTCGAGTGAATAAAATTTGAAGCTGATTATTGAGAAGGTGATTTTAAATATATTTATATATCTGCTTTTTGATTTTTGAAAAACAATAAGCTGATTTAAAGATAAATCTTAAAGCAAGTGGAAACTAGCATTATTATCCAGTTAAGTTCACAACTAGAAGAAAGCTACATAAAAAAATGCTTTTATCGTCCATTCGCTTGGCCAGACAAGATTTAGCATTTCATAATTTGGTGGTAATTTGTAGCAGTTGCTATTGTTACAAGCTGAGAACTGTCCTGAAATGAAAGTTTGGCGGCTATTTCTCTGTACCTGTTATTTAATTATGAATTATGTCAAATGTCATTAGAACTTTCCATCAATGTTTAGAGTTTATAGAAACAAATTCTTTTGCCATTGCATTCAAATTTAGTTCATCAGTTTTATTATTAACTATTCTGTGACCGTATTTCGCCATTATGTAGACTGCTCGTACAACTTCGTGCAACCTCTGCTAAGAAAAAGGCTAATCAACCCTAGCTAATGCTAGAGATGAGCAATAATATACTAGGCTTGCCAGTTCCAAGTAGAAAAATAACTACAGTACAAGTTATACATTTGAGTCAGAATTACCAATCCCAACACCCCTAGCTACAGGCCTATTTGGATTAGCGAGGTTGCACTGTATATGCAAACATTATTGCCCACCTATCCCAAATCATCTCCTTACACCTATACTCTATAGAGCCTTTTCAGCTTTAAGAAAAGACATTACAAGCTATAATGAACAGGAGTGTAGTAACAAGGGTAGCCAGAGTGGCCATGGCCACCACAAATTATATGGGCAAAATTTGAACAAAGCATCTCTAAATATAGTTACCCTTGTGGCTCTATCTACACTTCTACTGGCAAAACTATGGCTACTGAGCACATTATCATATTACATCAGCTAGTTGCTATCTAGCCAAGAAATCCCAAAAGAAGCTTACAAGCTTTTTCAGGAAGTGTTCATGCTTAGACCCAGAACATCATCAGATATCAGTACAAAAATCTTCGCGAGGTATACTTTTATCACTCTTAATACACTGTCACAGGTGTCACTTATTGTGACAAAGATTCACCAGACGATTATGATCATTGTGAGTCGGATCATGATAAAGAATATCATTGTTGCCAACAGTGCTGTTCTGATCTCAACAACCCCCATCAACCGTATGATGTCAGTGAATTTAAAATGAAGCATTCCTGCAACAGTACTCAAGAACATGCACCTCAAGAAATAAAATATTTGTGTACAGTTCACTTCAAGGGTTACTCACCTTTCCAGAGCTACTGGATCTGCATTTATCACTGACAGTTTTCAATGGCCTTTGTAGCAGTAATACAGATGTGAGTGCTCATCTAAACTATGCCGCTAACCATAGGAACATGCCACGACCAGGCTTGCCTATACCGGTTCAAAAGAGGATATTGTTTAATATATATCAATTGCAGGCCAGGCTGTAATTATGTGCTATATATGTGTTTTAGAATTATAGCTACTGGTATTTCCCACAATGTGCAAGTATTTTCGACTATTCAGTGGGTGGATGTAGTGTACAACATTCATGAAGAAATACTAGTGCCTATTAGCTACCAATTACAAAACTGAAACAATATATTTTAATTAGGTGCTCTTTACCAACTTGATGGTGCTGCTAACATGAGTGGCATTAGAAATGGTATCCAAGTCTTAGTTAATGGAGTAAATAGTGAGGCATTGTATGTGCACTGTTTTGCCCACAGTTTTGAATTTATCCTTGAAAGAAGTGACAAATTATGTGACCTGTTAAATATTATGAGTGAATTAGTTCAACTTTCCCCAAAGAGACTTAATGTATTTCATAATTTGAGCAAGGAGATGAGGAGTAGCATATTCATTGACATTGAACAGTTTAAACATCCATCCATACAGAGTTTTCTAAGGAATTATCAAACCTTGAAATTGACTTTGGAGGAAGTTCAAATGGGCCATGATGACTATGCTGCAAAGGCTATTGGAATGATCTGCAAGATGGAAAATTTTGACACATTCTTCAGAAATTTGCACATTTGATCTTTTCCGTAGCTGAACAGCTCTCGATCAATCTGCAATCAAAGGACGTCACCATTCATGAGGCAATTAAAGGGGCCAGCCTTCTCTCCACTTACTTGAAATCAATGAGAACAGAGGAGAAATTTCATGTATTTTATTATCATACTCTTCATGAATCTAGTACCTTAACTGATAAACCAAGGCTTCCATGATGAAAGAAGATATGTACAACGAAGACTAGATAATGGATCAAGCTGGCATGTGAATGGGGATATGTATTGACCTGCATACTTTGAAGCACTCTAGTTATCTCCTGGGGAGGTGGAGAAGAGGATTGAACAAAGTTGTATAAATGCAATGAGAGATTTCGAGTCACTTCTGTTTGATGCTGCAAATGAAAAATCAGTACAGTCACTTCCAAAAGATGTGCATTCTTTTTGTTGATCAGACTCTTTTTAATACACAACTATCCATGGTCCTCGAGTATGGCCAAAGTAAGACAATTGCTGATGTCCATACAGAAGTATGCTTGGTGAAGTAGATAAACTATTATTATTTACTTCACCTTTCCTGTTACTTTAGCTTCAGCTCCGAGATCACTTTCTTCCCTCCATCGAATCAAAGCTTACTTGTGAAGCCATGTCTCACTCTACACTCAACAATTTATTCTTATATATATATATATATATATATATATACACACACACACCAGATGCACTTGATTTATGTGCCTTGCAAAGGACTTTGTATCTGTAAAGTGTGGAAATTTTAATTAATTGACGTTGGTATTGATTAGAAAAGCACCTCCATGTATGTCCCATCAAATAATTTTCTGCAGGACCATCTCCTCCCCCACCCATAGGACCACTTTCCCAACCCATTTGATGACTTTACCATGCTTACCATATATGCAGCACATGGTAATATACAATAAATTCAATATTAGTATATATAAAGATAGAAAATTGTATGAGAGTGACCAATGATAATTTGATTATGGAGAGTGTCTGGAGAGGTTTTCTCTAAGTATTTAATTAGTACTGATTTTTTGGGATAGCAAGCTGTCATCAATTAAATGTGAATGAATTGGAACCTTAGGCACACTCAATGAATTTGAGATACAAGAGTTTAAAGTTCTAGATGTATTGCTCAGCTATGGCACAGCAACAGTATCGTACAAATCTCGTGGACTGATTGAGCCTTTATCGACAAAATATGCTCATCTTGTCAAAATGTATGATAATTTCGACCTGCTATGTTAGCTCCATAATTAGTTTGCAGTTTTGGATTTTGGTCTCTTTATCAGTGTAATTCACCTCTTTTGTTTGTTTCCTTGATTTACTAAAAATGCCTAACCACCCTTGAATGCAACAGGCATAACTCATACATGGTATTAGATCTATATGTGAAAATTTGTGAAAAAACTTTTAGCATCAAAAACTCAACACAGCAGGTATATGCCTAAAGTTCCATTTTTACTTGATGCATTCACATATATTAAGTAATAACTAGTATATACATAGGTATATACTACCTCAGGTGCATTATTCATAGTTTATAGAACCCCCTTTCCCTCAAGTTCAAATGTTCAATTGATGACATTAGGGAAATGGCTCATCCCCGACTCTGATGGCAAAGATCCCATTACTGAGGCTGCATTCCCACCCACAGAAATCCATTGAAGCAGATGTTGATGGGAGTTCTCTTTGTAAGTCACTGACCTCAGGCGGAATCAATTATTGACTTTACAGATGTTTAGTGAATTGATAGTAGAACATATATTTAGAATTTTATAGTTGCAACATAACTCATTGCCTTAAAATTACTAATTTCAATATAAAACCTTTTCTCAAACTCCTCTCCCTTGTTTTTAGAATGAAAAGGGTTAACGTAAAATTAGCTTGACAAAAATATTTCATTTGGTGGTAAGTGATTACAGGTGGTAAGTGATTACATACCAAATTTCAATACACTAACAGAATGCCAAGAAACGAGAATAAAAGCAATATTCATGAGATGTTGCCATAGCAACCAAAATTTAAGCCCACACAATTTAAGACACATTGTTCTTGTTTTCACTGAAATTGAAAGGCTAATTTTGTTGTAGTAACTAGTTCAAGTCATTTATGTAAGTAATATATACCAAAATGGAAGTTTATGGCTTCTTGCAACTATAGAGCATCTAGTCGAAACGTCAAGAGAATACAATTTGAAGTTGATCATTGAGAAGGTTATTGTAATAGTTTATTTAGCCTCGAGATATATAGGCCATCACTAAATACGTACAAACAATAAATGACAATGACTAGAAAAGAAAAAAAACATGAATTAGCTGATTTGATGATTGACAAATAGTAGAGTGAATTACAAGGAGTTTGTTAGGGATGACGATGGGGGGGGGGGGGGGGGGGGGTTGCCAAAGATATAGGACAGGTTGCCAAAGATATAGGACCCTAGGCCCTAGGCACCAAACATTAAGTATTTCCTCTTCTCCCACCATTTGAGCACATTTCCCATTACAATTCTGTCCACCCTATCCAACACCTCTTCCTTCACCCCTGCTATATACTGATCTACCCAACATTAGGCCTACTCTCCCTTCTTCATCTTCATTTCTCCATTTTACCACCCACTCTTCAGACCCTCCAATGCCCTCAACCATATCCAATAATCTTTCTCGATCACCAGCAAACTTCCCAAAGTACAACACGAAATGCACAACATCTTTCACAACACCTTCATCACATCTACCATCCCGACACATACCACACCTCACCTTGTCACCCAAGAGTCCCGTTGATGCCATCCTTAACATAAATCTCAGCCTCACTTCCCCTGTGTTACTGAATCCTCTTATTGTTCAAACTCTTCTTTAGCAAACTTATACCACTTGAGGCTGGATTTCCCTCCTGCTTCTTCCCGCCACTCTTCCTTATGAATATCCCTTACACAATTCCTCCATGTCGCACTTGAGCCTACTATCTCCAACGCTCATTCCCTAAACTTCCTTTTCAGCTCACAAAACTCTGCCCACCAACCTGGACAATCACTTAACAGTGCCACAACTTTTTTCCACTAGCCTATATTCACTCATTCTCTGCAACCTCCATCCAAATAACTCTTCCCTTCTCTGCTCCAGCCTCCTCCAGCCCAGGTCCCCTCTTACTGACACCCCTGCAACTGTATTACTCCCTACATTCAGTTTCCTCCCAACGTTCTCTTGAATTCTTTCCAAATTCTTGCAGGCTGTCTTCCCTCCTGTCCACCACACTTCAGATGCATGTTCTAGACATGGCCTAGCTAGCAGATCCCATATTAGTTTACCTCTATCCGTCTCCATTTATCCATTTACCCTGCTCATATAACCAATTCTTGCCCTCCATTTCTCTGTCTTTTCCTTCATCTTCTCCAAATGAACATTTCCTCTCACCCCCTTGTCAAATCACACACCAAGATATTTGAAGGATTCTGCATTCTCCATTCTCTTCTTCCACTCTCCTCCACTACACTTTTTGCCAACTGTCATCGATTCCTCTTCTCACTATTAAACCTAAATCTACATTTCATTGCATACTCTCCCACCACATCCAACATCACTTGTAACTCCACCTGATCTCTCGCTAACAGTACAATATCATCTGCATGTAAACCACACCATGTCCCTTCCACTTCAATCCCTAACCTTTTACCTCCAAATCTTTTATGACCTACACACTATAGAGAACTGGTGAAAAATGACAACTCCGTCTCAGTCCTCTCCACTTCAACCACCTAGATTTCTCTCCACCTATCAACACACTTAACTGAATTCCTTCATACAAGCATTTGCAGACATTGATAAATTCTTCCTGAACTCCGTACTCTCTCATCTTCATCCACAATCCTTCTCTCCACACAGTATCATATGTCTTGCTTACATCCAGGAATGCCAGAAATATCTGTCGTCCCTGTGACCTCATTATGTCACACACACACACCTCAACACTAGGAACTGGTCAGCACACATCCTCTCCCGGCCTAAATCCACCCTGACCCTCTGTTAGTATATACTTCTCTGCAAACCTACTGAGCCTACCTGCCAACACTTTTGCCACACTACTCTCCAGAGCTATCCCTCTGTAATTACTACCACCTCATCTCCAGCTTTAAAGAGTGGCACAATAATTATAACTCTGTCTCCAATCATCTGGCGAAAACTTAGACTCCATCACCAAATTAACTAGAGAAAATAACACTTCCACCATCCTATTCCCACCATACTTCAACATTTCGTTAATGATGTCATCAGGACCAGGAGCCTTGCCCCTTTTCAACCCCTTCACAATACTGTACATCTGGAATCCAACCCGCTGCACCATCCAGTTAATTTCTTCAGTTTTAGACTCTAGGTTGTCAATTGGAACATCCTTCCCTGACCTGGGCACACTCCCTAATCCTTGTTTCCTCTTCTCCACTACAACCCCATTTTCCTCTCTCACTCTCCGAATTTGACATTGCTTCTTCTTTCCCTTCAAGTCTGTCCAAAATAACTTACAGCTAGTCCCTCCTTGCTCTATAATCTTTTCTATTGTAGCCTTTCTTATAGTCTCTTCTTTTCCAATCTAATCAACCTCTTCACATGTCTTCTTGCACTCTTATATTCCTCCCATTGCTGTAATAATCCTTCTTCACCTACATTGTCACCCCTAGACTCTCTAAGCTTCCAGGACACTTGTTGTGCTTGGATGGATACTTCAATATCATGAGACCACCATTCCTTAGATCTGTCTGTTAGATTTTTCCTCCCTATACCTAACTCAGCCGCCCAAACCACAATATGTCTCCACAGTTCCCAAATTTGTTGTACACCTTCTCTGTCCTTTCCCATCTGCCACATATTCCTCCCAACCTCTGAAACCCTCAATCACCACATGTTGGTATTCTTCCCAATCCATCTTACCATCAACCTTCCATTTAAACCGTGGAGTATCTGCTCTTTCCTCCAATCTATCTATTCTCAGGACACACCATATTAGATTATGATCTGACTCTAGATTAATTTCTCCACTATCCCCAAACACCATCTTATCTATAACTAACCCAAGATATAATCTATCACTAACCTCCTTTCTCCCATCTTCCACATCCACCTTCCATTATAGTGTGATAAGTTATTCCCGACATGCAAATTTCACACTCCAACCAGATCCAACAACCTCTTACCATTCCTGGTAGGTGACTGTTCTGACCCTAATCCTATGTGGGCATTGAAATCACCTATCAGAATTACCTCACAGCCTGCTTCCTGATGTTCTGCCACCTTAGCTTTCACCACCGCAAACAACTCTTCTGATTCCTGACCCTTCACCCCTTCCGGGTTAACATACACCACACCCACAATCTCATTATTGCTCTCCTCTGCTTTTAATTCCACACACACAGTTCCTTCTATCCTCAGTCACAGCCTAGACCTGATGCTCTTCTTAACCAGCAGCCCTACACCCCCACACAGTTCCTTCTATCCTCAGTGGTAGCCTAGACCTGATGCTCTTCTTAACCAGCAGTCCTACAACCCCACACAGTTCCTTCCATCCTCAGTCGCAGCCTAGACCTGATGCTCTTCCTAACCAGCAGCCCTACACCCCCACACAGTTCCTTCCATCCTCAGTCGCAGCCTAGACCTGATGCTCTTCTTAACCAGCAGCCCTACCACTTGCACGCTTCCCTCCTATCCTATTGTACCCGTACCAATCATATCCAGGTACCTCAACCTCCCCTCCCTGCTGCAAAAATGTTTCTACCAGCCCCAGCACATCGAAATCTTTCCTCTTCAACATGCACTTAATGTTCACCTCTCTTGCCCACCATCCTCTACAGTTTAGGAAACCCATACCTAAAACTCTGGCTATTATGTCAACTGAGAGTTTATTGAGAATGGCATTTGTTTGGTTGCTTCTTATGTCCCAATCCCAGCCTGTTATCATTACCATAAATACTGATAGAACGGTACTGAATTGGGCCCTCAGTTTGCTCAGGGTAATGGTAGGTTTAAGGCAATGCAGCCTCATGGTGATGCACTGTCAGGACTTTATTTAAACATTAATCACTCGTTGCTTCGTGTCTGTTTTGTGGGAAATCCTGAACCATAAAAAAGTATGCCTAGCATAAAAAGTTCTGTGTATATAATCTTGTATAACCTTGCCAGTTCCAGCTTCACTTGACCACAACATGCAATAGCAAAACATTTGCCTAGTGCTTACCATGCGTAAATAGTTAGAGAACTGCAAATATGGAGAGAGAAAAACACCCATGAATATCCATAAAAAAACACACAGCACTCGTCTGTGAACGTGAACAGACTTGGTAGCCTCTACGCTACAATTGTTGTGTTTTGGTATAGTAGAGTAAATTAGGTGGGGTTAGGGCCCTTAGATCCCCCCCTGGATAGTCTAAGTAGCTAGCTAATTGAAGAGCCAATGGAACCAATCAGAAGTGAAAGGAACTGCTGCCAATAATAAAATCATCACCAGAACAAACCAGAAAAGGAGGGGGTTGGGAGGTGGAAAAACTCTGCCTCCACCCCACCTACTTTAGGCAAAGAGCTTCTTTTTTCCCAAGGGATTTTCACACAACATTGAAAAGTATCATCAGAAGTGAAGTTGAAAAACAAAAAGAGCATAGTTAACACATTCATGATTAGTTAGTGTGAAAATTGCCAGCTATCTCATAAAATGTAAAGTGCAAAATGTTCATTCTAAGCCACATATATTTGAATAACAAATGCAGACACAGTTGTCGCTTGCATAAAAGATGTGCTACTGCAAATGAATCTCAGAATTCAAGTTGCCTATGAGCAGTGCTATGATGGATGTTCGACAATGACTGGAACCAAAAATGGGGTTGCTGCAAATCAAGAATACTGAATGATAAATACTGTTACTGCCATTAACCTTGCTGTCAGGGATACAATAAAAAATATTCCCTTGCTGAAAGACACATTTGATATATTACAATAACCTTCTCAATAATCAGCTTAAAATTGTACTCTCCTTTTCTATATGGACAGGTGGAGTGTAGAAGCTTCATGAGTCTATATAAGGAAGCATCTCAGATAGTAATAGCCAACTATAGATTTGGAACATGAATATTTTCCAATATGCAGCTAGCTAGCTAATCTTCCTAGATACAGTTAAGGCATGCTAGTAAGGGATTCATAAACACTCTGTGAGATTAGCCAATTTTTTTCTGCTGATTTGAGTTCATGCTTGTTCTAATTCCAAATTTATGTTGCCTGTGGGTTTGGTGGAGTTTATAGTTCTATAGCCAGATCTGGAAAATTATGGTGGGTTTGTAATAAAAAATTGTAAATGCCCTATAGATTCCCCATTGCCTCAAGTTATTATCCAGCTACAACACGAGTTCTTTCTCGTGTGTCCAAGCCCTCATACTTGTGCCTCCACTCTTTCTTCTAGTGTTCTACAGCTGTAGTTTGTACCTATAGGTTTCTCACAGCACTCTGTCTTCCTCTCTTTCTCCTCCTGGGTCCGATTGTTCCTCCTCTTTCTTCTACATTGGTGACCCTGACAGTCAAAACGAATGTTTGACCATGACCAGCATACCCATAATGCTCTAGAGCTTTCATTCTGGACCTCCCAATCAGCAATGTGGGTCACCTAAGAAGAGCTGCAGTTACTGCACCCCAACTGGGTACCACTTGAACTAGCACTAACAAGTACCATCAGCTTCTAGCCAACCTCAGATAACTAAGCCAGAATTCTTGAGTCCCATGCACTGTACCACATGGTGTAGAGCATTACTTTCTAAAGGGCCACCAACACATGCTAGGGAACATCACCTGGCACCTGGCAAGCTTTGTATTGCAAAGGAAGAGGATGGAAAAGATGGGAATTGTTCAGAAGTCTTCCACATGGTCTTCCCCATTGCACATGGTTCCAAAAGCCACTGAGAATTGGAGATCTTGCAGAGACTATTGTTGTCTCAATGATACCATGATCCCGATAGATATCCAGTTCTATATAATCCTGTTTTTTCCGTCGGCTTTAATTTTGTCTCCAAGATAGACCTGGTTCGGGGTTACAATCAGATATATGTAGCAAAGGAGTATATCACCAAGACAACTGTCATCACATGTTTTGGACTTTTTGAATTCCTTTGAATGCCTTTTGGTTTGAAAAACACCGCACAAGCATTCCAATGCCTCATGGATAAGAGAACTCAACTTCCTGTTTGTGTACCTGGATGATATTCTGGTGGCAAGCTAGACAGAACAAGAACATGTCCAGCACCTTTAACCAAGTCTTCAAAAGTCTTTACAAGCATGGTCATGTCATTAATTTTGTTTGGACAGAGACAGTTGGATTTCCTTGGTCACAGGATCTCTTCAAAGAGCCACTTCCTGACAAAGTGGCTGCCATTTCCAATTTTTCTCAGCCATGTGGCCATTGTACCAAGCCTTGGTAGGTAAGCCACGAAACCTTCTCGGGTTAACAGACATGATTCAGGGTGCACTAGCACAGACAGATCTCCTCTTCCATCCTACAACAAGTGCTAAAGTGGTACTTACAGTCGATGCATCAGCAGTAGCCATAGTAGCAGCTTTGGGTGTGGTTAAGTAGGATTGATAGCTGATAGCTGGGGCATGTTTATGCAGAATCAAAGTTACCAAGTCAAAACCACAGAATGGAACTTGAACCATCTCTTAACCTTCTCACCATGGAATTGCTGGTCGTTTTAAAACATCTTAGCTAGCTTATCTATATACAAAACTATTAAATCCACCAACCTACAGATAAGGAATTAGAACTCAGCTAGTACATATTAAAAACTGTTCACTACCTTCATTGCTAGCGTTTGGCGTCATCCATTATCGAGAAGCTTCCTTAGGCTAATGTAAAGTTTCTACACTCCATCTGTCCATCGGTCCATCGGTGGAATGGATGGTAAAGTTTAATTCTGACTGCCACTTTTCAGCACAATCCAGAGCTGATGCGGAAATAATCGTCACGAAAATTGGTCATTCTAAACTGGAAATGATCGTTAGTACCAGATGTAAGGAATGTAATAAATTCACTACTCATACAGTTTCATAAGTGATGTATAGTATTATGCCTACACTTGTATTATGCCGCTTGTGGGCCACTTCTGTTTGTTATTCATAATTATGTCTCAACCTTTTCCGTTCTTCTCTACGCTGATGATAAGCGTTTCAAACCTATCCTCATCTGATGAAGATTCTTTAGGAAGGTTAATCTTGTTGAAGGACTGATGCCAGTCCAATAAATGCCATCTTATGAGCTACTGTAATAAATCACCATCGCAACACTTTGATTACCTCATCGAAGGCACAGTGATCACCAACAAAAGTTCCATCAAATACTTAGGAGTAGTGATGTTATCCTACCTAACTTGAAATCTGCATAGCCAACAAGTTACTTGGTCTTTTCCGTTGAACCTTCCATCACTGTTACTCAGTGAGTGCAAAGAAACTACTTTACATCAGCCTTGTGAAGTCACAACTCATATATGCATCTATGCATCTCCATAAAGATTATTGGAAAATATTCAAAGAAGAGCTACAATGTTTGTCCTCAGTGATTTTGCTTCAGACTACAAGTATTGCCTCATAATCTACCACTGCTCCCCCTTAGGATGGCTCTGTAACTCAGTGATATCATATTAAATTTCTTAAAAATCCGTCATCTACAACTACCAGATCACCTAGCCAACTTAAAAAATCAAACACTTCCATTCACACACTATGTTCATTATTCATCCACACCTCTCGTCTTTGGCCAGTATACACTTGAACTCCTCAATCTATATATATAGCATCACAACTCCTCAATCTATATATATCAATCTATATATAGCACCACAACTCCTCAATCTATATAGCACCACAACTCCTCAATATATATAGCATCACAACTCCTCAATCTATATACAGCATCACAACTCCTCAATCTATATATAGCACCACAACTCCTCAATCTATATATTATAACACCACAACTCCTCAATCTATATATAGCATCGCAACTCCTCAATCTATATATAGCATCACAAACTAGCTGAACTCATCATTTTATAGTCACCTCATTTCAACCGCCAACCCTAATTATTCAGGCTCTTATCATTTTATTTGTCCATGTAACAAATGCACTAACACACGCCCCCCTCCCAACTTTCAAAGCATGTGTCTGGCTACTTGATAATTACTTGTAGAGCATCAGTACTAACTCTCATGTATCACTGTTATTACTTATGTTTCTGTCTCCATGTAGCCTAATTCGGTATATGGAGGCTGAAAAACTTAACTTAGACCACACCTGCGATATATCAGAAAATAGTCTGCTACACTTAGTGTTTGTTTGGAGTTTGAGCTTCCCGGTATCAAAAGGAAGTCTTCATGGTTTGGCTAATGCTTGACTTTATGATGCTCCTTCTCTTATAGAAACATGGAGAGGTGGAATGTAGAAGCTTTACCTGAGCCTAAGCAAGCTTCTCGATGGTGAATACCGCCAAGTGGTAGCAATGAAGGTAAGAAAAAGGCAACTATATTATGATTGATTTTGAACAACACAAATTTTTTATGTGTAGCTAGCAGAGCTAAGGCATGGTAGCAAGGGAATTCTCAAATTGTCTCAGAGACTTCGCTAGAAATAGCCAGGTTTTGTCTGCTAACTTGAGTTGATGCTGGTTCTAGCCCAAATTTATGTTGTCTGTTGGTTTGGTGGAGTTGATAGTTTGTGAATAAGCCAAACCGATCTGGAAAAGTATGGCCGGTTCACAATATAAAATTGTAGCTGGTAAAAACATGTCCCATGGATTTCCCATTGCATCAGCATCCTGGCAAGTTATTATCTAGCTACAACATTAGTTGTCTCTCTTCTGTCTAAGCACTCATGCATGCACCTCCCCTCTTCTCTTGCATTGTACAGTAGGACTATAAAACTCACCAAGTTTGGTAATGCAAGGTTACATGTTGTTTGTATTTATGACACATGCACACACATGCACAACCACATCACACACATGCACACACATACACACTTATCTTCTGCCAGTGCAGGATGCAGTCATTGTTTCCAGTATGATAAGGCCAATTATGGCCAATTACTTGGTCAGCACAGTGTGCAGAGACCTGCTTGTTACCTTTGGGAAGGATTCCCTGTGAAATGAAAATGTATTCATTTTACCACAATTGTTATAATCTAAAATCTTCACTATATATTCTGTTTGGTTATTTTCAGATATCAGTACAAGTGTGTATTCACTTCCAGATTAAACTCACTGTGTACTGAACCATGTTGGCTTCTTTATAAGCACAGTTCGGTTTTCTGCATCTCACTTGCCGGTGCCACCAATTTTCTTTCCTTTAGTCAAGAAACCTGTTGTCTTCTTGTTTGTTTAAGACGGATTACCCATTTCAAATTTTTACGGGTGAAATGCACTGTGAATACATATATAGATAGCTAGCTACATATGTATAGGTACACAACTACACACACTGTGCATGTGTCACGGGCACTGCCTTCGGAGCGGAAGTGCTGACACACAGTTCGGGTTCGTTTGGTATTGCTGCCACCAGTCTGGTTAGGTGCTTACCCCCAGACCCTGAATAACTCGAGAATAACAATAGTTTAGAGAACTCACATGCTAAAAGCATCACAGCATAGACTGGAATTCAGACCTCCTAACACGCAGTTCACTAGCCTTATTAATGACATAATGTGTGCACTATTCAGTGGGTTTACTAATCATATTCATGGCATAACTACATAGTCACTTGTTATGCTCTAGCTAAGTGGTTGTTGTGTCTGTGACATCCCCCTCTACTTCTCCCGAGACGGCAGCAGCTGTCCTTCCATCAGGGTAGGGGTCTGGTAGGTGGGCAATGCCTGTCTAGACATGCCGTCAGCGTTCGCGTGCCGGTTGCCTGGTCGGTGGATCACTTCGAAAATATATGGTTGTAGGCTGAGTGCCCATCTGGCCAGCCTGCCATTTTCGTCTTTCATGTTCTCCAGATAACGCAGACTGCTGTGGTCTGTTACCACGTGAAAGATAGCCTCCAAGAGTTATACCCAGAAGTGTCTTACAGCCTCCACCACCGCCAGACACTCTTGCTTGGTAACTGTATACTGTGTCTCTGCTCCTTTGAGCCATCGACTATAAAAGGTGATGGGTCGGTCCTGTCCATCTCCTCCCGTTTGGCTGAGTACCGCTCCTATTCCGATTCCAGAAGCCTCGGTGTGTAGGATGAAAAGTTTTTCGGGGTCTGGACTGATGAGGACCGGTTCTTCTGACAACACCTTCTTTATGTCCTGGACTGCTCGTTCCCTGTCACTGGTCCACTCTACCATGTATGGAGCGTTCTTCCGTGTTGTGTCAGTAAGGGGTACTGCCATCGATCCATATCCTGGGATGAATCGTCGATAGTAGTTTGACAGGCCCAGGAATGCCCGCATCTCCTTCTTTCGCATGGGCTTGGGATACATCTGGATGGTCTCAATTTTTGCCTGCAGTGGTCGTACTTGTCCTCGGCCTACTCGATGGCCCAGGAACTGGCAGTCAGATCTTGCCAGCTGACATTTCTGTGCCTTCAAGGTCAGTCCCAGTTCTCCCATTCAGGTTAGTACAGCTTCCAGATGGGACACGTGGTCATCAAATGTCAGACTGAACACAACAATATCATCAATGTATGCTGCAGCAAAGGAAGCCATGTCTGCCAGTGCTGTAACAGTCCAGTGCAAGGGATGTAACAGTCCAGTGCAAGGGATGTAACAGTCCAGTGCAAGGACTGTAACAGTCCAGTGCATTCATTATTTGCTGAAATACTGAGGGAGCATTTTTCAGACCAAATGGCATTCGCAGGTACTCCCATTTCCCTCTTGGCGTGATGAAAGCTGTTTTTTGAATTGAATAATGGTGCACTGGTACCTGATGGTATCCTCTTGGTAAATCCAGTGTGGTGAGGAATCTCGCCCTTGCCAGTCCATCAATCAGGTCGTCGATCCTAGGTAATGGAAACGGGTCCAGTTTGGTGATTCCATTCCATCATCTATAGTCCACGCATAGTCTCACTCCGCCATCTGCTTTGGTGACTAGCACAACTGGTGATGCCCATGGGCTTCTCGATGGTCGAATCAATCCATTTTCCAACAACATCTTAACTTCGTCCTCCAGTTTCTTTTGCTTGTCTGCCGGCATTCGGTAGGGTGGTTGACTTAATGGATAGGCATCTCTTATCTCAATTCGTATCTCTTGACCTGCAGCACATCCTGGCTTCTTCCTGAAGCGAGCACTGTGTTTCTTCATCAGCTGCTGCAGTTTCTCTCCCTCCCAGTTCCAGGTCGGCTGCTTCTGTATCGGGTAGCAACTCGCCTTCCTCATCTTTGAAGCAGTCAGGCATCTCTCTTTCCAAGATCTCTGTTGCATTCAGGTAGCCCAAAGCTGGAGAATTATAAGGTCTCAATAGGTTAATATGCCTTTTTACCTTTCTCCTGGCATATGAAGTTCATATGATGTGGTCTCATCACATCGTTGTATCACCGGTAGGGGCCATCCCACTCAGCATGAAGACTCTGTCCCTTTGGTGGAGTCCTCAACAAGACCAGGTCTCCTGGAAGGAATGACCTTGCCCGTGCTTTCCGGTCGAAATGGTTTTTGTATTTCGATTTCTGTTGCTCCTCTCTTTCTCGGGATACCCTTTGTAGCATCTCGAATCGATCCTGCACAGTTGTTATGTACGTCACAATGTCGATTGGAGTCCCCTCCCTTGCTGTCCACTGTTCCTTCAAGTTCTGGAGTGGTCCTCTGATCTGCCTCCCATAGAGCAGTTCAGAAGGGGTGAAACCTGTAGTTTCGTGTGGGGCCCTTCGGTATTCCCCCAGAACATGGGGTAAAGCCAAGTCCCATTGACCATTCCATATCTTTAAGGTCTTCTTCAACATGGACTTGAAAGTTGCATTGAACCTCTCCACGAGTCCGTCTCATTCTGGGTGGCCCATTATTCCCAGTGACCGGTACAGCTCCTTCATCAGCCGTCCTGTGAAGTTCGATCCACAATCTGTTAAAATCTCCCTCGGTACGCCTGTCCTGGTGAAAAGAACGAGGAATTCATCTGCCACTGTCTGACTGTCTGTAGAGTGCAGTGCTATCGCCTCAGGCCACCGCGTTGCATGGTCCACAATCACCAAAATATGTTTCTTTCCAGCTCGAGTGCGGGGTAGTGGTCCAACCATATCCATCCCAATTCTCGAGAATGGTTCATCTATCACCGGTAGAGGGCGAAGTGGGGCTGGCTGCTTCCTCCAACGTGCAACCTTTTGACACTAACTACAAGCTTGACACATTTTACGCACATCAGCATACATACCTGGCCAGTGGTATTCATCTGCCAGCCTTCTGTGTGTTCGGTCCCTTCCCAAATGTCCTGGCTTGTGGGCCAGAGACATTAGTAGTCTTCTCTTCTGCACAAGAACACATAACAATAACACATCCTCACCCATTCTAATGGTGGATCTCTTCCATAATAGTCCATCTCTCATCGTGAAAGGACTGTCCGTGGTTTCGGCCTGTTGACGAAGTGCGTCCAGGGTTTCATCTTCGTCCTGCTGCTCTTTAAATGCTCCTCTCTATCTTTTTCCCGAAGCATTTTCTCCAGGACCTTCTCTCTCCAGGCCTTTCGTTCTGCCCTTTTAGCAGATTTAGAGGGCTTCTTCCTCTCAGAACCCGTCATCTATGTTTCGGTTGAAGGTTCGTCCTCTGTGAATTCACTTGGTTCATAATTTTTTTCGTAGTCTGACTCAGTTTCGCTCACTTCTGAGGTAGCTTCTCCCGTGGGACACTCAAGGATAGGCTCCTGGTCGTTCTGGGGTAGGTCTTCCTTCCTACTTATCTGAGATCGGGTCTGCACCATCTGGAGAGCCTGGGCATTGACCAGCTGCCTACCCAGCTCCCACAGGCCAGTACCTAATAGCACATCATACTTACCATGCTCCTCCAGAGCCACTGTCAGTATGATCCTGCGATGGGCAACTTCCAGCTCTCAGCCAAGGGGTGGGACTCCACCCTTCCAGTGTATGACTCCATCTGCACTACTTCTCCCATCTTAGCAGTGTCAGGTACCAAGCAGCTTTTTACCATTGTTCTGTCGGCTCCTGTATCCAGAAGTATCCGATCCACATCTTGTCCTCCCACCTTTCCAGGTATGACCACCTTGCGGACGATCACAGACTCCACCAGATCAGCTTCCTCTCGGGCAGTCAGGGAGACAGCTAAATTGAGGTCTTCAAGTCGAGGAGGGTTGTTGCGCTCCTTCCTTGTGGGACAGTCAGAAGAGTAGTGTCCATAATCATTACAAGCGAAACACCTTGGTCCGCGCACAGGGTCATACTTTGGTTGCTTCTTCCAGTTTCCATTGGACTTCCTGCTGCTTACTTCTGTCGGTTTTGGGTATCTCCCGTTCTCCTTGTTGAGAATTTGGGTCCTTCCTTGGTCGCGGGTATTCTTCTTGTCGATGCTGCCTCCATCCATGGTCCCTGTCCGCCACCTTGTGAGAGATCTCACTTATGCCACTTCAACAATTATCTGTCAACAGCCAGCCACAAGTTTCACTCCACGATACCTGATCCTACTAACAGTCTCACTTCACTGTCAGCCTTGAACAAGTCTAATCAGTTTGCTCCTCGGTCTCTGATTCTTCCCCTTATTCACACTCAAGGAGGTCTAGCGCTTTGCTAGCCAATAGTAAATCACAATGAGATAGGTTGGTTTGATTGGACAACTTCACAACAGTTTAAAATACAACTTAAACAATGCATAAGTTCAATAAAAAGCATAAGTTCACTTTTTAATAACACAATAATCCGTATCTCTGGTAACAGCTAAAAACGGTCCCTTTTATAATTTACGCGCTGATCTTAGTCTTTACGTCACCATCCTGTGACATCACAGACCTTCTAGAAGGAATTCAGGGATTACGGCTGCCAAGTCAGGTGACTCATTAACCTCTGTAAACACACGTTCTTTTGCAGGCTTCTGTGGTTGCTTGACAGGGCTTCCCTCGTCCTTGCATTCATCACTTCCAATGTGGAGTGTCTTTACTTGGTCACATGCCATGTTCACAACATTCAATTGTTCTTCTTCTTGTGCAGTCAGAGTGCTCATCTCTGACACACCTCCCGTTCACTGATTTGGTCGAGACTCCACCCCTGTGTCAGCATGAAATTGTCTGCCAGCTTGGTAGCCTCCTTTAACGTTTTCGGAGCATGATCCCTTACATGGTTAGAAATTGGTTTAGGCATCAGCTTGGTCAGAGCATCGATGGATGATAGTTCCACCATGTCTCTTAAAGTGGAGCAATCCTTTACCCACTTCCAACAAAGGTTCAGGTACCTGTTTCCACAAGTTGTCCAGCTTTTACCTGTCTTTCGTTGAACCTGTAGCATCTTCGCTCGGTATGTTTCCTGCGAGATCCTGTAGTGTTGGTACAAGGTCTCCTTTAGCACATCGTATTGCTTTCTCTCCATTGCATCCATCGCCATATAGACTAAATTTGCATCTGGGTTAAGTATTGGTCCAAGATACTTACTCCATTGACTGTTGGGTACATCATGGAACTCCATATGAGCCTCAAAGGCTCCGAAATATGCATCAACATCTTCCTCGGCTTCCAGCTTGCGAAATGGTGCTACCTTGATACCTCCCCCATGAGAGCTGGAGGTGCTAGCCACACTTGCTGGAGAAGCGACTGAGAACTCTCCTGGTTCACCGATTCTGGCGAGGAGCGCCGCAAATGCCTGGTCCCTCTCGTCTTCCCGTCTCGATCCTGCATTCATTGTACAAGAAGAAACAATGCTGGCTGCATTACTGTCTCCTACCATCACAGTGCTACAGAACTGGCATCCAAACCCTCAGTGGTCTGCCTACTTCTAGTGTTGGGCCTCGACATCTCTGCAGTACCGAGTTCTGAAGTCTGCATGTCACGGGCACTGCCTTTCGGAGCGGAAGTGCTGACACACAACACACAGTTCGGGTTCGTTTGGTATTGCTGCCACCAGTCTGGTTAGGTGCTTACCCCCAGATCCCGAGAATAACAATAGTTTAATTGAATATTGAGAACTCACACGCTCACAGCACAGACCCCAGTTCACTAGCCTTATAAATGACATAATGTGTGCACTGTTCAGTGGGTTTACTAATCATATTCATGGCATAACTACATAGTCGCTCTAGCTAAGTGGTTGTTGTCGTTGAGTCAGTCTTGGTGAGTGAAGTGTCACCCTGTGACAGCATGACAATACCAAGTTTTCCGTCCCACTCTACATCAAGGGTTTGCTTTGCTCGTAAAAAAATTTACTGACCCAATCTTACACACCAAGGTTCCAAACATCACACATCCTTCCTCTTACACACCAAGGTTCCAAACATCACACATCCTCCCTCTTACACACCAAGGTCCAAAACATCACACATCCTTCCTCTTACACACCAAGGTCCCAAACATCACACATCCCTCCTCTTACACACCAAGGTCCCAAACATCACACATCCTTCCTCTTACACACCAAGGTCCAAAACTCTACAAAATGCATTAATGAGGGAGGTCAAACCACCAGACTAGTTCCATGTACAAATACATATATTAGCCACTTTTCAACACAACATATTCAGCACTGTCATCAATTTAATCTATCATCACCATGCACAGTTCATCAAAGAAGACAGAAACTGTTCGCAAGTCAAATGTAAATTAAAAAAATTATCAGTTATGTCCTTTGTGTCCTCCTTTTCAACACAAATAATTACACTTCTTTTCATGCGTTCTAAGGCTTTTTTAATTAGATATAAGACCTGTGGTATTTTTCAATCAACTCACAACCCAGATAGCACTATTTCATATAAATGTAGCTCTGTATAACCTCACTTGTAGGGCAAGTTTTGTGAAGTTTGCTTGGAACATCTATTCATTGCAAGCAACAGTTACACATCATTTTCCCACTTACCCAGTGAAGAAGTGACACGGAAAGCCCACTTGGAATTGTGCTATAGCTAAAACCATGAATAATAATAATTACAATGTTTTGCCAGTATAATTGGTCTTTCATCTACCTCTGTGTCAAATTTGACCGTTTGAAACGGCTGCTTTCATGCCAAGCGTGATCTCTTAAAACTTATACTTCTCTTTTGAGCACAAAATTTTATTTTATTTTATTTATTATTATTATTATTTAAAAAAAAAAAAAAATTTAATTTTTTTTTTTTTACCAAACTTAAATTTTTATTTTAAATTAATTACTTTCCAGAAGTCACATCTATAAAACAATTCAATCCTGTCCATCCACCATGGGGGCACGGGGAGGGAGGCGGCTGATCCACATCGTGGCATTTCCCCCCTCCACAAGCAGATGGCCAACCGTTGGAGGTGGTGTGTTGATTCGGGGAGGGAGGTGGCTGATCCACATCATGGCATTCCCCCTCCACAAGTAGATGGCCAACCGTTGGAGAAGGTGGCATAAAAAGAAGAAGGAAAACAAATATATTTTAAAAAAATAATAAAGAAGAAGAAAAAATTATATTAAATAATAATAATGAAAAAATAAATAAAAAAATAAGGAAAAAACATTATATATATATATTTATTAAAAAAAATTAATTTTTTTTTAAATAAAACAATTAAAAAAATACAAAATTGAAGTTTAAGTTTTACATAATGCGGAAGTAGTGTGGGAATTTCCCCGCCTAGATTCCTGGGTTCAAAGTGCATTACCACAGTAACAAAATCCATTGTTTTATCTATGGATGCCAAAGCAAGTGCTGAGGATACCGCTAGAGCTGTGAATGCTTTGCTTCACCTCTGTGGTGAGGACCAGCAACCCTTATCTGATGTCATTGAGGATTATTTCACCATGGCAGACTGTGCAGAGAACTGGAGTGATGAGGATGAAAAATTAATGATGAATGTATGTACTAGCACGGCATTTATAAACCATTTTTAGGCACAGTCATAGAGTAACAGAAATCAAGACACTAAAATAAAATATTGGAAAGGAAGGGGGCTTAATTTTCACAACAACCATGATAGGCAAGTGGGAGACTATAATTATAATGAAATGCATTAATGAATATTACCGGGAGTGACAATGAAGAACCTGTGTGCAATATTGGGTTGATGGAACCTCTAGCTGGAGCAGGATCTGAGATCGAAAGTGATGAGGAGGAGGGCAGGAACGACGAAGAAGAAGAGATTGGCAGAGATGAAACAAGTCCTTGAAGTACTGACTCGGGTACAATTTTTAGCAGATGTAGAGATCAAGCCAACCGTATCTGACACAATGGAGAGGAACTTGTTACTAACTTCATGGATGTTGGATGTGGTTGTGAGAGCTGGCATGGAAGAAACTGTTCTCTGCAATTTTCTGTGCAACACACCTCAGTCCTGTGACATTCGTTCGCAGTGTGCTTCCCTATCCCGCAACGAGCTAGATATGGCCCTGCTTGGACAACTGATGGCAAATTCAAACTTTAGTGAGAATGTGTCCACAGATTGTCGTCATTCCCTGACAAGTAGGGGAAAAAACTACACAAAATATCATCACCACGGTCGATAATTATGTCCCAACATGTTTTGCTTTTAGCATACTATTGGTGAAACACGCTTGAAGAACCTGGTCAAGGCCTTCAAGGTAAACCGACTCTCACCTCGCATACATGGAAACATCAAACGACTCCCAAAACATGCACTTTTGCTTTCTTCTGTGGAATACGTTGTCCGTTTTCTGCTAAACTATGCTGACCAGAATGCTCTTCTTCTTCCTGGTCGCATTCCAGGCTATATATATATAGCAGATCAGATATAAAACTTTTGCCATCTAGCGTATAAAAGCGAGGAATTTGGAGGGTGTATCATTAATCTGCTGAGTCTGCACAATGTATTCATGCTGCTGCATACTCCACTTTCTGTAGGCTATGGCGGTTACTTCATCCAGCAGTGTTATTAATGAAGCCTATGTCTGATTTGTGACTTGTCAGCAAAATAGTACAGCGATCCTTCGAGCTGCCAACTGTTCGGATGTTGAAAAATCTGCTACCACATGAGAAGCTGAAGAGCACCTCAGGGTTGTCCAGCTAGAGAGGCTGTTCTACAAAACTGTGTGTGATAACTGTAGGCGACAAGTGATTAGTTTTTTCTCGGCATGTGGCACATTTTCACCCCCACCACCTCACTCTAAAGTTCCTTCCAACTCGAACAATCTCGCTGTGCACTACTCATTCGATTATGCACAGCAAGTTCACTACCCATCTGACCCTCTGCAGCCCGGCCTGATCTTTTTTTGTCTCCAAGAAAGTGCAGCATATTTGGAGTTAACTGCGAAGCTCTCACTCGACAGATCAATTTCGTTACAGATGAGGCTGGGGATTGTGGAAAAGGAGCAAATGCAGTGGTGAGCCAGCTCCATTATTTTTTCGAACAGCATGGTCTTGGCGAATATGAAATTTTCCTCAATTGTGACAACTGCACTGGTCAAAAGAAAAACAGCTGTGTTATACAGTATTTGATGTGGCGATGTTTGACTGGAAGGCACTCAAAGGTAAATTTGTGCCAGATTGGTGTTTTGGCATCCTAAAGCGACACTACAGAAGGACTAAGATTGGCAGCTTGAAAGATATCGCACAAGTTGTTAATGACTCAGAAGGAACATTCTGAAAGTAATTCCACAAACCTTCAGATTTTGAAGAATCAGCTGTCAACCGGCTTTGATGTGCTTCCTTCCATTGTTGTTCCTAAAATATGTGGTTTCTATAGCTACATAGATATGTGATGTGTACAGTTAAAGGTTACATAGATATGTGGTGTGTATGCTAAAGGTTCCATAGATATGTGATGTGTATGCTAAAGGTTACATAGATATGTGGTGTGTACAGCTAAAGGTTACATAGATATGTGGTGTGTACAGCTAAAGGTTCCATAGATATGTGGTGTGTATGCTAAAGGTTCCATAGATATGTGGTGTTTATGCTCAAGGTTACATAGATATGTGGTGTGTACAGCTAAAGGTTACATAGATATCATATGTTGTGTGTACAGCTAAAGGTTACATAGATATGTGGTGTGTATGCTAAAGGTTCCATAGATATGTTGTGTGTATGCTAAAGGTTACATACTGATAGATATGTGGTTTGTACAGCTAAAGGTTACATAGATATGTGATGTGTATGCTAAAGGTTACATAGATATGTGCTAAAGGTTACATAGATTTGTGGTGTGTATATAGACAAGCTAAAGCTTGCTTAGTCCTTTCCTAGTATAGATCTCTATTAGCAGAGATGGTATAACATATATAATAGTAGTAGGCATAATATTCCACTAGATACATCCATAGCTAAATGTTTTTCATAAAACCAGAGGGACAGTATATAATTAGTTTTTATTACAGTGAAAGCTATAGGTAGCTTCCTACAATTGTAGATCATCTAATAATTATAAGTTACAACGAAAGAGAAAGCTGTAGGTAGCTTTCTACAACTGTAGAACAAGAATCAAAAATATATAATATATAATAAATAGTAACTTTTTTAAATATCTTTATTGTTATTATTTATTATTATTTATTTATTTTTATTATTTATATATATATTATTTAGTATTAGGGATTGGACCACGACTAGTGTTAGGTCTTGGAAAATGACTAGGATTAGGGCTTGGAAAATTACTAGGGTCAGGGCTTGGGCAATTACTTGAGTTAGGGCTTGGACCATGACTGGACCATGACTAGGATTAGGGCTTGGACAATGACTCTGATTAAGGCCTGGTCAATGACTAGGGTTTAGTATTGGACAATGGCTAAATGACTAGGGTTATGGCTTGGATAATGATATAGTTAGGGCTTGGACAAGGACTAGCAAAGGCTTGAACCATGACTAGAGTTAGGGCTTTGACAAGGACTAGCATTAGGGCTTTGTCCATGACTAGGGTTAGTGCTTCGACAATGACTAGTCCTAAGGCTTGGACAATGAGCATTATGGCTTGGAGCTAGAATTAAGGAAGTTACGAAGCTACTAGCTTCGTAACTTCCTTAATTCTAGCTCAAACTAGCAGAATAACTGTTCTCTTTCTATAGCGAAGTTGGACATACGCCCCTTTTTTAGTCTCACGTGTAACTTTCTAACCACAGCACAGAGTATACGGAATAGACTTGGTAGAAGTAAACTGTCATTAAAAACATCGTTTTTCTACGCTTGGGCATTTCTTCCTGGATGTGTTTAAACAGTCATATGCTGGCAACGGTAGTGCCTAGAGCCATATGTGTAGGAAGATGTTTTGCTATGGGGGGAAGCTCTACACAAATTTTTGTATTTGAAAGGAATAGTTCCATGGAACCCCCTATAGATCCAACAATGGTGGCTGACCACTTAGGGGGTGGATGAGGAGGGTAATAAATGTGGCAGCTAAATTATTAATTGAAAAATTGTGAAAATATTCATGAAAAAAGGTTAATACAATAAATAAAGCAATAATATAATAATTACAAATGATTATGGGCCTTAACTTGCCTAAAGTAACGAAGCCTACGTGAGTTTACAGAAACAAATTCTTTTGCCAAAGCATTCATGTCAAGAGAATCTGTTATTCATAATTCAATCTAGATTGAGTCATGTAACTGCTCTGATGTACTAAAGATCACGTGAAAGCTTCAATCCCCAAAAAGTATCAAAAGATTCCAAGTAATCCATGTCCTTTCCAAGAATACTCATCACTGCCCTTCTGCACGTCTTCCAAAGTCTTTTGAAGAGTGCTATAATCAGGCATTTCGGACAGTCCATCGAGTTGGACACATACTTCTCAATGAAGGAGATGTTTCACCAGTACACAAAGCTACGTCACTTCTTAGGGCATTAAAAAGAGTTAGCCTTTTGAGAGAAAATTGGTTGAGTAGAAGTAAGTCATACATGAAATCCATGACATTTCTCACAAAGTCACATTGTTTAGAAACATACTGAACACATAAATTTAGATTATGTGCCAGGCGGTGAACATACAATGTACGCTTCTCCACTTGCTTCACTAGGGCTTGCACACCATTTCTTATCCCACTCATATTTGCAGCCCCGTCATATGCTTGACCTCTGCATTGTGAAATAGGTAACGAACACCTTATTAAGACATCTTTAATGAAGCTAAATATGGTTAGTGTCAGGTAATTGGAGTAAACCAATAGGCTCCTAAAGTAATTATCATCTGTACAACGAATAGACATAGACATCTGCTCATTCCTCGAAACATCAGTAGCTTCATCCACAATTACAGAAAAGAATAATCCAATCTTGATATGCATTAGTATCTCCCTGAGTATACTTTTGCCCATTATTGTTATCAGCTCATTAATGATGTCAGGAGACGTACAATCCTTTCGATAAACCCAAGATTTTAACTCGGGACAATCCTCTGCTCTGAGTAAAAGGAGCTTATAGAGATTACCATCTAAAGAATTAATATCTTTATGATGCCCACACAGTGGTAATCCTTGACAGGTCAGAAAGTGTGATGCTTGAGAGAAGTTTGAATAGCATGTGTTGATTATGTCTCTGATCATCTTGATGCTGCAGACTAAGTTGCATAGCTACAGATGTTGCACAGGAATGTGCAGCCATCTCTAACACAGCTTCTCTGTGCATCAGACTTTTATCATGCTCCCTTAGTTTCACTAGTGCATTCTTCCAATTACTGCATTCTTCCAACTACTAAAGCCATTTTCAAGAAATGTGCTCAACTGTCGTTGAGAAAAAGTAAGGCAATCCTTGTGTTTTGCCAAACGACAAGTATGACTATAACTTGTTGTGCACACTGAAATCCAAGGATATGTTGTGTACCAACTTGGTTGAATTGATCGCTAAATGACTTACTTTTCCCCATCTTCTTCAATTCATGTGTATAGGTATGCTTTGATTCACCAACATCAAGAGGCTGGGATGGAGGACCATCCATGAATTGCATGCTGCAGCAGAAACATTTGCAAGAAACACCTGGACCATTACTTGGAAGTTTGTACACCTGATAGTGAATCCAAGTTATCTGGAGAGTTGTTAGCGTCAGA
Source organism: Cladorhizidae sp. MBARI D1340-BT2 (assembly GCA_028752905.1). Lineage (NCBI taxonomy): Eukaryota > Metazoa > Porifera > Demospongiae > Poecilosclerida > Cladorhizidae > Cladorhizidae sp. MBARI D1340-BT2. Next base: position 19,970,341 of record JAQNBH010000007.1, on the reverse strand, counting down.
CTGTGAATGTAGTTCAGTCTGTGATTCATTAATTGGTGTTATTTTTTTATTGTTAATTTATTTGTGTATTTATTGTTAAATTATTTTGGTATTTTTTTGGTATTTTTTGTATAGTTTTTTTAAATAAAAGTTTTGTCATTTTATGTATTATTAATTTAATTTCTGGACAAAAGAATAAAAGCTACAGTAACAGATAATTGGGTATATATCACATGACCTAGATGCTGAGTCAGTCAATTTTGTGCCGCGAAGCTAGATCCTTTACCGAATCACTGCTCGACTGCGAGACAACATCTAATACAAAAGAATGATTTAGGATCAGGATGTTGAGTGAATCTGCAGTACTGTAAATTATGGGGGGGGGGGGGGGGGGGGGCGCTGGGCTCCAGCCCCTGGGGAACCCCCTTTCCTACGCCACAGAATCTGGCGTAATTTTGAAGGTAATTGAATGCACTTTCATCTAGTATTATAAACTAAAATTTGATGATCCGCTCCAAGTGGGCTGTTTTCTCAGATCCCGTCACATTATTGGATCGACAAAAAATATATGTACAACCAAAAAAAACAAAAAAATATTACCTAGGATTAATATTGTGGCGACCATTTCCACACGCTGAGACCAAACCTTTAACTTAGTAATCAGCGAGGAGTAACGATCTTTACCTATTGTACTTTGGACCTAGAGAGTTGGCACTATTGATTTGTCTGTGTTGAAAGAAATACCTTTACTCGCTTATATAATATAGCACTCACTACAATATTATATATTTATAGCTAATTAACAATAATAATTATATATAACTAGAATTCAATAACTAATAAATAAATATAAATACATACATAATTTACATACATAATTAAATAAGCTTATGACAAGTTCAACTTCTGACCGACCCCAATACAGATAAAGCATCCCCGCCTCTCTGGACTGCCACTGAGACATGCCAAAGGAGGTGAGCATGGGAATTCACCTCCCCAGCTCTTTGCCTTATACTGAGGCTCTGGTCCCGATGACCCCCAATGACTCAATTGTCATGGGCACAAAAAATGGCAAGGATCCAGACTGCCGTACTTGGCCACTTTTTTCTCCTCGGCCATAGCAGCCACAGCTCCAGCATTACTTACTGCTGCACACCAATATGATTCTTGACAGGTCGCATCCCATGGGCGTACGCAGGGGGGGGGGGGGGGGGGGGGGGGGGGGGGGTTCTGGAGAACCCCCGTTTCATTTTAATGATATTCATTGGAATGTGTTTGTGTGTGTGTTTTCCCCTCCTCAGATTTCACTGGCAGATTTCATTAATTATACACAGGTACATTGATAGTGTTAAATAATGCGGAAACAAAATTACTATAACTTAATGAGCTAATCATTGCACAGGTACACATGATGCACATGTAGTCAGCATTAATAGTAGTTGTGGAACTAGTGAGCTACGACTCAACCTTGAAGCGGCAACGACAATCTATGGACATCAGGTCATTTTTCAAATTAACAGCCATTGAGGATGAAGATAAGAGAAATTATTGCTAGCTATTTAGCTTGAAGCATGTACACTTATATATAATTATTCAGATTCTAGCTGAACCTCAGTCTGATCTGGATCATTCTGAAATCAGTACCACTCTGGAAACCTCTCATGAAGATGAAGTTCCTGTACTTAAAGAAGGCTCAAGTGGAAGTGCCGAAGGACCAGAATCGTATGATATTGTTAATTTATTATCTCCGAATATGTCTATTGAATGCTGCTTGTTTAATAAATGAGCTTTCTAGTGGTGCTAGATACTCTTTCTTATGTTACCACGATGTACCATTGCTTAGTGTCCTTCCTGGCACCTTATCACATGGCTATCACCGAAAGTTTAATGTATCGTGGCTCAGTAAATATCCTTGGCTAGTCTACAGTTCTAAGGTAGATGGTGTCTTTTGTGCGCCTTGTGCTCTGTTTCTTCCATCTAGACAACGTAAAGATAGGTAATTAAGCCTTTTTCTAATGGATCAAGATGAGTTGCACTTTGAGTAATCAAGCGAAGCTTCAATACCATTGTGATTGTTTGCAGCAAGCAGATGCATTTAAATGTACAAATGAAAATCCAGCATCACGAGTAGATGTAATGACAAACACTGCTGTTCAAAAGAAAATAAGCGAAAACAGGCAATACTGAGGCAAATTGTACGAGCAATTGTTTTCTTAGGCAAACAGGGTATTGCATTTCGTGGAAAGTTAGAGGATGTTGCATCGTCAAAGAATCCTGGCAACTTTTTAGCACTGCTAAAATCTTTTGCTGAGACAGACAGTATTTTATATGAGCATCTTTAGTGTACCAAGGCAAAGAATGCAACACACTTATCACCAAGGACTCAAAATGAAATTATTAATATGATATGATTCTTGCCAAAACAATATCTGAGATATAAAAGAAGCAAAATATTTTTCCGTTCTAGCTGATGAGGTTTCATGTCACAATGTAGAGCATTTGCCCATATGCCTTCATTGTTGATGGCCATGGTTACATTCGAGAAGAGTTTGTTTCATTTGTAAAACTTGAGAGAGTCCGAGCAGCTGATATAGCAAATGCCATTATATTGGAGGGGCCTGGCTTATCACTGAGTGAATTGCGAGGGCAAGGGTATGATCGGGCCTCAATGATGAGTGGAATAGCTGGTGTGCAGGCATTACTTCGAGAGAAGCAGCCCAAGGCATTGTACACCCATTGTGCAAGTCATTCCATTAATCTGGCTATCCTAAGTTCCTGTTCTGTTCCACCTATAAATAAGGATCAGATAACATTATGGATTAAGTATTCAGCTAAAAGAGAGGGCCTCCTTAAAGCAATCATTCAGAAGAGGTCTCAGATTGGCGCAAAGCAGTCTTCAATAATCAACGTTTGCATTACTCGATGGGTAGAGAACATCAATGGCTGGGAGCGGTTATGTCTATATCATCCTTTTCTAATTGAAATGTGTAAAATAGTTCTCTATGGAAATAGTGAATTTCTGAACTTTAATGATGGTTAGACTGCTGATGATAAGAAAAATGCTCTTGCATACATGAAAACATTGGAGTCCTTTGCATTTTTGTATTCCCTAGTCACTCTCTTTAGGTCTCTTCTTTATCTTAAAGAAGCTGTTGTTAAATTACAAGGAAAGTGCCAAGACCTTATCTCTGGAGTGACAATAGTACAAGACTGTTGCAATGAATTGAAAAGAGAGAGAGCAGAATTTTTCACAGCATATCATTCGGCATAGTTCTAGATTGGCAGTTCAGTCCAATATAACTATTTCAATGCCACACACAACTCAGTGACAGCAGCATCATCTGAATCCACCAACTAATTCAGTTGAGGATTACTTTAAATGGGCTGACCTGTAGTCATCCCTTTTCTTGACCACATTATTAATGATATTACATCAAGATTTACCAAGCATACCAAAACCAGGTAACTTCATTGCAATACCTCTTGCCAAGCCATATCACTACTTCGTTTGTTAATATTGAACCTTCTATTTTGAAGATCTACCAAATGTGAGTACACTTGATGAAGAGTTACATTGCTGGAAGTTAAGGTGGCTACAAATTTCACCAGATGAGCGTCCTCAAACTCTGAGTGAATCGCTTAAACTCTGCTGTCCCAAAACCCTTCCAAATGTTTATGAAGCTTTTTGCTACACTCCCACTCAGTTCCTGTACTTGTGAACGATCTGCTTCCGCACTTTACGTTTAACAACTACTTGAGATCCACACAGAGTAAGGAAAGAGACTCAGTGCCTTAGAATTAATTAATTATGGAATGGATATTAATATCGATACAGTTTGCAAACTTTACATAGAACAACATCCACGCAGAATTCAATGTGCTAGCTTATTATTTCAGTAATTTTGTCTGTATATTTTTGAAGGTTGCTCATCTCTGTATATATTTTTGGAGTTTCCGCGATTTTTGCTGGATGGGGCATATATATTTCCCTCTTGCACTATCCTCACCATGGCTTTCAGGCACATGATCCACATCCGACATAATAATATACATAACCCCCCTTTTCAAAAATCTGCATACGCCCCTGCATCCCATACCAGTTGCTTGCCATTTTTCCATGAAACCATGTGAGGGTTCAACTGTGAGGATTCAACTCTGAGTGTTCCATTGTGAGGGATCAACTCTGAGGGTTCAACTCTGAGTGTTCCATGTGTGGGTTCAACTCTGAGTATTCCATTGTGAGGGATCAACTCTGAGGGTTCAACTCTGGTTCCATTGTGTGGTTTAACTCGGAGTGTTCCATTGTGAGGGATCAACCGTGAGTGTTCCATTTTGAGGGTTCCGTTGTGAGAGTTCAACCATGGTTACCATATCAGGCCTTTTTCTGTCAGAACGAAAGAGACCCAACAGTTCCAGTCTATAACAGGCACCTGCAGATTACAATGCTTGGAAGAGGATTGTCGTTTATGGTGGTATGATGGTAGAAATATTCTTGCAACTAAGACCATGCGTGGCGAGACAATACACTTCAGCTCCGCAGTGCTGGCAGTTGACACAAACGGCAACCCTGATGGGATCATTACACCCATCCATCCATCCTCAAAACCCAGGGATGAGATGGAAAGCGTATTTAGCCATGCACCGGATTCTTTCACTGAAACAGTCCCAAGCCAGGCTAGAGCCAAATCGTCAGGTGGCAACAAAGACTCCACAGGCTTTGACCAAATCCGACGACTTCTGGAAGCATTCTGCTATGACCAGATGGTGGGAGATTGCCATGATCCACGATCCATAGAACATGCTAAAAGGGCATCATCCACAAAATGGACAGGGAGTGAAACAAAGTGAGGTAGGATGGCTTGGACCAGGTCATGAGTGGCAGCAGCTGAGGCCAAGAAGGCAGAGGGAGCAAGCTGCAAGACCCCCTATCCCGACAGGGAGAGTGGCCTGCAACAAAGAATGGACAATCTCAGAGAAATTAATGTTATGATGCTCACAATTGACTCGTCATAATCTATCAGGGCAGTAGAGAGAAAACATGGAGAACTGAGGCTGTACAGCAGCTTCACGATTAAGGCATCCTGAGCAGAAACAAATCTTAGCCTGTCCACCATGACCTTTAGGGTACTGATTTTGTCCCTAAGAACAGAATCCATGCTATTGCTATGGGTCTGACCCCACCTCCTTTAGGGTAGCCCGAAAAAAGAAAGGGAAAGAATTTTTCCCTCTAGGACCATGGCAGAGAAGGCAGCTAAGACAGAGAGAAGGGTGGAGCCCTCATTGGGGTGCTTCAACATGTCCTTCAGATGTTGTGGTCTTAAACCATCAGTACCACCAGCCGACCCACAGGGGAAGAATCGGATTGCTCGAGCAACATCCCCTTCTGTAAAGTAAATCATTAATGACAAGGGAAAGTCATCAGGGGTGGTGGGATGGACGCATCAGGATGAGGAGATGGGCACTTCTTTCTGATGGCAGAAAAGGTGGCATCACACCTCTCAGCCTGGAAACCTCCGAGGAAGCCAGCTCTTTTATATTTTCCCTCCTCCAGCTTCTCAGACAATCAGTGACCAAGTAACTCCAAGGGATTTGGAGCAGCGTCTTCTTCCTCTCTCAGCTGCTTATTAACCTCAGATGCTAAGGTCCATCGCCAACCACACCTTGGGGGCACTCTTAGACATCTAGAAGTGAAGAGAAAATTCGTAGCTGGCTTTGAAGGACTCTGGTCCACTAGGGATCCTCTTTAGAATCTTAGTCCTAGGTACTTGACTAAAATCAAATCCAGAAAGCAGCGGCTCACCATTAGGAGAGGCTGCTGGAGAGGAAACAGGTGGACCAACCTCACCACATGGCGTGTGGCTACCTGTAGATCGCAACGTAGCAGCAAGAACTCCCGATGGCTGATTCTATCCATGGTAGTGGCTATTCAAGGGTCAGAGTGCTAACTGCGTAATTGTGAACTTTTTCTAACTTGTTTATTGTTGTACACTACACATAGCAGCACTTGCCATGTCTTGTTGACTGTTCTTATGTAGACCATGTTGTCCAGTACACAAATAAGCATATACTGGCATATGATATATCGTGTCACTTTTGACTGTAACTATCTAAGCAAGGTCAAGCTACAGCTTCCTTCATGGACTTGTTAACAGTTGCCTTGGAATGAAAACTCCATAATCTAATCAGGAGTATTTAGTGGGATTATTCATTCTGCTTAGCTTTGATAGTGTCATCAAACTTACACAATGGATGATTCATTCTGAAATGGAAAAAGAGTCTAGTACTGACATGCATTTGAACAATTGGTCTTCTGCTGCTAAAATTGTTATGAATCAACCAGTATGCAAGTTAGGATGATCAATTTGTAAGCTATGAAGATGAATTTCAAGTTCTTTAAGCTTTTAAAGTACTTTTGGTTCTAACCATTTAGATGGTGACGAGCTGATGAGCTCTTTGGTGGTTTTTAATAGGCATCCGCCATTTAGAAAAAAGGGTGAAACCAAGATCCCACAATGCCATGAATTCTGGTTGCTTAGCGACACAAGATAATAATGCACACCTATTGATTGGTCTTCTGCACAATTTTTTAGGGATTTTTTGGGGGGGTGGACTGACATGGAGAGCTTTGTTGCTGGGCATCTGGTTGTGTAATCATTTACAAATTGACAGTCAAAATGCACTGCAAATACAAAGGCTGGAACAAGGGGCTTCACAGTACTTTACATTAATTTCTAACGAGCATTGCTAATTCTCAATGCTTTCTTAAAATACGTTGACTTGATGGTGAACTTAGTATGCATTCGCATAATGTTTACAGAAATATAGCATAAGAATACCCAAACAATTGGCATTTAACAACAATCAAGTGAGTGCTTAGTGAAAGACTTCATAACCAGGTATTATAGACTATTCTATGTATACCATACTACACATCTTATGCATCATGAATATGGATGAAGTGAATTATAAACAAACTCTAAATTCTATGTGATGAATCTGAAAAAATGGCATGCCAATTGAGTTTGTCTTCACAGATGAAAGCAAAAATTGGGTTGCAAGGAATTGAAAAGATAAGGAAAAGATGGCGACTTGTGGATTGGCTATCAGTGTACCAGCTGTAAGAATATTAGATGTTTTCCACTTTCAATCATTGGCTAGAACAACCACTAGAAGTCACTTATTGAGTTCATAAAGAAATTCTACTAAACAGCATTCATAATTTCACTTCCTACCCTATGAGTGATCAAAACAAACTTGCCCATAACTCAAGAACAGTTGAATATTTCTCCAAAAGGACAGCAGAGTTGAAATCTATAGTGAAAGAGCATTTTAATGGCATATATATTTTAGGGTAACGACTAAAATCTGACTGGAAAAAAAAATGTTTGTAAAAAAGTCGGTGTAACTTTTCACTTTCTAAAATGTATATACCAAACTAATTGTATGATTGCATTGCAGCCCTCATCATGCCTGAAACTTTAACATGAGCCATATAAAAATATACCATTAAAAGCACTTTTATACAGCTACAATGTGGTATATACAGAATGTTGCCAAGGCTGACTATAGGCAGCAGGCTAGGAGCCCGTCGTTTTTTTTTGCTGGGGCAGGGCTCCAATGGTTAAGGGCACTTTGCACCGTAGTGATGCGCTAAGCCTTTAGCTTGCAGATGTTCAGAATGTTAGTGTCCAACAACTTGCAGGACATCTTCCCCAATGTGTTTATATGTCTATGCATATATTTGTCCCTTTTGGTGAAAAACTATTCTGGCAAGCGCTCTTTCTCTGCCCCCAAACATGTGAAAAAATATTTTATGAAAAACTAAACAGTCTAGCCCTGATGCACGTGGAATCATCTGTGCTTAGGAAAACCAATTTCAGTCCTGTGACAGTTTGTCAAATTACGAGAAAAGTTTTTTTAAATTTTAATCGAGTTTTTTTTATGAGCTCATAAGAATTTTTTAAACTAAACAAAATTAATGACCTTTACTGTAAATTGTTAAAAAAATTCTATTTGATAATTTGTTGTATTAAGTACAAGAACAACATTAAGTCTCGTAAAGTCTCGTATTCAATATTCATTGATTTATAAATTTCATCTTGTATATATAATTGATGTAGAACTTCTACTTGTCCTAATTATGTTTCTCCTATTTTATTTTATTTTCTTTCTTCACCCCACATAAATTACATTTAATTGTACAACTCCTATTAATAAGATAATTAACTGCTTCCATCTTGTAGTGAAACAAATTGTCTCTTATATTAAAATGATTATCCATAAATTATATATTCTTTAATAAAATTAATTATAAAAATTTAATTCACTTCAAACTAAAACGTGCTTTCCTGAAGAATTTTACTCATTGCAATTAATTTAAAAAATAATTGTGAGTACAATGAATTAGACAGATGTGATGTGATGTTACATTTGATATTGGTTAAGTGTTGTGATGGCACTCTGCATTAGTGCATGGTAATAATATTTTAATCCAAAATATTGCATGTTTGATAAAGCTACTGTCCATGCATAAGGCCCATTTGCCCATGTAATATTGATACCAAATGGTCTTGTGAACAAGACCTTTACGTAGATAAAATCGAGGTTGTGCAAATAAATAAACGCTCTGGTTCTACACCACCATGAGTGGATGTCGACTCCAAGTTCTCTGGATATACAAGCAAGCAGTGCTCACGAGCACTAGTGTCCTAGCTGGCTGTTTCCCTGAAGCTGGTGCAGTTAGTGGTGCCTTTGTTTCTTCTGGTGATGGCATCCTCGCCCAAATGAGATTTCAACAACAGTACATTTGCCAGAAAGACAAGGCGAGTGAACTAAAGAAGACAACACTTGTCAGCATGACATCATCGCTTGGACAATATTCATTTCTTTCTATATAAGCTCAATTTCTAATGATCATCTTGTATATGACACAATTTCTATTTTATGTTTCATTTGTCCATCGCTCCTTTTCATTCTAACCTTGTGATCAAATACATGCCTGTTGTTTGCAGGGGCATTCCTTTACGCCGGCCGAGGTTAGAGGCTCCACGTGTCAGAGACCTCTCGAATCTGAGAAGTAGCTACAACATGAGAGGTGTAGTGTAACTTACTCTACTCTAGCTAGACTCTGTACTGCAATGTTTTGTACCACTCCTGACAACAGAAAAGCTTGAAGCTCAGCTCAGCTACCAGGGAACTCCCTTTGGGCAGGACCATGGAGTATGTCTTTAGGCTCATTCGATTAACTAACCATGTACAGCGATGTAAGGAAGTGGTGGCAGAGGAGAAAGAAACTGTTAATGGTGAACTGAGGAATGATCTTTTGCCCCCCTCCCCCCTCCCCCCTCCAGCAGCAGGACACTCATAACTTAATATTGTGGATTTTTTTAATACTAATTGAGTATTGTTGATTTAAAAAAAATATAGATTGTTATTAGTTACTGTTACATAGTCCAACACTGTGTTGTAACATGTGATGGCCTTAACTGGCTCAGCAATATCAAGATTAAATCATATACGGCATTCTCTATTGTTGCGCCATGTTCACAGCTTTATGGGTCACAACAAATAGTTTTTTCCACGATGCAGTTTATGCTAATCATGTTCCTGACACTTGAATACCAGCCAATACTTTGACATGCCCCTCTACATTCCCTATCTAACCAGTTTTTGTTATTGTCTACCTCAGTTACTGTATTGGACAGTGGTTAGATATAAGTTTTAGGCGCACTCTCACTGCTAACAAGCTGACTAGCCTATTTTGGGGTCATTACACAGTGTAACTCTCTTCTAGGGATTCCATATTACCAATGGACAAACTTACCCCTGGTCAGAGGTCCAATATACTGTACTGGTCAATTGCAGGGGTTCCTAATTCAGGAAGTGTTTCCTTCTTCCTCCCTGTGGGTAAACTCTGCTCCGCCAATGTTATGGGTGCAACTCATAAATGGAAGTTCAATACCTAATCCCTGTGGCATAAAACTGTAGGGTACTAAGTCGAGTGCCACTTGATTTAGCTTACGCTCACAGTTAAGCTACCTAGAAAATGATTGCTCTACTGCATCTACTTATAGGTCTATCTCTTGCCTCGGCGCAAGCTCCTGGAGATTACATTGCTGCGTGTAGGGAAGGTGTGCACCTCGCTGCTCACACATTTCCAGCGCAGTGGAAAATTCTCATGGACACGTTTGATTACAGAAACCTCTACAATCCAATGCGACGCAACCCAACTTGGACTGCACTGGATGGTGATGGCGATGGACTGTCTTGGTTTCCTGGTATTGGTGGTTATTTGCACTGATTACGGGTATCTGTGCACGTTAGCCCCCTCACAGAATAACTGGCTGTTTTCGCAGTTCATCAGATACACGGCTGCCAATCAAATATTCTTTAATTTTACATACAACTTGGGTCTATGCCCGGACCCCGACACCTGCAATGATTTTGTTTCACTTTACCGCTTCGACCGGAACACTACGGCCACTAGTAATGAACGGGTAAACATTATGAACTACAATACACCAATGTTTGGTACTGTAGCGTCGTCTCGGCTTCAACAATCTGGAGCATTTGGGACAGTGACAAAAATTATGAGTTTGGATCCTGGGAATTTCAATGGCTTCTACATGGGCATTAGAGACGAGGGTGCATGTGGGGAAATCTTACGCTGTATCATCTACTACTTGGTGTGTCCAGCCAGGGTGATAGCACTAGTGAACTACAATGAAATAGCCGTTCCTACGCGAAATGCTTCCAATGTTGTCTACAGTGCTACGTGTTCTGCTAACTCGCATAATGTCACGAGTCTGGAGGTGACGATCTTCAGTGCCAACAGCACATGCGTAGATACAGCACCTGCGGGAGCTAGATGTGAATGCAATGAAGGATATTTCTTGGCGATGTCTACTCTATGTGGGGGTAAGATTGTTGTTGCCTTTATTGTTCTGTAATGAACAGTCAGCATGCATGAATGCTGCAGGGTTATCAGGGGTAGTCTGCTAGAGCCATCCCTTTTTATAATGTTCCATGCATGCATTTGAAACCAACTGCCACATATAGTATGTGCTTTGTGGCATTGTTCAGCTGTCAACTGGGAGTGGTTTATGGCTGCACTTCCTTCAAATTAAATTTTGTTGGTTCTAATATAAAATTACATCAGTCCAATAATGTATGATGATGGTATAGCCTGGAAGGTTCACAGGTGCATATTCAAGTGCTTTGGAAGTATATTTCATGATTCTTAATTTCAAGAATATAATGTCTTGCGGTTAGAGCATGGAACATGCCCCACACTTTTGAATCTTGTACGGTCATCAATGTGGCCTTGTGGAAAGCGACCCACAGTCAACAGGTGTGTTTCACCACCTAGAGTTAGACATGGCTGAAAACTTCACTTCGAAGTTATGGTAAGAGGACACCACATCTGCTATTGATAAACAACTACCTAGCCAGAGGGAGAGAGAGACAACAGATCGTGCCGAGGACCATTCCTGAACGGACCTAACCACTTTGTTAACCTCTTTAATGGCCGGTGCTAAGTTTAGCTGAAAGTGTTCCTATAGGGCTGGCACTTTCTTCTTGAAATAGTTCGAGTAAGATGTGAGCAGTGACAAAACACAGCTCACATGACATGGAGAAGGGAAGGCTTCCATGTGTAATGTGAGATCACATGACATGGAGAAGGGAAGGCTTAGCATATATTTACAAGAGTATTCATTTGCTGATGAGCCACGTGCTATGAAAAGCGTGAAGTTTTACAGCCAGTGTAAGCTTCAGCTCTACTGTAGCCCGTCCAGCAATGATGGGGCAACCTCAACAATAATGAGTTTTAGCCGTGGTGTCCAGTTTTTGTTTTGCTTCCAAGAACTATCAGTTGACATAACGATAATCTTCTCAATTATCAACTTGAAATATCAAGTTGATTATTGAGATGATTATTGTAATATAATTTTTTGTTGTTGCTGGTTGGGGGGTAGGGATGGGAGGTAGGAGGAAGGGAAGTGAAGAGGGGTTGGGAGCATTTTGGGAGGGGATCTATGATCCTGAACAAACCATACTATTCTGGTGGAAAGATCAACTCTGAAGAGAATGTAGATCCCACAACAAGTTGTATCCTGCAGCATGTAATATATTATGCATTATCATCATCTGATCACTATCATCACCAATATTTATATCTAGCCTGCTGCTGGAACGTATCGTACTCTAACTGAGACACTGATTACCAAACTTGTCCGGCCAACACGGAGCAAGATACAGATTGTGTGTGCCTGTCAGGATTCTACAGGAATGACTCGCAACAAGAGGGCCCCGAAATAGACTGCACAGGTACGAGTTGTTGACTGGGTATAATACTCCCTAATTACTTCATCCTATGAGGTCACTATGTAGTCAAGCTTATATGGAATCCGGAAGCTGACTTCCTGTGTGTATGTTTGTAGCACCTCAGTTTTCCTGGTTGGCTAGTAGCCAGCTATCTTGATGATAATCCATTTAGAATGCACAGACTTTCACAACAAAGGGTTTCTGGATTCCCTACATAGAGACAGGGACTGATGCAAGGCTAACAAATGTGTGGAAGAGAAGAGTGGCGTCTGTGGTGACCATTTGTTCAGAACGAGCCCAATATTTTGCTAGTGCACCTCACACACTAAATGATGTATTAGGAAACACGTCCAATGCACCGGCTAATCTGACAAGTAACCAGCCTAATAGTTTAGGATCTCTCCCCACATTTGTGGAGGTGTGAAGGGGCGGAGTGTGAAAGTCGAAATATTTGCCAACTTGGGAGGCATTTTTGAACATCTTGTACTTACATGCAAACTTAGTGAACCCTCAGAAAGTTTGGGGGGAGGCACCTCTGCATCATTATTTATTCCCCCTGTGATGAATTGTCGCAAATTCTAATTGAAGTGCTGCATGTTTTCCTCGCACAGGCCCTCCCAGTGCATGTAGGAACCTACGGGTCATATCAGTGACGGACACGCAAATAATCCTTGTTTGGGACAGGCCAACAACAGTTGGGAGGTCAGACTTCTTCTACAGAGTGTTGCGCAGTGACCCTGACAACATCGGAGCATTGGTAGCAGTGACTGGCCACCTTGTAGACAGTGGAGGTGTGGTGCTGTTTGTTGTGTCTAGTGGCTTGATAGCCTTCACTTCATACATCTTCAAAGTGACCACTCATAATGGAGTCAGCGACCAAGACCCGGACATGCACTTGAGGATAAGCGAAATACCCACAGCCACTTTGGAAGGACGTATGTCACTGGTGTGCTGTAACTCAGCTCAAGATTCTATATAGTATCCATTCTGATGACATTTGTCTTAAAGCCTGTTATAATATTCAATATCTTGCTGGTGTCCATGTGTCCATGGGCTAGTCCTGTAGGTAATGCCGCAGCCATACCTTATCTCAGTGTCCATGCTTTGATTATTGCAGTTCCCGGGCATCCTGATAATGTGCAGCGTCTGTGCACTGTGATTGTGTGGCAGACTCCAGCACAACCAAATGGCATCATCACTAACTACGAGATCAACTTTCAGCCTGGGACAATAGAGATGCTCAATACTAGTTTCTACCTCACTACCACTGAACAGCAAAATCCTGTCACCACTGTGCAGGTAGGTACCTATATATATGTATATATATATGTATGTATATATATATATATACATGTACATGTTAGTTTGCTTTGAAGGCTCAAGCTGGTAGCATCAGCAGTGTAGCCGAGTTTATTAGATATGAATTTAATTAAGGTTGAGTTAATTAGAGCAGAAGTGTATTAGATGCAGTTAATTATAGACAAGCTTGGTATTAATTATAGTAGGGGTTCATTAAGGCTGGCATTATTTTAAAGACTATTAATTGGAGATTATTTTGGTTAGGTTAATGCTAATTAGAGATGAGGTGCAATAAAAGGGAAAAAATAATTAGAGACAATATCAATTGTTGGTACAGTAAATTAGGAAAAGTAATTAGGAAAAGTAATTAGGAAAAGAAACTGTATTAATTAGAAGCAAGGCCAATTAAAGATGAGTGACATTGTAAATTAGAGATAGGGTTACGTGGTTCTATTAGATGTTGGATGTTGGTAGATGTTGGATGTTGGTAGATGTTGGATGTTGGTAATTTTTTTTGAGCAGGACCTGTCCCAAGGAGTGTCCCTATATATGTGACTCTGGAATATATAGGGTGGGGAATATATAGGGTGGGGCAGATAATCTTTTAAAGGTTAAAATGGTAAATGATATTCAATTTTATAATATGAAATTGCGTGGAATAGTTTGTTTTCACTTGATTTTTGAAAATGATATCGTCCAGATGGTGGCCTCTATTCGCGATACACATGTGTAGTCGATTTCTGAAGTTTTGCATCAGCCGGCGAGTCATTTCCGGCGGTATTTCTGCAAGTTTTTGTGTATAGCATCCTTCAATTCATCAATGGTTGTTGGTCGATGTTCGTAGACCTCAGCTTTCAGGCAAGGGGCGAGATCAGGCGAACGTGTAGGACATTCAACGTCACCGCGTAAGGAGATCAAATGTCCTGGAAACCGTTCTCTCAAAACTTCCATTGATCTTCTCGCTGTGTGAGCGGTGGCTCCATCCTGTTGAAACCACACATCCGGATTTCCAAGTTCGGTTAGTTTGGGTTCCAGAAAGTTCCACAGCATCTCCACATAGCAATGGGATGTTACTGTAACCATTTGGCCTTCCTCCTCAAAAAGGTGAGTGCCCCCAAACACCATAATCTGCAACAGCACACCAAACAGTAACTCGTTCGCAGTGTAGATGTCTTTTCAGGAAACTGTTGAGGATTGGTTTCCACCAAGTAGCGAAAATTCTGCTCGTTGACGCAGCCAGACAGATGAAAGTGGGCGTCGTCACTTATGAGGAGAACAGCATTTGCAGGAACTTTGAAGGATATTCTCACAGCATGCCATGCGGTTTTTCCAGTCGCATTCATACTTGAACAACCATCATTTTGTATGGATGGAACGTGAGATAAGTGTGTAAAAATTCTCCTGACAGATCGAACAGACAATGCCAAAGCAGAAGCATGTTTAGAGGCTAAATGGTTAGGAGACTGCAAAACAGACTGTCTCACAGCTTGGACATTTTCTGGAGTTCGAATGTTCCGAGGTCTTCCAGATGTTTTTCTTTTTACGCTGAGCCTGTGGCCCTGAAATTTCCACCCCATAGCAACATGGTTTTTTGGTCTGGAACAGCATCATTTTGACCAAGCCCGAATTGGATACGAAAAGCTCTCAGCGTTGCAATCACATATTCACCATTTTTGATAAATGTTTCAACAGCAAATGCGCAGTGCACACTGGTCCAAGCCATGATGGCAACTGAAACGGTAAGACTTAGCTACAGGAAGACACCGCTACTACCTGCCTAACTTCACTAGAGCCCACCAATGACCGTGTAAAATGTGGGAGGTTTCTCTGCCCCACCCTGTATATACACTGACAGACTGAGGTCTGAAACCTGTTCCTACCAGCATACTATGTCAAGAACACCATTTCTCATGCACTGCAGTCCAAAGGCTGGCCATAGCTCTCATACTTCATGTCAGCTATGTTATAGCAATTCTGATAATTTGGTTTCACAGCTGTTTGTTTAGCACACACACTGCACTTAGCAGCACTTTGACACATTTAACAAACTATGCAGATAAGAGCTGTTAATGGTGCTGGCAAAGGGCCTTGGAGCGGCAGTGAGCTTGTTGGTAAGCACAGCTAATTTGTATAATGTGGGGGGGGGGGGGGAGGGCTGATAAAGACGAGGAATGGTATTCCTGAAAGAAGCAAATGTTATAACTTCCATAGAGACATCTTCCAGTATCTTACAGAGTTCTTTAGAGCTAGCTAAAGACACAGCCCTGTTGGTTATTGAGATGAGCTTGTAGAAGTATTTGGATATACATATATATATATATATATATAGGGTATGACAATTATACTCTTATATTTTTGCAGGTTGTTCAGATGGTCAAGGTAAGTGTTGACTGCACCTCAAGAAGTGATCCTTCATTTGTCTTGTTTTCAATTGCCAGTAACATGTACTGTACCTGGAACAAATCCTCTCCCAACCTGTCCAACTTCTGCTCCAGATACCAATAGACAGGGCCCAGCCAAGAAAAAATTGCCTTTTTTCCCTGTCAAGTGGTTCCATCTTCTTGGACCCTTATCCTTTGATATTAGCTTGGGGGCCACCCAGAATTTTGCCTCAAATCCAAGATGGCCGCTAAAGTCCAAAATGGCTGCCAAATGGCTGCCAAAATTACCACATTTTTTTCAGTTTTTTGTCATTCCGAACCTGTACCCTTTGAAATTAGCTAGGGGCCTCCTAGGATTTGTCCTCAAAATCCAAGATGGCCGCTCAAAATCCAAAATGGCTGCCAAAACTTTTATCTTGCTTTTTTATCTCAATTTTTCCCCTTCCTGTCAGTGTTTTCTCAATGGTTCCATTATCCGGAACCTACGTCTTTTAAAATTAGCCTGGGGGCTTTGATCCAGACATCCCATTTAGAAAGTGTGAAGAATTCATTGACATAATGAAACTGTAAATTGTGGGTATGTGCGTAATGTGTGTGTGATAGAACATGGTGAGTGATAATTTATAGTATCTACAAATTAAACAAAATACAGTTCCAACATTCAGGAATGACAACTACACTGATAATTGACAATTCAAGACACACAGGTACAGTGTATAAACTACTTCAAGTCATGCCACAAAACTTCTATTACCTATGCACTAATTTGTCACTCCACCTCCACCTCTACCATTAAACTATGTGCTAACTTGATTTACCTGTGGTTTAATTAGTGGTAGATAGTTTTATGGGTGTGTCAGTGCTGGTGTGTTGTACCAGCCATGTGCTTTGTGCAGTTACTACTAACCAGCCAGTTATAAGAGAGTCCAGCTTCATGACAGAAAGTATCAAAGGACAACCTTCGAATAATTAATTGATAGGTACGTATAATTGTCTTGTGAGTTAGGTTATTTGCCAGATGACATGCATTGCACAACTTGTCCAAAAACATGAACAAAAATTTAATCACTTGTATTTATTCAGGATCAGCACTATGGCAGCTATACCATTTTTTAGTACAGGAGCTAATGACAGAAGACGGTGCCTGCTGTGTAATGAAACTTTCAAAAACAAGGATGACATCTTAAATATAACAATAAGTGGACTGGAACCTCCAAGCACTTGCTGACAGATGGTTGAGTGTTGATAAGAATGTATGTTCTCATCCTCCTTACACTGAATTCCGATTAACTGCACCAAGACTGTCCAGTCACCACAAGGATATGTTTATTCACAAAGGGTGCCAAATCACATTTCGAAATCGAGTGAAACGAAAGGAAACTCAGGCCAGTCAACTTAGGCAATCTGGTTCAGAATCTGTTCCTGGGCCCAGTGGAATAGACAGCAAATCATATAGATTCCCCAGGGAATCAACACAGAAGAAGCATGTCTGCTTTATCTGTAATTTGGAGACAAGTGCTGACAGTAAACAGTATAACAATGGTGGCCTTGGGAGATGCTCAGAAGGTAATGCTTTCAGAAAGATTAAAAGTCAAATGGACTTTAAAAATCAAGGATCAGGAGAACAAGTACTACGCTGCTGCCAAGCGTTTAGATGTATTACTCAGTTGAGCATCCTATGATGTTTTTGCAATCGATCTTTACTACCACAAGACATGTTATATGAACTTCACCTATGCTTATGATCATAAAACATCCTCTGCACTTGACATCAGGAAGGATGAATTAGGGTCAGAAGTTATTGACCAGTTTTTCCGGTTATTTAACAATAAAGTTATCAAGGATCAAGAAGCCTATCTTTTGACAGTTATTGGAAGATGTGAAAGAGTTGAGCCAAGATCATAACCGTGATGATCCACCAATCAAGAAAACATTTACCAGCAAAAGCTGATGGAGAAATTTGGTGATTCCATTGATTTTCATGTGGTTGGTAAGCACCTCATAGTGCACCCTAGTAGAGTAAATCCCGTCATGTATTCAGCAGCTACACTTCAAGGCCACGGACTCCGAGAAGATGACTTGACCAAAGCGTTCTCGAGACTGATTCGTCGTAAGATTTCACAGAGGGAATCTGCAAAATGGCCCCTTGAAGCACAAGAGTTGATTGATCTGCTTGATAACCACAAACTACTGTGCTGCATCTACAATGCTATTTGCTGGTCGAATCAAAAACTATCCTTGGCTATGTCATAGTTCCGAGCAATTCTCAAGCAGAGAAAATATCAGCTTTGAGTCAGAGTTGGGAAAAGATGGTCACTGGTGAGCGATCACCAATAGGAACTGCCCTGAGTCTGACAATACATAGACTCACAGGTAGTAAAGAAGCAACCACTTTACTAAATCGATGTGGAGTAGGAATACCCTATACCGATGTCCGCCATTTGAACAACAAATGGGCAAAGTCTGTATCAATGGAGCACAAGAAGATGCTGCCTCCAGGTTTCATAAAAGGTCGCAGTGTGCATATAACGTTTGATAACTCTGATGGGAAACAACAGACACTAACTGGGGCACATACCACTCACCACACAACTGGAACTATATTCCAGGCTAGGTGGTATCTAAGTGATACCACAACCAGCTCAACATCCAAACCAGTGCAGTCCGATATCATTGACCAAGAGATATCCGATTATGGTTCCTTCAAAATCCCCAGAAAAGACACTCCCTCCATCATTCCCCAATTTCAATGATGACTACAAGAACTCCCTGATGCAATGACATTGAACATTGCCTTGGTACCATTGGAGATAACTGCCTAAAAGAATGTTTTCCGGATGTTGAAAAAGATGTACTGGACCCGGTCGGTTCTTGGACAACATTCATGAAAGGTGTGACTGACTGCTCAACTACTAAATGCAAGCTAGAGTATCTTCCTGTAGTTCCATTGCCACCAGATGACAAAGTCATTAAGTGGTACATGGATATGATAGTGCAGATTGCAAATGACCTTGAGTTGGGTCATATATTTGCCCATGCTGATGAGGCAATCAACTCCAAGATGCTGATCATTTCGTGGATCAATCAGGAAAAGTATTAAAAAATCATACCTCTCATGGAAGGCTTCCACACAATTTTGGTGAACCTCAAGATTCTGTTCAAAAAGTATGGTTGTCTGGGTTTCAGTGATTGGTGGGGGAGCTATAGCCGAAGGTTATGTGGCTCATAGTAAAATTCAATAACAAGAATATTACTATGTCACTATAACAAGCATATTACTGTGTCACTATAACAAGCATTAACTGTCACTATATAACAAACATATTACTGTGTCACTATAACACAGGGGAAGAGCGAGTCAATTTTTTCACCAAGAGATTACCAGGCTCAACATCAAAACTGGGAACTGGGATGGAGAAGGCCAAAAAAGACCTAAAAGTTGTTAAAGAAGACGGACAGGCCTTCGGTTTACTGGTAGGAAAAGCAACATCTCCAGATGAGGTGCATTCATATCCCTTGACTACTGTTCCACTAGCTCTATCCACACACCAGAGAGAGATTTGAGACAAGGTTCAAAGGCAGCATTGAGAAACTACCTTATAGAAGAGTCTAAATCAGTGCTTGAGAAACCACCAGACTTGTTGTTTATAAGTAATACAATTCACAGCCTATCTATTTGATAAAGCATTCTGATTATACAGGTGACATCAATTATGATGCAGATATTGAAGATATGAGGGGCATGGAACAGCTTCCAAAGAAAAATAGCCTTTCTGATAAATCCACTGTTGATGGTGAGGAAAGACTTACAGATAGAGAACACCTAGACCTCTCTCCCTCTACATTGAGAAACTATCGAGAAGCTGTAAAATCATTAGAGGAGGTCTAAAACCTTCAGGAAAGCCGTAAATTGAGACACAAGCCATAGTGAGTACAAAGGAGCTGACAGCTCAGGAGAGGATGAGATTACTGAAAGTGACATGCTGTGGTCTACCTCTTCTGGCAGTAGTAATTGGAGCAGTCCACTCATCTGACTCACAGACAGACAATGATTTGGATACTTGCGAATGAACAGTATCTCTGGATTTCTTGTTTCTATCGCTCATTTTGTTGGTGAATGGATTTCCAGACATGTGGTACATGATTGTTATGGTTTCTCGGCCTGTTTTGAGCAAAATTAGCTCAAATAAGTAATATAGACCTAAAAATTGGCTTCCAGTGCCATGTAAACCCCATATTAAATGCAAAAAGTTAATTATGGGGGAATGAATACTGTAATTTTGGCGGCCATTTGGATTTTGCGGCCATCTTGGATTTGAGGAAAAATTCAGGGTGACCCCCAAGCTAATATCAAAGTACAAGATGATGGAACCACTGAGAAAAGCTTGACAGGAAAAAATGGCAGTTTTTGCTTGGCTGGGCCCTGTCTACAATGGTATGATCTGTTGTTGCTCCAATTGTTGTTGCTCCAGTTGTTGTTGTTGTTGTTGCTCCAGTTGTTGTTGTTGTTGTTGCTCCAGTTGTTGTTGTTGTTGCTCCAGTTGTTGTTGTTGGTGTTTTCTTGTAATTACCTTTCTTAACTTTGATATTATTATTTATTATTATCACTTTACATGTATTGGTTTTGTTCAGAGTTGAATTTTGAGTTGGGAGGAAGTTCATACCTGAACAACACTGTGGTGCTGGTGGAGGCTATAGGAGAGGCTGATGGAGCACTGCTGTGTGTCACTAGCCACCCAACCTGCTGCTCCTCTGGGGAGTTCTATTATCCTGATCAGTCACAAGTCCCCGATAGCAGTTCTGGACAAGATTTCTACTGGAGCAAAGGCACCCAACTGATCAGCCTCAACAGGAGGAATAACACCGTGTCTCCAACAAGAATTTATCGCTGTGTGATCCAAGACGCCAATGGAGTGAACCAGAACTTGTTCATCAACATAAGTATGTGTGTAGGCTCCACACAATCTGGAGGCACTATTTGGAGTAGCATAATTGCTAAATGATCTAGGCAAGGTTATAGAAAATTGCCATTGTGGTAATGAGTTATCTAACCAACTGTAAATTCCAACACCCACTTAAAATCACACCTTTTTTAAATTAATAATTAGCCTTTGTCCTAGGGTAAACACTCTTAATACCCTGGCACTACTCAAACACTAGTTGGTATGCTGCCACCAGGTAGCTAATGCTTAGCTACCAAGAATCACTGTTCCATGGAGTTTGGTTATAATTAAAGTCTTATGCTCATCAACAAAAGTCAACTATATACTCAGCTATGTTCGCAATGAACTCCGATGACTAGGCTTTGGTACTGACAGCACTCTGCCTTTATATGTAGTGGGTTTGTAATGAATATCATTTACGCATGATAAGTGTTAACTACAATGAGTTTGGAGGTCACCGTGTGACACCCCTCTCTGGTTCTCCGAGGACAGTGTTGGTAGGGTCTTTCTCTGTCACAAGACTGGACTCTGTCATAGGCCAAGATTGACGAGACATCCCGTCGGCATTCTTGTTGTCAGTTCCAGGGCGGTGGACAATATCGTATAATTATGGTTGGAGTGCCATGGACCACCGGGCGAGCCTCCCATTCTCATCTTTCATCCTGTCGAGGTATTTGGGGCTGCTATGGTCAGTACATATCGTGAAGCGAGCTCCTGATAGGTAAACACGAAAATGTTTGAAAGCTTCAATCTCACTGCCAGGCACTCTTGTTCGGTGACTGTATAGCGGTGTTCAGCCCTCTCAGTTTTCTCGAGTAGTATTCCACTGGATGTTCCGTCTGCTTGTCATCCACTTGGCTTAACACTGCCCCAATCCAAACACCTGACGAGTCTGTGTGCAGCAGGAATGTCTTGTCCATGTCAGGACTTCTGAGTACTGGGTGTTCTGTTAGGTTTCTTTTTATGTCCTCGAATGCAGTTAACTGGCTCTCCGTCCATTCTACTGGATCTGGTGCTTGCTTGCGAGTTGCCTCTGTGACCGGGATTGCCATAGACCCGAAACCAGGCATGAATCATCTATAATAATTTGCCAAGCCGAGAAAGGACCTCATATCCTTTTTTTAAATCAGGTGTGGGTAATTCAGTAGAGCCTCCACCTTGGCTTGTTGTGGACGAACGAGTCCTGCACCCACTCTGTGTCCTAGGAAGAGGCAATCTGGTGCTGCTAACGTACACTTTGTTGGTTTAATCACTAAGCCAGTCTCCTCTAGTCGTGAGAAGACTGTATCCTGGTGAGTACAGTGGTCGCTAAAACTCTGGCTATAAATGACGATGTCGTCGATATAGGCGGCTGAAAATTCAGAAAGGTCAGCCAGTATCGAGTTCATCAGTCGTTGGAATACTGATGGTCCGTTCTTCAGACCGAATGGCATTCTGATATATTCCCACTTGCCGTTGGGAGTTATGAATGCTGTCTTTGGTATGGACTCACTATGTACCGGACTTGATGGTAGTCTCTTTCCAGATCTATATAGTGTCGAAATATGAGTAGCTCTGCCTAATTTATCCAGCAACTCGTCTATGCGAGGTAGAGGGAATGGGTCGGCTTTGGTAACTTCGTTGAGTCGTCGATAGTCTATGCACAGGCGCACTCCACCATCTTTCTTTTTCACCAGTAACGCCGGTGCTGCCCACAGACTCTTGGATGGTCGTATTATCCTGAGCTCTAACAACTTTTTTACCTCCTTGTCCATGAGTTGGAGTTTGTTAGGATCTATCCTGTAGGGCGGCCTACTGATTGGATAAGTAACTCCCGTCTCCAGCCTGATGTCAGTGTCCTTTTACCACCTGTTAACTTCTCATGTTTCCTCACTAGTTCACTCAACGTCTGTTCTTCTGCTGCTGTTACGGTTGTACTGATGGTCACCCCCTCCTCTTCCTCTAGATTGACAGTGACATCGTCCATCAACTCTTGTCATCTCTAGGCACGCTGCCACAGGTGAGTGAAATTCTTTCTTCAAGAGGTTGATGTGTCGTTGCACCTTCCTTCGTGGATGTTCAGGCATGTGAATCTGGTATGTCGTCTCAACGACTTTCTTTAGGACGGTGTAGGGCCCTTCCCATTCATTTAATTTAGGGCCTAGTGGCGGTGTTCGAAGTAGAACCAGATCACCCAGCTGAAATGAACGTCGTTGTGCCTTCCTGTCGTAACGCTCTTTCTGTTCCGCTTTCTTTTCTTCCTCATTTTCTCTGGCTACTTCTCGCATTTGTTCCAATCGGTCTTGGATCATTGTGACATAAGTAACTACGTCCACAGGTGTCGATGCTGTGCCCGTCCACCGTGTCTTCATCGTTTGTAGAGGGCCCGCAATTTGTCTGCCATACAGCCATACAGCAACTTAGATGGGGTGAATTCAGTGCTGTCGTTTGGTGCACTCCTATACTCCCCAAGCAAGTAAGGTATTGCAAGGTCCCACTGACTGTGCCATGCTTTTAATGTCTTTCTCATCATAGATTTAAGGGTGGAGTTGAACCTTTCTACCAGTGTGTCGCATTGGGGATGGTAGGGAGTAACAAATCGTCTTGTTTGACAAATTCGCTGTCGCCATTCTCTGCCTTCTCCCAACATGTCTGTAGTGTTTCATCTTGTTCTTGATCTTTTCTGAATACTGTCATGTCGACGTCCAATGGGTGACTTGCATTGCTACTGACATACTTTGCTCGTGCCTTTCTTTTCATGGCTCGGCTGTCCTTCTGTGATTGTTCGTTGTCAGACGATGCAAGCACCTTCCCGAATGTCTTCCTTGAGTTGCACTTGGCCTGCTGGTTCATCATCTTCTTCCTCCTCTCCTGATGAATCTGTCACATCAGAGTCAGCTTCCTTGTAATTGACAGGTGAGATGGGGTGCTCCACGTCTGAAGCTTGTGACTGTGTGGTGACGACATTGATGAGGTTGTCGTACAGCATCTTCTTCCCGATGTTCCAGATCTCTGGAAAGTCCATGCCTACACATGCATCAAAACCCAATTGTTCTTGCACTGCTACTGTTAGCTGTTCGTCGACTCCATCCACTTCTAGTGTGATCTGAGCGAGAGGCCAAGGTTGAGACTGTGCCATTGAAAGCTCGTACCTGGACTTTCTCTCCAGTGTAGTCAGTCTGTTTGATGAGACGGTTATCCACGACTGACCCTCAGCTCCAGTGTCGAGTAGCAGTCTACTGCAGCTGGATCCATTGATCATTCCATCCACCATTCGATGTCTGCTTGTCAAGGTCACTTCCTCTCTGGTTGTCAGTGGCGAAGCTAAGTTGACAAACTCTAACTTTGGTTTGTCTGGGATATTTCTGCTGTCGTGATTTTACCTTGACAGACGGGTTCAAATATGAGCACCTGGCCAGCACTTTCAGCTTCACCATTCAACTTCAGCTTGTATAGCTAATGACTTGAACGTAATCCAAAAATGTCCAAGAACACATTATACATGACATATCATGATCATTGCTTACACTTGGTGGGTGCCTTGACAACCAGCATTCATGCTCGTGTCCCTCGTAACCTTTAGAAATGACTGTTATAGTGTATTATACATGTAATTTCCATGATTGATATAATATTATATACATATTATATTATATATAATTATATAAATACAGCCTTATATAATTATTTCTTTAATTGCTACTGAGATTCCTGCTACATAACCAACACCACAAGATCCAGGTAAACCTCAATACTTTGGATTTCTAACCTTATATACCACAGCATGATATCACATTGAGTACACAAATTAGAGCATGTATATATATATATATATCAACATGATTAGGCATCACAATGCAGGGAGTGCCCCTAGCCAGTAAAGGCTGTAATGAATAGCTGAGGTAACCTGCTACAGCTTGAAACTTTGCAAGCCTATTTATATATTATACATGTTGCACATATTGCAAAAACACATTACAGTACTGGCTACAAGCAGATACACAATTGTTTCAGGGGACAAATTGGTTTTGGTTTTGGCATGCTATCAGGCTGAGAAAGTGCTTGGATGTGGGGAATTCAGATAAGTACAGTACTCCCAATGGAAATCTATTTAGTATCATTATTATTAATTAATTAATTTTATTAATTTATTATTATTATTACTATTTTTAATTATTATTATTATTATTATTGTTGTTGTTGTTTATTATTATTATTGTTGTTGTTGTTGTTTATTATTATTATTATTATTATTATTATTATTATTATTATTATTATTATTATTATTATTATTATTATTATTATTATTACTATTATGCTATTATTATTATCTTTATTTTTTTCCCCCACATCCCGGTTCACATGCATTCTATGTGCTGGATGTGTGTGCCACAAGGTGTGGTTTGTAGTATATGGTGGATAGCTGCCGGTATGTATCAAGGTCAGGTGAGTCTTAGCATCTCATGAAGGCTAGAGCATCTCGTCGAAATGTCGAGAGAGAGTTTAGTATTGAGAAGGTCATTCTAATGGAACTTAGTTTGGCTTCTATGCAACCAATATCGTATGTACACTAATGGGGTTGCAGCTGAAATAGCTTATTATAGACCATCCAAACACACCCACACACACACACACACACACACAGATGCACACACAGATGCCACATACACACACATACACACAGATGTACACCAGGCTCACAAACACACATACATACATGTAGGCGCTTGCGCGCACACTCACAAACACACACACACATAGGAGCATGCGCACACACACACACGCATACACATACCACAAAAATAATTGACAAGACCAAAAATGAAACATGGAAGAAGCTCTATTATATGCTGTACTCTATACTCTGTATTCTATTATATGCTGTACTTCATTATATGCTGTATTCTTTTATATACAGCACTCTGTACTCTATTATATGCTGTATTCTTTTATATACAGCACTCTGTACTCTATTATATGCTGTACTCTATTATATGCTGTACTCTATTATATGCTGTATGGGATATCTGACATCCATTTCTATCCACATAACGCCAGAAGTGATGCACTACATAACTACTTTTTGTTGCTAAAAGTCAGCCAGCAGACCCACCCCCCCTCTCCCTCCCTCTGGATACATTCAACTGACCTAGCAAAGATTGGAGGCACATCTACCCTTGCATAACAGAACAGTACCTGTATTGTAGTTCCAGGTGAGCATTGTCTGTTCCTGTAAACTCTAGAGGTCTGCGTACTTGAAGATAAGATTCAATACAGGAGCGTCCCTGGTCTCAGTTGATTAAGTACTTCCAGTGCCATTGCTATACCTTTATTGATTACCTATGTCTGATTCAAAACTTGTTTATGTACAGTTGCTAGCTGCAAAGACAAAGCTAGTAATTATGGTTTAGAATATAAGGCATTGTACTCTGTGCATGGGAGTAATTAAACAGTGAGGTTTTGTCTGTGGAACTTTGTTTTGTCAGTTATGCTGATTCTGAATGGGAGACTGTGTTCATCTAACTCCAGCTTGTGTCCTCTGACATTGCGGTATAAACCATTTGCAACACACGGCTTAGGTATTCTCAAAGTAAGAAGTCTCTGGCATTCTCAAAGTAATAAGTCTCTGGCATTAGGTTCCTGGTACAGGAAAAGCAAATCTACAATCTACAATTTTCTTGGAAGAAAAATCAAAGAATGTCCTTTCTGCGTGTCTTAGTGCAGCCATGTGATGTTTCCGGAGCAAGCAGATATGGAGAGACATTGCTGTGATAGCTGCCAATCCTCCGTCAACCCTCAGCAAGATGGCAGAGTAGCTCGATGGTGAAGTGAGAAGTGAAGACCTTAGGTTGTGTTCCTTTGCCTTTCTCTGTACTCATTTTGTGCACGCTCAAAGTTTCCTGGCCACTTACATTTAACAAAGCCACATGTTGGAAGCAAAATAGTCATGGTTACAAAATTGGGCCCAGCCACTGGCTACGAAACCTAATCATTGTCACACTGGAGGGAGGCTTTGGGGAAAAACTTCAGCTGGCAGTGGACAAGTAACTAGGAAGAGAAAAAAATCCCAAATGGACTGCTTGGGCAAATGTTTTGGGCAACTTAAACCCTCAGATCTCTTTCAAAACATCCACAATTGCAAGCTATAAAAACACTGTCGATCTTAGAGCACTTGTGAACATGTCTGTACCAACATGAAAACTTCACCTTTCCTCAAATGTTCATAAAAGTTAGCCCACTATCCACTTGCCTGTTACTAGCCAGCGCTTACATCTTGCCATAGCTACATACACAGAGAAATGTATTTGCTAGATGTACCTCAAGGTAGCATGCATGTGAGGTGTGCTGTCCAGGGAAAACTAGGCCTACCAAATTCCACAGACAGGGGGAAAAGTCCTCTGCTCACTCTTCCCCTTCATCATCAGGTGATTTGAATTGCCAGAAGTCCATTAATATTCCCCCCCAGCAATTTCTATTGCACTTATGAGCACACGAGATAGTTTCTAATCCAATATGCAAGATTTTAGTGTGTCAGAAGAAAAACTCCTAGAAGTTGTTATTCGAGTCTGGCTACATGTAGTGTCAGATACATGCAAGTGTGGCTACATGTAGTGTCAGATACATGCAAGTGTGGCTACATGTAGTGTCAGACACATGCAAGTGTGGCTACATGTAGTGTCAGACAAGTGTGGCTACATGTAGTGTCAGACACATGCAAGTGTGGCTACATGTAGTATCAGACACATGCAAGTGTGGCTACATGTGGTGTCAGACACATGCAAGTGTGGCTACATGTAGTGTCAGATACATGCAAGTGTGGCTACATTTAGTGTCAGATACATGCAAGTGTGGCTACATGTAGTGTCAGATACATGCAAGTGTGGCTACATGTAGTGTCAGATACATGCAAGTGTGGCTACATGTAGTGTCAGACACATGCAAGTGTGGCTACATGTAGTGTCAGATACATGCAAGTGTGGCTACATGTAGTGTCAGATACATGCAAGTGTGGCTACATGTAGTGTCAGACACGTGCAAGTGTGGCTACATGTAGTGTCAGACATGCAAGTGTGGCTACATGTAGTGTCGGACATGTGCAAGTGTGGCTACATGCAGTGTCAGATACATGTAAGTGTGGCTACATGTAGTGTCAGACACGTGCAAGTGTGGCTACATGTAGTGTCAGATACATGCAAGTGTGGCTACATGTAGTGTCAGATACATGCAAGTGTGGCTACATGTAGTGTCAGATACATGCAAGTGTGGCTACATGTAGTGTCAGACACGTGCAAGTGTGGCTACATGTAGTGTCAGACATGCAAGTGTGGCTACATGTAGTGTCGGACATGTGCAAGTGTGGCTACATGCAGTGTCAGATACATGTAAGTGTGGCTACATGTAGTGTCAGACACGTGCAAGTGTGGCTACATGTAGTGTCAGACACATGCAAGTGTGGCTACATGTAGTGTCAGATACATGCAAGTGTGGCTACATGTAGTGTCAGATACATGCAAGTGTGGCTACATGTAGTGTCAGACACGTGCAAGTGTGGCTACATGTAGTGTCAGACATGCAAGTGTGGCTACATGTAGTGTCGGACATGTGCAAATGTGGCTACATGCAGTGTCAGATACATGTAAGTGTGGCTACATGTAGTGTCAGACACGTGCAAGTGTGGCTACATGTAGTGTCAGATACATGCAAGTGTGGCTACATGTAGTGTCAGATACATGCAAGTGTGGCTACATGTAGTGTCAGATACATGCAATTGTGGCTACATGTAGTGTCAGACACGTGCAAGTGTGGCTACATGTAGTGTCAGACATGCAAGTGTGGCTACATGTAGTGTCGGACATGTGCAAGTGTGGCTACATGCAGTGTCAGATACATGTAAGTGTGGCTACATGTAGTGTCAGACACGTGCAAGTGTGGCTACATGTAGTGTCAGACATGCAAGTGTGGCTACATGTAGTGTCGGACATGTGCAAGTGTGGCTACATTTAGTGTCAGATACATGCAAGTGTGGCTACATGTAGTGTCAGACATGCAAGTGTGGCTACATGTAGTGTCGGACACGTGCAAGTGTGGCTACATGCAGTGTCAGATACATGCAAGCATGGCTACATGTAGTTTCGGACACATGCAAGTGTGGATACATGTAGTGTCGGACACGTGCAAGTATCGCCACATGCAGTGTCAGATACATGCAAGTGTGGCTACATGTAGTGTCGGACACGTGCAAGTGTGGCTACATGTAGGGCCAGCTCTGACATGAGTGGGAGGCCACACTTGCATACCTTGACTAGATTTGGTTGCAGTAGTAGTAGTATCCTAAAATTAGCCATATTTAGATCCAATCTAAGAAATAATTTTAAACAAGCTGGTTTCAACTGATTTTGGTAAGTATGGGTGTCAAGACTTACCAAAAAAAAGTAAGGTGGGGTAGGGGGTGGGGAAAACTTTTGGGTGGTCAAAAGGTCATCGATCGCCCCAAAATTGTAAAACATTGTATCTCGACAACTAAATATAATCTTGGTGTCAAAATGCTCAGAATTGTACCATGATGATGCACAAAAAATCTGGGATCCTTTAGGACCAACTCTTGAGAGATGTTTGTGGGTGTTATCTGTATTGAGAGTAGTTGTGGCTTGTGGTCAGGTTTGCTTAGAAACCTGCAGGATCTTGCACAAAACCTGCATGATCCTGCCCAGCTTGCACCCTTTGATGGGAGTTGGTGGTTTGTGCAGGATTCTCCAAGAACATTATGTGTGCTGCGTTTGTCTATAAAAGGACTAGACATTGGCATAAGGTTGGTATCTTACTCCATTCGAGCAAAATGGAAAGGAGGTGTGAGATTTGTACTGAGGACTCATCAGAAGCAGGAAAGCTACAGAAGTTGTACACTAAGGGCTATGAGAACCTAATTGAGCATTGTAGACATATCAGCGACTCTTCCTTGTTGGAAAGAAAATGGACTAGCAACATTCCTATGACCGTCCATCAAAGATGCAGAGCCCTTTTCATGCAAAAGGAGCCTGATGTTGAAGAACAGGAGCATGAACCACGCCCTAAACGTCAAAAAGTGTCACAATCTGTAAATGACGATAATGGTAAGAGTCACTTGAATTTCCCATAATCTTATTGCAATCCCCTACATAACATGCATACAATATACTGTTGATTTGGCTAACTTAGTCCAGATAATAATTTCAGACCGGGGTCCTACACGATTTCCGTACAGTGAAAGATGTATCATCTGCAATGAGGACATCCATTTTGACGAAAGACATCCTGCCAGACAGCAGACCATACGTCGGGCATCAACTATCACACTTAAGACATCACTTCTGAGAATAGCAGAACAATATCCTCAGGTTAGCAACAAAAAAAACACTAATATGCAAGCATGCACTTATCTGGTAAAATGTATAGGATATTTTTTTGTTTTTCTTTTCCAGGTTCATGAAGCATTCATGGAAGGAAATCACACAACCCGTTACTCCAATGAGCAATTTTCTGGACAGTTTTCTGACCAGACAATCGAAGAAACCCTTATGCGAAAAGCAAAATCAAATGGTGGCTTAACAAGAGGAAGGATGCGTAACGAGAATTCTGTGAAAGTATGGGCTGGCACATTTTCACATCTCAAGCTTCTAGGGGACCTGATGGAGGAAATGATTGGTGGGAAGCGGAGTAAGAGGACACACAAAGACCTTGGAGCTAAGCATATGGAAAACGACAGACAATGCGTCAAGTTCATTTCTGAATGGTTTTCGACCCACAACCCCTTCACAAAGGTTAGTATGTATGTGTTTCATGCACTGATAGTTGTGCAGACATCATTCTAGATTTCAATTGACATTTCAAAGTTATCACACAACGATTGCATCTATGTATGTCATTTCAGGTACATAATCCCATGACCATTGCTTCACTGTCTAGTGGAGGGACTACCACCGACAAGTCAGCTGTCAACTGCGAAGATGCAGTGAGGATAGGGAAAGAAATGCAGAAGGATCTTGATGATGAGTCACCTGTTAAAAGCATGAAGACATCAAACAAATGCAAAAATCTGGCTGCCCTTCAGAAGAAAGTAAGAATAGGAGACAAGAAGGTGTACATCGAAAAGACCCTACTCTTTAATAGGTTGATCATCATGGCAGAGAGAGATGAAGGGATTAAAGAGATATTCCGCTTTGAACTGACACCTGTCCCGGCGTCTCTCTTCACTATGGATCGTATGATGAGGAAACCCCCAAAGCATGAGTTTGGAAGGATGCTCAAGGAAACAACAACAAAACTTGACTTGGACATGAACAACAAAATGCATGTTGTTGATGGAGGATGGCTACTTCATCAGGTAAAGTGGGCCAGCGGTGCAACCATCAAGACCATAGTTACTACCTATGCCAGGTATGTTACAGCCAAATTCAAGGATTCTACTGTAGTCTTTGATGGCTATGGGGAAGAAGCATCATCGAAAGATCATGAACATATGCGGCGGATGGCTGGGAAGAAGGTTTCTCGGGACTTAAGGGTTACACCAGAATTGACTATATCATGTGACAGAGAAGTTTTCCTGGCAAATGAGAAGAACAAAGGAGCTCTAATCATGATACTGTCTACAGAGATGGCAAACCACAATATTGTTGTACGTCAAGCAAAAGATGATGGTGACACGCTCATTGTAAAGACTGCATTGGACTTGGTCACAAGTGTGAATACCCCAGTTGTCGTTGTCGCACAAGACACTGATATATTGGTTTTGCTCTGTTACCGGCCAAGCAACTGTTCTAATTTGTACTTGCAATCAGATGTTGATGGTCTTTATGACATCTCTACTATAGACGTTGTTGACCAGGAAGAGTTCCTCTTCAAGTACGGCTGGTCTGGAAACGACACTGTTTCATGCATTCATGGACATACCAAATGTGCTCTCTACAAATGCAAATTCCCTGCCAGTGTCATCACTGCATTTACAAGTATGACTTCAACTGAATCCACTATTCGAACAGCTGGATTAAAAGCAATGCAGATCACATACGGCTGTGGGGATACTCATCTTGAAAAGGCTCGCTATCTGAAGTTCCAGAAGCAAGCATCAAAGGGTAAAATCGACCCCGATCGCTTACCTCCAACGGAAAATGCAACAGCACAGCATTCCCTTCGTGTACATCTTCAAGTTGTGGTATGGAAGCATCTAAACACCACTGTTCTTAAGCCAATTGGAAGATGATGGGATAGGTAGCAATGGAAAACTCAGACCGAAGATGCTGTCCATTCCTATTGCCCCAGACATATTGCCCCAGACAACCTTCTGAAAGGAATTTGCTGCAACTGCAAGGAAGGGGAGAGGCAGTGCCAAACCATGAAATGCAGCTGCATGAGAGCTGGCATGTCATGTGTTTCTGCATGTGGTGTGTGCTGTGGACACTGTTCTAATGGAGCAGATGTAGAGGAACTTGGTAGCGATGAAGAGGAAAATGACTAAATATGTTATAGCTATGCTGTAATCAGTATTTCAATTATTTGTTTACTACTTGATTCTTTGCACTTGATTCTTTGATGCATTGTTTGACACCATGCAGCTTCAAAATTATATGATACATAATAATATTATGCCATGTCAATGACACTTTTTGACCTTTGACCTCACATTTGGAGGTCAAGGTTTGGTAACTAAGGGTCCAAAAAAATTTGGGGGGCCCTTCTTGCATAATTCTGTGCATTTTGACACCAGGATCAACCACATTACCTTGTTTTGTTACCGAGATACAAGTTTAAGTGATTTAGGCCGGGGATAAATGACCTTTAACCCCAGAAAAAGTTTTCCCCACCCCCTACCACACCTTACTTTTTTTTGGTAAATCTTGACACCCATACCTACTAAAATCAGTTGAAACCAGCTTGTTTAAAATTATTTTCTAGTTGAGATTTAAGTTAGGGATACTATAGGGTAAGTATAGAATTCCTTACCCCACAATGTATAGTCCTCTCTTACCAAACACAGGATCTTTTGTTTCTGTCACCATGATACTCACAGAAATAGGACACCTGATGATTGAGGATAATGAAACAGAAACCTACACAAGTGGTACTAATATTAAGGGAAGCAAGGGGCACTACTATTCCAGAAAGCAAAAGCCACAATTATAGCATGCATTGTTTAGCTTTTTACAGCATGCATTGTTTAATTTTTACAGCATGCATTGTTTAACTTTTTACAGCATAATTTTTACAGCATGCATTGTTTAACTTTTTACAGCAAGCATTGTTTAACTTTTTACAGCCTGCATTGTTCAGCTTTTTACAGCATGCATTGTTTAACTTTTTACAGCATGCATTGTTTAGCTTTTATAGCATGCATTTTTATACTTTTTACAGCATGCATTGTTTAGCTTATTACAGCATGCATTGTTTAGCTTTATACAGCATGCATTGATTAACTTTTTACAGCATGGATTGTTTAGATTTTACAGCATGCATTGTGTAGCTTATTATAGCATGCATGTTTCACTTTTTACAGCATGCATTGTTTAGCTTTTTACAGCATGCATTGTTTAATTTTTACAGTATGCATTGCTTAGCTTTTTACAGCATGCATTGTTTAGCATGCATTGTTCAGCTTATTACAGCATGCATTGTTTAACTTTTTACAGCATGCTTTGTTTAGCTGCATTGTTTAGCTTTTTACAGCACGCATTGTTTAGCTTTTTACAGTATGCATTGTTTAGCTTTTTACAGCATGCATTGTTTAGCTTTTTACAGCATGTATTGTTTAGCTTTTTACAGCATGCTTTTTACAGCATGTATTGTTTAGCTTTTTACAGCATGCATTGTTTAGCTTTTACAGCATGCATTGTTTAGCTCTTTACAGAATGCATTGTTTAACTTTTTACAGCATGCATTGTTTAGCTTTTTACAGCATGCATTGTTTAGCTTTATACAGCATGCATTGATTAACTTTTTACAGCATGCATTGTTTAGATTTTTACAGCATGCATTGTTCAGCTTATTACAGCATGCATTGTGTAGCTTATTATAGCATGCATTGTTTAACTTTTTACAGCATGCATTGTTTAGCTTTTTACAGCATGCATTGACTTTTTACAGCATGCATTGTTTAGCTTTTTACAGCATGCATTGTTTTAATTTTTACAGTATGCATTGCTTAGCTTTTTACAGCATGCATTGTTTAGCTTTTTACAGCATGTATTGTTTAGCTTTTTACAGCATGTATTGTTTAGCTTTTTACAGCATACATTGTTTAGCTTTTTACAGAATGCATTGTTTAACTTTTTACAGTATGCATAGTTTAACTTTTTACAGCATGCATTGTTTAGCTTTTTACAGCATGCATTGTTTAGCTTTATACAGCATGCATTGATTAACTTTTTACAGCATGCATTATTTAGATTTTTACAGCATGCATTGTTCAGCTTATTACAGAATGCATGGTGTAGCTTATTATAGCATGCATTTAACTTTTTACAGCATGCATTGTTTAGCTTTTTACAGCATGCATTGACTTTTTACAGCATGCATTGTTTAGCTTTTTACAGCATGCATTGTTTTAATTTTTACAGTATGCATTGCTTAGCTTTTTACAGCATGCATTGTTTAGCTTTTTACAGCATGCATTGTTTAGCT
This sequence comes from Cladorhizidae sp. MBARI D1340-BT2, assembly GCA_028752905.1. Lineage (NCBI taxonomy): Eukaryota > Metazoa > Porifera > Demospongiae > Poecilosclerida > Cladorhizidae > Cladorhizidae sp. MBARI D1340-BT2. Next base: position 19,935,786 of record JAQNBH010000007.1, on the reverse strand, counting down.
TTTTACAGCATGCATTGTTTATAGCTTTTTACAGCATGCATTGTTTAGCTTTTTACAGCATGTATTGTTTAGCTTTTTACAGCATGCTTTTTACAGCATGTATTGTTTAGCTTTTTACAGCACACATTGTTTAGCTTTTTACAGCATGCATTGTTTAGCTTTTTACAGCATGTATTGTTTAGCTTTTTACAGCATGTATTGTTTATAGCTTTTTACAGCATGCATTGCTTAGCTTTTTACAGCATGCATTGTTTAGCATGCATTGTTCAGCTTATTACAGCATGTATTGTTTAGCTTTTTACAGCATGCATTGTTTAGCTTATTATAGCATGCATTGTTTAACTTTATACAGCATGCATTGTTTAGCTTTTTACAGCATGCATTGACTTTTACAGCATGCATTGTTTAGCTTTTTACAGCATGCATTGTTTAATTTTTACAGTATGCATTGCTTAGCTTTTTACAGAATGCATTGTTTAGCATGCATTGTTCAGCTTATTACAGCATGTATTGTTTAGCTTTTTACAGCATGCATTGTTTAGCTTTTTACAGCATGTATAGTTTAGCTTTTTACAGCATGTATTGTTTATAGCTTTTTACAGCATATATTGTTTAGCTTTTTACAGCATGCTTTTTCAGCATGTATTGTTTAGCTTTTTACAGCATGCATTGTTTAGCTTTTTACAGCATGCATTGTTTAGCTTATTATAGCATGCATTGTTTAACTTTATACAGCATGCATTGTTTAGCTTTTTACAGCATGCATTGACTTTTTACAGCATGCATTGTTTAGCTTTTTACAGCATGCATTGTTTAGCATGCATTGTTCAGCTTATTACAGCATGCATTGTTTAGATTTTTACAGCATGCATTGTTTACCTTTTTACAGCATGCATTGTTTAGCTTTTTACAGCATGCATTGTTTAGCTTTTTACACAATGCATTGTTTAGCTTTTTACAGCATGCATTGTTTAGCTTTTTACAGCATGCATTGTTTAGCTTTTTACAGCATGTATTGACTTTTTACAGCATGCATTGTTTAGCTTTTTACAGCATGCATTGTTTTAATTTTTACAGTATGCATTGCTTAGCTTTTTACAGCATGCATTGTTTAGCTTTTTACAGCATGCATTGTTTAGCTTTTTACAGCATGTATTGTTTAGCTTTTTACAGCATGCTTTTTACAGCATGTATTGTTTATTTTTTACAGCATGTATTGTTTAGCTGTTTACAGCATGTATTGTTTATAGCTTTTTACAGCATGTATTGTTTAGTTTTTTACAGCATGCTTTTTCAGCATGTATTGTTTAGCTTTTTACAGCATGCATTGTTTAGCTTTTTACAGCATGCATTGTTTAGCTTTTTACAGCATGTATTGTTTAGCTTTTTACAGCATGCTTTTTCAGCATGTATTGTTTAGCTTTTTACAGCATGCATTGTTTAGCTTTTTACAGCATGCATTGTTTAGCTTATTATAGCATGCATTGTTTAACTTTATACAGCATGCATTGTTTAGCTTTTTACAGCAAGCATTGACTTTTTACAGCATGCATTGTTTAGCTTTTTACAGCATGCATTGTTTAATTTTTACAGTATGCATTGCTTAGCTTTTTACAGCATGCATTGTTTAGCATGCATTGTTCAGCTTATTACAGCATGTATTGTTTAGCTTTTTACAGCATGCATTGTTTAGCTTTTTACAGCATGAATTCTTTAGCTTTTTACAGCATGCATTGTTTAGCTTTTTACAGCATGCATTGTTTAGCTTCTTACAGCATGCATTGTTTAGCTTTTTACAGCATGCATTGTTTAGCTTTTTACAGCATGTATTGTTTAGCTTTTTACAGCATGCTTTTTACAGCATGTATTGTTTAGCTTTTTAGAGCATGTATTGTTTAGCTTTTTACAGCATGTATTGTTTATAGCTTTTTACAGCATGTATTGTTTAGTTTTTTACAGCATGCTTTTTCAGCATGTATTGTTTAGCTTTTTACAGCATGCATTGTTTAGCTTTTTACAGCATGCATTGTTTAGCTTTTTACAGCATGTATTGTTTAGCTTTTTACAGCATGTATTGTTTAGCTTTTTACAGCATGCATTGTTTAGCTTTTTACAGCATGCATTGTTTAGCTTTTTACAGCATATATTGTTTAACTTTTTACATCATGCATTGTTTAACTTTTTACAGCATGCATTGTTTAGCTTATTACAACATGCATTGTTTAGCTTCATATGCTACATAACTGCTGTAAATTTTACATTTTCCTTGTGCTGTACTCCTGAAAGATGATGAATGTTGCACTTAAAGAAAAGATTATGCATTCATATTAACATGTTATGCTGAACAAAACTAGGATCTAGGACATGAAAATTATAATGAAGAAAAAGATTTAATTTGATGTTAATTACCTGCATATATAATATATATATTGTGGGGTAGTAAGGGTCCACTACATCGATTATTATGATCTGGACTAAGTGACCACCAGGAATATCCTAGACTATGCCAATTCGAAGATTGCAGTTACGTGCGATGATCTGTAGAAAGCTGAAGAGTTGGACACTTCATAGTAATGATCTGTTGGAAGCTAGCTGGAGAGTTCTAATATGAAACCACACCCATTCAAAATGAGTGAGCACACAACTCTTTCAAAGTAAAAGTTATGGAGTGGACCAGGCACAAGAGATGCAGAACATGAGGTTGACTGCTAAAATAGTTTGTAGTGGACAGAAAAAGAGTGAGAGAGAGGAATGAAAAATATGATGCTTTGCTTGAGGCCAGTGTAGGCAGTGGGAAGAAGAAGAGGAACTGCATGGTGGAGCACCTATTTTCAGCCGACAAGTTGACTCGGAGATCTTCCACTACCTAGAGCTAGAGCTCTCAGAAGGCAGGGTAGTTTGTAACATGGATTTCCTGCCGAAGGTCTTAAGAGAATAGGCATCCATGGCTTTCTGTAACTTCCATGTAGCTGACTGGCTGGAAGAAGCAATGGAATGTGCATTATAGGTGGCATGCGAACACATCTCAAAGGTGCCAGAAGAGTATAAGCTGCAGCTGACCCTTTACCAAGAACCATTTCTGAGAGAGCTTCATGGCTACAGAAGATGTGAGTTTAGGAACATGGATCAATTGTGCAGGTAAGCTTTGATTAAGCACCTTCTGCCACAAACAACTGTCATGGAGAGCGATTTGTTTGAATTGTTACTACTGCTGAAAAGAGAGGTTTCATAATAGCATCAGGGAATGGATACAAACTCCCTGCACTTGTCATCTTCAAGGAGCAAAAAGGAACATTGGGCCCACGCATCACAGCACAACTTCATGTGCTTGATAATCTTGAAGTCACTGCCACTGAAAATGGATGGATGACTTTCTCTAAAGTGCATAGCTGATAGCGTAAAGTGTGGGGCTAGTTTTCAGAGTTCACTCCATCCTTTATGTGGAGCTCAAACAGCATAGAGGGGCTCAGAGGAACAAATATACCAGGGAAAGTTTAATTTCCAAAGGAGATTGAAGTGGAAAACAACAAATCTTCAGGTGAAGCAGCTGATAAATGGAGCGCTTGGAAGAATCTGGTGATGAGGGTGGTGAGTGGCTTCCAACAATCATCAACACCGACAATTCTATTATTTCAGGCTGAGTTAAGTTTTTATGTATGTGCTGGACCCATGGACAAATCAAGTACAAAGTTTAGTGTGCATTATATGGAGTACTACAATAATCCCTTAACCCTCTTCCTACTGAATTATAAACTGTTAAAATAGCATACTAATATTTAAACCTGTTTTACTCTAGGAATAATTAATATTTAATAAAAATCATGTACACAAACTTTATTGAGCAAGTGTAGCAGAATCTAAATATATTACGTTTGACCACAAATTTCTCTCTTTTTTTTGAAAATTTTTAAATCGAAAATCATAATTTAGCAGCATAAATCTATAAATAATAATTAGCAGAAATGATGTAGGGCACAACAATGGAAATAGAAATAAGAACTCATTATGTTGTCATATATATGTCACGGATTTTATCATTTCGTGTATGGTGCCACTCTGCAAAACAGTCACGGTTGTTAGTAAAGCAGAGAAGACCTTGCATTTCACGCATTGCTTGTCTGTAAGCTTGTACTTCTTCTCATACTTGCACATGACACAATACTTCCTTTGGTCAACATGTGTCAGTCTGTGCTGAGCTCGAACAGATGACCTAGGTGGTCAGCCCACAGAAGGGGATATGAGTGTAGCAGTAGCATTAGAAGCCTCCAAAAGTTCCCTCGCTAGCTCGCCAATAAAAATTTTATGGTCATACTTTGTTCTTTGGGATGCAGGAAGGTTTTCTCTATACATAATATATGCATTGGTAACTGCGATGTCGATGCAGTGGTAGAAGAGAGTCTTCCAGTACTTATGACTCTGGCGCCTTGTCTGGAAGTATTGGAGGAGCTGATCTGAAAGATCAACTCCTCCCATTTGCTTGTAATAATAGGTTGCATCAGGAATAGATACCATGTGCTCCACAATGCCTGTGGAAGTCTTCACTCTTCTCTTGACTTGGTGGTTCGAATTACCCGAGAGAACTGTAGATGCCACACATAACCACCTTTGTGTCTTTCCATAGTGTGAAAACAAGGACTCCATCCCGGAACCACACCCCATATCCCCTCTCATACACTGGCCGTAACATCTTTATCTTCTGACTTTTTATTTAGCTACCTTGACTATTTTACTGTGTGTGTCGCAAGTATCAGGGTGAAATTCCTTGCCAATAATTTTATTTTTTTAATAGATCATGGGCGATCAAAAACAATTATGGTGCACATATTTTACCACATTTTATCTACTTTTTTTTCAATGTAACTTATATGTTGTAAGATTTTTTGGTGTACAAAAACCCTTCTACTATGTGTGTAGTAAGTTTCAGGAGCAAATTCCTTGCCAATTAAAATTTTTATTATTTTTAAAAATCGATCGTGGGCGATCAAAATTTATATGGTGCAGTAGGAAGAGGGTTAAGGGCCTTTGCTTACTGGCAGGCAAGTTTGCTAGAGCAAGTGCCAACCCATCAGAATCTTGAGATAAAAGGTTAAGTGCCCATGAGCGTTTGACTGTGCGTGTGTATGTATATATATACATATTATATGTGTGTGTGTATATGTGCAGTGAGTGTACCTGTAGTTGTTGCTGCTGGTGTGTGCATCTTCCTTCTGGGGCTGTTGTCTGGAGTGGCTGCAGGAGTGGGTGTAGTCATTGTCTACATTAAGTGCAGCAGGAAGATACGCCACCACCCAGCCAGCCCCCACCTCCTGATCCACTCTATGACGACATAGAGCTACCTACTACAACTAAACATGAAGTGGAACTTCAACATAATGTAGCTTATGAACATGCCCATTAATTAAGAATGGTTAAGGTTAATACTTGTTAAGACTTGATAGTTATATAATTATATATATATTATATATATATATATATATTTATGTACCCACATGTTATTCATTAAATAACCAGAAGAATTTTAATGTTATTCTCTATTGTGGTCCACCTCTAATAGGTGGACCTAAAGGTCAAGCAAATGAGCTGTGTTCAATCTTGCATCTTAACCTCTAACCCTTCAAGGTCCACCTACACAGTCGGGCATTTTGCCATTTTCACAATTTTGTCCAAGAGTTCAGGAAAGTAAGTGGCTTTGTCAAGGGATCTGGATCATGTGTTACAGGTTCATGCATCTAGCTAAACCATTGAGGAACAAATGTCAAGCCTTTCAACCAGCAGTTATTACTGACATTTACAAGCTCCAACTCCAATTCTGATGATTTCTCAAATATCTAAATACTATATATAGGAAATTAATGGCACACAACACAAGACCACTAGTGCATTATCAGGTCATTCTGTTTGGGAGCACCTTCAGAGTAAATCATAACAGTAACCAAGTTTGCTCTGCCCATCATATCATATGATGAGTGGGATACACTGTAATCTCCATGTCCTAGAGGCAGATTCAGTGAAGTGTGCATTTATGAAAGTTAGCATGTGCAAGTACATACCTGCCAAGCTTGTGTAAGAGTACAAACACTTCCACAAATAACATATTTAATAGGTGCACCTAAAGTCAAGCAAATGTGCCATGTTTGAGGTTCTTTCCCATTCCTCCCTCAAGATGCTGATTTTGGAATCACAAGATCAAGTCAAGAAATCATTTCACTCCATTAGTGAAATTAACATGATTAGCTTATATCACTAAACCACACTGCAAGTTTCAGGTATTCATGACAACCACATAATAATGAGTTACTGTATATAGTTAGCTACCTCATGAGCATATGAGATTGACATTTGGTGTATATATGTTTGGGAGCAGATATATATAAATATACATGTCATGAACCAAAGAAGTAGGCACAAGCTGCTGCCTGTAACATATATAGCTGCAGCCCACCTATTTGGCTCTTGCTGCCACTCTACCCTAATGCCACCAAGGACTTGTGGAGTAAAGGGGTCTCTTCAGAGCTCCCAGTCTGCTGTCTGTAGTGTTATCTTGTCCACTTTAAAATGTACTCCAATTTGGGCATTTCACAAACGTAGGAATCCCCAAACCTAGAGCAATATGACCAACCACACTGCTGATAAGCAGCTCTTAATTGTTCCAGCTGACAGACGCTCCTGATACACGAATGCCACAAAATACGATATGACCTCCTCAGTTGTAGGATACGCAGTCCACTCCATCTGTTCGCAAAACCCCACATACTAATTCCCTCGCAAACTCTGTGGTTTGAGGTGGCAATCTGCACTGAAACAGTTCTTGGATAGCCACGCCCAAGTATATGATATCCAATCAGGCTACTAATATACCAGTAGAGCTGATAGGTCATGTGGGACGTGATATTGTGAGTTGACTGCACAGAAACGTGAGAGAATATAACACTCTGATCACCCTGTGAGATGGCATGCAAACCCTGCGCTCTCCAATGCAAGGTCTAAAATATGCAATTTCAGAGTATTAAGCAGGGTTTTGCCAGGAGTGGGTGTCCAATGGGGCTTTCAATTTTAGCTACAACTTACAAACAGTTCAAAGTTGACTTAGTACACACATAAGTATGGACTGAATGCCGGCCATAGTATTGGGTACTACTCTGATAGCTCTACAGGCTCCCAGCCAATGGTGCAGACTAAATCATATACTTTCATATGGATGACATTTCATGTAGATGTAGGTCTTGCAGTGCTCTCTTTGTGAGGAAACTGGCATTCATAGTTTTGATGTCTACTAGTGATTAAGACAAGGAATAAGTGAGCGTTCAAGATCAGACATTATCAGATTATGGAAGACATCTACCATCTTTACAGTTGCATCTACTTAAATTTTGGTCCGCACAAATGAAGGAAGGCTATCCTGAATTGAGTTATGTTGCTCTTGGTGTAATGGCACTGTCCCATGAAACTACTGTAGCTGTGAAAGAGCCTGTTATGTGCCAATAAGAATGACACCAGACATGTCTCTCCTGAACACATCTGGTTAATGCTCTTTGGATTGCCCTATAAACTTTTAAATCATCAGATTTTCTTTTTATATAATATGTTTTAATATCTTGTCATGTTTATATTTCTGTTGCATTGTTTCACTTAGTGGCTCTCGACTCTTACTTTTTTGAGATAATGAAACCGGCTCCAAATATAAGCATCCATGCCCAGTCCTGTTTGGGGGCTGTGAGCTTACTATCTTTGCAGAGGATTCAAAGCATGCTCGAAGTATTTTTGGTGTCAAAATCCACTGAAACACCGCTTATTAAGGTGCTAACCAAAGTGAATTTTAGCCTCTGGCGTAAGTAGTGGGGGGCTGGATTCCCCCCCTCACCCCCCAAAACACAGTTGTTAGGATTTTGCAAGTTTTGAGTTTTAGCTGAATATTTAAAATTGTGATACTTAATGTAAACTTTGTTTAAATCTGCCTTTATAAAATGGTGGTGAAATCTATATAGAGAGTGACTACATCCCACAATACATGCTCCATGTACAGCAATATCAAGTTTGCCATCGAACTACCCACGAAGACTTGCTTCACTCACCAACTGTAAGCAGAATGAATGGCATGTGCTCTGTTCTGCTGTTTGGTTTGTGGAGTTCTCACTCTTGGGAAGCTGGTATCAAGTGCAAAGGTGACAGTAGCAGATCATTTACCAAAACATCTGCATTAGTAGGTGGAATTCTCCTGTGAAATCTGTTACCAAGTCCTTGAATGAGGCAGTAGTTCAACCCTACATAGCTACAGTTAACAATAGCTTCATGATATCTTGAGCTGAATTTTGTGAGGGGCCTACTTGGGTACAGTGAACAATAAGAAGAAGACATGGCATGTGGTGGGGCATGCAGGAGTAGTGCAACATAACAACATGTTAAAGCAGTAGAGGCCTAGAAGCTCACACTTGCTGTAGTTCTCCCCCGCTCAGCTAAGATATGAGAAACATCAGAACAAACAGAACAAATCTAGCTAATAACTACACACAATATTGGAAGCAAACTTTACTATATATACTCATGTAGACTACAACCAGTTAGATGACCTTTCACCTCAATCACCTACACCAACACTGTAAGATCTGTTGGTCTATATAGTAAAGAGTCATCTCACTGGCTGTGCTCTACATGCGTACACTCTTGTTTCCCTTCTCTTTTAACAGACCAATCCAATATTGTTAAATAGAACTTTTCCCCTGTTTTTTAAAGGTTGTCATTACCCTAGCCACACTGACTGCTCTAACTGAAGTTGATATGGCAAACACATCTCATCTACTACACTATAGAGGTCTAATTCCAGCAAGTCAGTGAGAGAAACTTACCCCATTACAGTAAGAAATCAACCAATGAAATATACAGCATCTCCATGGACAGTACAAACATAACTTAACACACTAGCACAGCTCAACCAACCATCTTCTATCAAAGGACAAGTGACACCAAGTGCATCTAAAAAAATGCAATCGACAATCCCCCAAAAATCAGAAGTGGGTCTCACACTCATGAAACCACATCCGTACATATCCAAAATTATCATTGATACAGGAATAAAGAAGAACTTCTCTCACAGGGGCTCCAGTGCATGTATCCTTCAGATATATAGCTAGCCCTGCTCTTGTATTTAATACTGCTCCCCTGTGTTGGCTGAGAATCTCCACACCAAATGCCTTGACACCATCTTGAACTCATCAATGTGGATAGGAAGTGGTATACTCAAATCTGCTCCCCTTCAGAGGCTCCCAGTCCTGTCCAATATCTCACAAACTAATGTATGACAAATGACGAGGACCCTGAGGGAATGTGGCCGCATTCAAACTAACCCAGACCTACCTGTTCATGATGACCTAGAGAATCTTCCCAGGCTGTGACTAAAATAATGGAAACCATTCTGGGTCTCTGCAGAGTCCCTGAATGAAGCACATATTGACTGTGAGTTGGGTCAGCATCTGGGACACATGGGTTTTACCAACAAAGAGTTTATGCAAGATCCTACTGTGATATCTACATGAGTTAAGCTCAATAGGTGACACTGGACTGCCATCAATAGGACATACACCCTACATGCCAGGACAGACATCATCTCACAAGGTAGAAGTTCCAAGATAACTGAATGTTTCCACCTGGATCAGACTATTGTGATGATGGTATACTGATGAAATTTCCAGGAGGCATCAAGGACATCTACTTGTGATGGATGATGTGACCTGGCTCACCAACCTGGACTTCCTTCTATGATCTGCTATAACAGTTATATGCCAGAAGAGGACCATCTTCTAGTAATGGGTGATTTCATCATCCTGGATGTCAACTGGTCAGGTCCAACTGATAGTTCTTCACTCAATTAGTGTAAAAAAAGCTACTCTTCATAATATTCTAGATCTGATCTATTTTCCTGTGTACCCTTTACTGTTGATAGTTCAAGTTGCTCTAGCCTTTCAGATCAACCAGTTATAACCTTCAATGTAGCTACAAGCTTAAGAAAGGTTAAGGCCATCCCAAACAAAGTTTTCAACTTTGTAAAGACAGATTTGTCGGCCCTTGATGACCTCTTACTGGAAACTCCATTTGGCTGCTGCCTCTCCTCTAACAATGTGGAAGTACATTGGTCCGTGTTGAAGGGAAAGGTTATGCATGCACGTGATCTGTTTGTGCCAAAGATGAGACTTGAGAAAAAGCGTAAGCCAATTTGGTTCAAATCTCGAGTAACTCAAATGCTCACGTGCACAAAAATAGTATACCACTTCTTACCAAATGGTGAATAGCTAGGTATATAGCAGGCTCATGTGAGTCTTAGAGTCTCATTATTCCTGATGAAGTCTAGAGCATCTAGTCGAAATGTCAAGAGAATACAATTTCAAGTTGATTATTGAGAAGGTTATTGTATACGAGAGAAAATTATCTGCTACTAGACTTCATAAACTCGCATATATGGAATCAACTCTCACAAGGCTAACAGGTTTAAGTTTCAGTTTTAGGAGACTCTAGTGACACTTCAACATTCAAACTAAGCTAAGCTACATAAGTTATCTCAGTAAATCTTCTTCTATACATAATTTAATCTTCGACACCTTAATTAAGTACAACAAGTAATCCCATTAAGAGTGCTGAGTTCTTCAATAACTTGTTTAAGTCTACATTCACTAGGACCAACTTTACAGTCACACCAACAAATGACCAGCTCACACAGTCTCTGACGGTGTTTGAAGATCTCAACCACCTTATATAACATAGATTAACCAATCAGTGGAAAAAATATGCTCTACAGTGATTTTTTTTATAATTAGAAAGCTCTGTATATACCACGTGCAGAACTGCTAAATCACTGGCCCCTTGTGGTTATGGTTCAAGCTTACCTCTGCACTTTAAGGGTTCATTCTCAAATACTTTACCAGTCCATTCTGGAATTTCACAAGGAAGCTTCTTAGGTCTTTTTGGTTTTTGATTTTTGCTCAACAACAATGACCTCCTGATACCTTATGGTTATTTGCTAGGGTAAGTTTGTCTTTTTAATAATTTCCAAATTCCAAAACTAGAATATAATTGTTATGTGAATATGTAACCAATTAAAAAAAATTGACATGAGAAGTAAACATTCCGTTACATGATGTGTAGTTAATGTGAATGCAGTTAGGAAGTAACACTCACTACATTAGTTTGACACAGTTTTTAAAATATGGTGGACAACCACCGCCCCGCCTCCCAAAAATAACAGAGCTCATATCTCAGCGAAAACATGTCCAAAAAGACTTCTAGTGTGCCGTGTATATATGCATTGCTAAGATTAGAACTAGCAGATGTTAAAACTGGGCAAGTATCGAAGCACCAAAAGATCTATCTTCTATCTCTGTTTTTACTACCAGAAGACTACATGATGTTGCAATACACATCAGCAACTATTCTGTTTCTGTATTGCAGCAAAAAGGGATGGCTAGTATGGTTGTCAATTATGCTATCAAGCTAGCTCATGTGGTATTTAATAGTCAGGATGGGGTAAGGTTGTCATTTTGGAAACATGACTCAAAGTTACCTGAACGCAACTTGATTTACTGTGGAATAATCTTACTACTAAACAAGAATCAATTTATGATCATGTTAATGGAGGACTTCCACTAGTATGTCACGTACATTAAGCCATACTTACTTATGATATCAATAATTCTATGCACAGGAAAATGTCTGGTTCTTCTTGATTTGCAATGACTTTGTGAGCATTAGACATTATTTGCATATATGTACCAAATTATAGACTGGAAGCTCACAAACTCTATCACAATCTGATCGTGTTTGTGCAGCTATGGTTGAGGAAGGAAAGTGAAAGTGGTGTAAGTGCTGAACCAGCCTGTGAGCTTGCTGCTAATTCTTCTCAGAATGCATTGCAAGGCGGCTGTTTTTTCAGGAATGAAAAAGTTCACTGAATGGGAGTGAGCCTAGTGCACTTCATGGAGGGAGGGAGTCTACTCATTTATTCACTAGATCCTACTTCTTCCCTGCTGTTGTAGGTAGTACCTCCTACTTCAACCAGCACCTACATGTAGCACACTGGGCTCATTCCCACTCAATGGTGCTCCCTTCTTCTTTGAGAAAATCAGTGAACCTCTTACAATGTAACTAGTAGCAAGCACACAAGTAAGCTCAGCACTAACAACACTTCAACTTCCACTCTTTACTATCCCTCAACTGTATGCTGGAAGGAATCGAAAAATATACCAGATTGTAGCATATACTGTGAGCTTTCCAGTCCTATAGTTTGGTCCATGTATACAGTAAAATAGATGTGCAATACTCACGAAGTCATTGATAGTTATGAAAAACAATACATTTCCCTATGAATCATAGAATTATTGGTAGGAGTAGCTAACGTAGTAAGTCCATTATTATGTGCTGATGCTTTTTTGTATTCATTCATAACTATAAGCTCTACGGTATTCATGTTGAATACTCCATAAGCAATAATCAGTTCACTGCCAGTATGTAATCATGCAGGGAAGACTACACACACATCTTCCACATAAATTCAATACGGGGAGATAGGAGTCAAACAAATGGCTGTTGTTCAAAGCTCCATAATATATTTCCCAGACCACTTCCATGCAGTTGGTTTGGGTGGCAATGTCTTTGTGAATGCTTGCAGTTAACATTTCCTTCAGCATTTATCAGTGAGACTTTCAATGGAGTTTATAGCAACCCTAAGCCACACTGCAAGATGGCCACCTCATAACCATGTATGGAATTGAGACATTTTCAATCTAGTGAGAATACAATAAGCCACCCACTTTTAAACCCAAAAAGTTTACACATAAGTAAACACCGAAGCATGTTGAGTTCTGATGCTTCTGAAATTAAAAAAATCCCCTTATCTATAACTGGGACACCTTTTAAATAAGCTAAGACCAAAGTTCTAGAGTAGGTACTAACAAAAGACCTGCAGAAGTAGTAGGAATAATAATACATGTGGCCATGTAGCTAATGGATGAGCCAGATTTTGCATGAGATTTGACGCACATAAAGAGTTCCACAGAGGATGAGTTCAGCAACAAACTTACTGCAAGACTATAAACCAACACTAGCTCTCTGCTTGCTTTCTTAGGCTATAGATGTTATCTTGATGACAGATATGTGGAGGAGAGAAGTTACTCAAGAGCAGTGGCTGGCAGTGGTGATTCAGAGGGAACTCTGCCCCTGTAAGGAGTCATTGGAGGTATTCTTGAGGGGGACTTTGGGTTATATGTTTGGTGTTTTTTATTTTCTAGTTTTGTTGTCCGCAATTGTTTTTTAAATCAGTCATGGGTAGTGATGATACTTGATCCTATAAACATGTTTCAATGCAGCACTAGCACTGGTGCTAGGCTAAAGCAGCCATTACTGGATCGGGATTGATCCAGCAGCCATTGATGACAAATTAATTGAGTAGCTGTTAGCTGAGAGTGAATAGTTCCATTGCCAGCAGATCAGAGGTTTGTATAGCTTGCTCTAATTGCAGTTAATTATCCTAACACTGGTTCTATAATTATATTACATGCAGAGTTGTCATAGAATACCAAACCCACTTGTCATCTGGGAGCCAGTGAGCTTAGCCTGCATGGTTAGCTTGTCTGAATATAAGCGTGGTTTACAGTTAATCTTCATACTTTTGTAAGTAAGCAGTTTTTAGAGCTACTTTGTCACTACTGTGGAACTAGGATTGATGGCAAGTATTAATTAGGTAAATTGGTGGTATTAAAGACATAGAGGTCCCATAAATGTAAATATCTAAACTGTAATAACAATGGTCTCAACCAACTCCCAGAGGAAAATAATGAGAGAAGAAAGAATAGAGAGGCCAACAACATACAGGCAATATAATAACTCTTCCATTCATTTCCCACAGAGTATCTAACTTCAAACACCAATCAGACAATATAAGTTATTGTGGGGCAAGTCTTACCACCTTGTGGTGGGGCGGGGAAGAGCGTGCTTGTCTCTGGGAAAAGTGTTCATTAGTAGTGGCTCAATTGTGTTGTCAAGCTAGTGAGCTCCGCCCACTATGTATATGCTATGGGGAAGCGGTAAAGGAAAAACCAGTGAGAGCCCGCATTCCTTCCATGGCTGCTTGGATGGAGTAGTGTTGTTATGGGGAACAACCTTACCTTAGGCTAGGGGATCGTACCATTCTTAGTTGTAGTGGTTTCCAGCAGGGGGATCCCCTTGGTCCCCTTGGGTTTACTTTGGCCCTTCAGCCCATTTTGGAAAGAATTAGAGATGAAGTACGCTTATCAAATGTATGGTATCTTGATGATGGCACCTTGTGTGGCTCTGCTAAGTACTACCTCTGTGCCACTCTTGCCATCATTGATGAAGAATGCCACTCTTGTGGGTTGAGATTGAACCATTCAAAATCGCTTTTGCACATACCTGTGAGTTCCAATTTCGACAACAATCCTCTTCCTCTGGACTCCCTATCTCACATGAAGGTTTTAGTCTTCTAGGGTCCCCTATCGAGCCACCTTCCTATTGTGAGACTTTTGTTCTTCAACGGGTAGTCAAAGTGAAGGCTGTTCTGGCTAGAGTTGCAGGATTCCCAAATGGAGTTTTCTCTTCTCCGTTCCTGTCTATTTCTCCCAAAGGTGGTCTTTGCTCTGCGTACTTGTCTCCTCCCAATTACATCAAAGGATGTTTGTGTTGCCTTTGACAATGCCATGCTCTCTCTAACCTTGCTGGTGCCCCGGTATCCAAGTGGAGTTTGCTGAAGGCCAGTCTGTCTACCTTGCTCCCTTGGTGGTCTAGGCCTAAGGTGTGCTTCTCTTCATGCCTCGGCTGCTTACATCAGCTCTGTGACCCAATCCGGTGACCTAGTTATCAGGATCCTCGGGTATACCCCTGATCCCTCCATCCATCTGGCCCCAGCCTTGCATGATCTTGCCTTGGCCGCCGGCAGGCCTGATTAGTCCGATTTTGAGGCTATTGATGCTCCCTTGCGACAACGCCCGCTCTCACATTGCATCGACCAAGCTTGTTATGACCTCTTAATTGCTGAAGCACCTGACATCCGTTCAAAGGCTCTGGCCCTTTCTTGTGCCCTTCCTCATGCTGGAGATTGGTTAAATGCTATTCCCTCTAAGTCATTGGGTCTCTATCTGCATGATCGGGAGTTCCGCCTTAGTCTTGATTACTGGCTAGGGCTTCCAATGTTCGATGAGAATGTGCCATTTCCCATCTGCCATAGGGTAGCCGATTCTATGGGTGACCATCAAGTTGGTTGTGGTGGTAACGGAGATAGAATCCATCGTCATGATTTCATTAGAGATTCTGTCTTCTCTGCAGCCCAGTCAGCAGCACTAGCCCCTAGGAAGGAGGTTCATGCACTGATCCCAGGTACCCGCAGTCGTCCTGCCGACGTTTTCATCCCTAACTGGGAAAGAGGGCAGCCTGCTGCTATTGATGTTTCGGTAATTTCAACGATGCAACATCTGACTCAGGTTGGGGCCGCTTCCCCTCATGGACATGCGCTCACTATTGGGGTGAACAGGAAAATAGCAGCTCATTCAGGAGCTTGACGAGAAGTCGGTGTCCTCTTCATCCCTTTGGTGGCCGAGTCTTTAGGCGGTTGGTGTCCTGAAGCAGTTTCCACCATCAGAGCTATTGGTCGCCTGCAGGGTATCTGGCTTGGAATACCTTCAGCGGATTCCATCTGCCATCTCTTTCAACGCCTCTCCATCAACCTCTGGCACGGTAATGCCGGGCTTTGGCTAAGAAGATTGGCCATCCATTCTCCAGCTGTGGATGGTGTCGTTTGATTTTGGATTTTTATTGTTGTTGTTTGTGGTTTGTGTCTTGCTTTTTTTTTTGTTTTTTTTTTGCTGCTGTCTTTTTGTCGCCATTGTTTCATTGGTGTGTTGGAACTTTTAGTAGCTTGTACATTATTGAATTTCACGTAAAAAATATATATATAATTATGCGGCGGAAAAAATAAGTAGTGGGTTTCACGTGACAGTGACGACCTTGTTCCTCTCGCTGTTCTCGCCTCTCGTGATCGTGAATTTTGATCTTGTCATCCCCTGAGTTTTGGGACTTCTTTTGTGTGTACAGATGAATAGCTTTCCTATTTTGTGCACTCTCTTAGGAGCAGTATCAAATACGGAGTTATACGTTGTAAATAATTATTTACAAGTAAATGTCCAAGAACAAAATATCAGCTGGTTAGTAATTATGTTGCTGTGTTTGACATAAGACACTTGATAGGTTTTATCATGGAGTGTTATGTTAGCTACTACCCTATACAGAAGAACTATAGAGAGACTACTAGTAATGGTATGCTAATGGCTTGCCCACGCTACTACATAGTAAACATTTGAGTCCGCATGAAATAAGCTTTGAATGTGCATCTTCTTATTAGTAGTTCAATGTGTTCATATTATAGTCACCTCTATGATATTGTTATTAAATATAGAGCAAAAAATACAACCACCTTATCACTTCTGGTTCTAAACAACAACAGTACTTCCCAGGGACAATGACTAGTACAACAGATGCAGGATCATGTAAAGAGTAAGGCTCCGGAGTCGAAAAATCAGTGATGTCAATTAATTTTCGCGGTATATATTTTAAAACGCACTTTTCTCTGCTTATCTTACGTGCGCGCTAAAACTCGCGCGCTAAAATGGAGCGTTCAGAAGGCATCAAGAAAGGATACTCGAAGTAAATAACAACTACCTCAGGACAACTACCTCAGGACAGAACAATATTTATAGCAGCTATATATATATACTAACCAAAACAAAAGTAACACAACTTCATATTAAGCTAAATGATGAGTAGATTATATAATTATAGCAGATAACCAAAATCAACAGTGGGAATTCAGAGGAGAGAGAGGGGAGTGGAGAAATTTTGAGAAGGTGGCTCACTTGAAAGAAGAAGGAATTCTACAAGAGTTATTATGAAGTTAGTAATGGCGGCGTGCTTTGATTGTAAATTCTTTACGTGTCTGTTGATAATACTTCCGATTGCTACACGTAAACTACCTATCAGTAGAGAGCAGAGACTATTCCACTACAGAAAGCGGTGCCGGATGTTTTGAGTAGATAAAAATTCAGACTAAAAGTTCTTTCAACCTTCATAGAACTCGATCTACCGTCTTTAAAGCAAATCTATCACTTTTATACTGCCGCCTGCTGAGAGAAACCATATACACTGCTAAACCATCTCACGGTGCAGGTCGTGCGCATGCTATATTCGTGCTAGTGTGTGCATGCCGTCTGGTGGTAAAGTTGCTATATAGTGCTGTTCTAGTGCTAAGTGTTATTTCGTACTAGCATCGCTCCGACCTTTCACCCCTAATTAAAAACTCCACCCATTAATTAATGAAACCTCATCTCTAAATAAGAAAGTACCTCACTGCCTCTATTAACCTTTCCACATTCATCTCTTCCTAATGTTGGAAGTGGGTGGGTGCATTTTGCAGTGCATAGTGAAATGTTGGCAGAGGAGAAAGACTGATTTATGGCCTCTCCCTATAGCCAAGCATTATCTTGATGTTTATCAGATGAGTGTTTATTAGAAACAAGTCATTTGCTGTCATTATTATTTTTTGTACTGCACTGCACTGGGGTGAGATAGTCCCAAGGGACTCAGCATTTTGAAGATTAAATTATAAAGCAACTAACACGTGTCAACCAACACATAGTGACCGAATCTGCAATTTCATGCTCAAAATTGAAGCGTCGCTAGTGCCGATATTGTGACCGTGTTGCAGGATCTGGTGACTAATCTTTGAAATGACCCCAAGTCACCGGTTGTCAGTGACCCCCAATCACAAATACTAGAATACAGTGACCCCCAGAGTTACCATATCCCAGTATACAGTGACTACCACAACACAGAGCGCCCCCCCCCCCCCCCCCTGATGAACATCTGTGCAGGCAGTTCATAAATAGTACTAGTAGTGAATGCTAGGCAAAGTCAGTGGCAAGTGAAGAAAAGGAAGGAAAAAAATTCAGCTGAATCCTCAGTCTTGTTAGATTGCTTTGCTCTAGCCATTGTCCAAACCCTTTAGCTGAACGTCTAATACTGCACCTTATTGATGTCAATATTGATGATGTCAAGTGGTTTTGAAATGTTTGGATCTCATACTTGTAGTGTGCTTCTGATTAGCAATGGGAGCTGCTTAAGTCGTAAGTACTCTTAACATAACTCTACCATAGACATAGCTACTTCCACATGCACATTTTCGTTTCGGAATTTACCATCGTTATGTTGCAGTACTTCTAGCAGTGCTTTCTGAAGGAATTCTCAGAGTATCAAATGGAAGACTATATATGCAGAAGCTGCCAAGAACTTAAAAGTGATACTTTGCACTCCAGAGGCTGTTTAATCTCTTCAATATACCCTTCGACGTTAGCACATCTCTCCTCTACTGACTATGGATCTGTTACCTTTCCTGTATATGCCAACCTTGCAGCCAATTCTTTATCCATAGAGAGCAGCCAATTTTTTATCCATAGAGAGCAGCGATATGTTGAAATAGTTTCATATCCAACCTCCATAGCTGTAGCATGTTGATGATTTGAGTATCTGTGTCAACTCTAGCATCCTTTTCTGTCAGCTATTAACTGATTTATATACCCGAAAAATCTATGTTTCACTTGATATTGTTGAGCTTGTTAGGGCCACCACATACACAACAATGTGACAGGCAATACAAATAGTTGAAAAGAGCAACAGTAATAATAATAATATAGTTGCAATAATAATAATAATAAGAATAGTTACAATAATAGAAAGAATATTTGCAATAATAAATAATAATAATAACAACAACAACAACAACAAAATAAATTATTAATAATAATAATAACAACAGCATTAATAATAATAATAATAATAATAATAATAATAATAATAATAATAATAATAATAATAATAATAGTAGTAGTAGTAGTAGTAGTAGTAGTAGTAGTAGTAGTAGTAGTAGTAGTAGTAGTAATAATAATAATAATAATAATAATAATAATAATAATAATAATAATAATAATAATAATAATAATAATAATAATAATAATAATAATAATAATAATAATAATAATAATAATAATAATAATAATAATAATAATAATAATAATAATAATAATAACAACAATATAATAATAAAAACACCAATATTAATAATAATAACAACAACAACAACAATAATAAAATAATAAGACAACTATGGGATGACTATATAATTATAGAGAAGCAAGAAAGGAAGTAAAAAAGACTATCAGGAAAGCGAAGAAGGAATTGAGGAAGAGAACTATAGAGAGCAGGGTGAGAAGCTGTTTTGGAATGATTTAAGAGCAAAGAGGAAGGAGAGAAGGGTAAAAGGAGTGAAAGATGATGAGGGAAGGATGGTGGAGGAGGAAGACAAGGTGTTGGAGGTGATGGCAAAACACTGGGAAGAGCTGGGGAGGAAAAAAGAGGATGTCACAGTACAAGAATTAGAGATGGGAGAAGTGGGTGGGCATGAGTTGGGTATGTGTTGTGAAGAAGTAAGTTGGGAAGAAGTAGTAGAGGTAATGAAGTGTTTGAAGAGAGGAAAGGCACCAGGCCCTGATGGAATGTTGAATGGGATTCTAATGTATGGAGGTAGAAGGTTGGTGGAGGTGATGGTGCAGGTGATAAATGTGGTGATGAGGATTGAGTGCTGCCAATGGACTGGAAGAGGAGTTAACCTCTCCACAAAGATGGCGATGAGGACAAAGTAGGAAATTATAGGGGAATTTCATTGTGTTGTAGTGTGGTGAAGGTGTTTGTGAGAGTGTTGGCGAGGAGGTTGGGAGTGTTTGCTGAGGATAGGATTTTGATGGAAGCACAAGGAGGATTTAGGAGTCGGAAGAGATGTTCAGACCAGTTGTTGGTGTTAAGAGGAGCTTGTGAAGTGAAGAAGAGCAAGAAGAAAAGTTCATATCTGGCTTTCCTGGACATAAGCAAGGCATATGACAGTGTGTGGAGGGAGGAACTGTGGTAGAAGTTGAGGCAATATGGAGTAGAGGAGAAACTTGTGAAGGTATGTGTAGGATTGTATAGTGGGGTGGAGATGATGGTGATATTGAATGGAAGGAGGTCAAGGTGGTTCGCTGTGGAGAATGGACTTAGATAGGGATGTCCTTTGTCTCCGCTTCTCTTCAATATTTATTTGATGGGAATGGCAGAGGAGTTGGAGAGAGCTGAGCTAGGAGTCAAGGTGGAAGGCTATTGGTGTGGGGCACTTATATATGCCGATGATGTTCTTCTTCTGGCGGACTCAGGGGTGGAACTGCAAGCCATGTTGGATGTGGTTCAGGTGTACATGTTAAGGTGGAAGATGAAGTTTAATAGCAAGAAGAGCAATGTCATGGTAGTAGGGAAGAAGGAAGCAGGAGTGCATTGGAGGATTGGTGAGGAGATATTGGGAAAGAGGGATTGGCTGGTACTGATATATGAGGTGCGCAGAATTGTAGGGGCAGGACAGTGGCTGGATGAATTTAGAAGAGTGGGTAAGGATGGAAAGGTGGCATTGCTGTTGGGGAAAGATGTGGAGGGAGTAAGTGATGCAGTGATGGAGGAGGTGGGCGAGTGTGTTATGTATTGGGTAGGGAAGTGGTGGCAGAGGAGAAAGGAACTGTTGTATGGTGAGCTGAGGAATGATCTTTGGTCCCCTCCCCTCCTGGTTCACAATATGATGATTCGTTTCGTCCCATTGTTGCAGTATCTGGTGACCCCCCCTTTAAAATGACCCTGGTCACTGGGTCCTACTTCTAAGTGATCCCCTGTCACCAAGTACCAGGATACAGTCACTCTATCCTAGTATACAGTAACCTACCAGGGATCGAGTGACCTCCCTTCTCGTCGATGATCAGCTGAGTTTAGCACTAGATTCAATGAGAGGAATAAAGCATCTGTTATTGGAATAGTTGCCAAGATATTAGTTCTGTCCTATCTGAGGATGGAGCACAGTTGTGTAAGGAAACAGTGACCTCTGTACTTGACTGTAACTGCCTCGCTATCCATGATCTTCCGAGGATGCAGTTCAATTTAGATACTATGATTTCAGTGAGGCAGACAGCTGAGGACTGCATCTTAGAATAGCTAGGGGAAAATATTTGTCTTAGTTGAGACCTATCTGAGTGAATTTGATTGAGAGAACAGTGACAGAGAACAGTGACAGTGACTCTCCTACCTCTGAGTGGAGTACCCTACCCCAAGTTTGTTGTGACCTGCTAAGCAGGTGTTACGTGCATTTCAGGTGCAATGCATGACAGGTGTTGCAGTATCTGGTGACCGCCCCTTAAACACTGGGGGTCACTGTATACTAGTTCTCAGTGACCCCCATTCACTGTATAGTGGCCTACGGGATGGAGTGACATTTCTCTCAATATTCAATGGTCATCTGGGAGGCAGTTGATTTGAGCATAAATAGAGTAGAACTGTTATTGGAGTAGTTATTTGTGTTCTATCTGAGGATGGAGTGCAGATTCTAAGGAAACAGTCACCTCTCTACTTGACTGTGACCACCTTGCTTTCCATGATCTTCCGAGGATGCAGTTCATTTTAGATACTGATTTCAGTGAGGCAGACAGCAATTTAGAATATCTGGGCCAAAATATTTGTCTTGCTTAGTTGTGACCTATCTGAGAATGGAGTGGATTTGAGTGAGAGAAAACAGTGACCCCTCCTTCCTCTGGATGGAGAACCCTCCCCCAGGTTGTTGTGACCTGTCTAGCAGGTGTTACAGTGCATTTCAGGTACGACGCATGAAAGGTGTTGTAGTACATGATGACCCCTTTCCCTTTAAAATAACTCTGAGGGTCACTGTATCAGTGAGCCCCGGTCACTGTATAGTGACCTACTATGGGATGGAATGACCCCTGTCTTGCTATTCTGAGGTGGCAATTCATTTTAGTGTAAATAGACTAGATTTTAGAGACATCTAAAGGTTGCATTTTAGTGCGGCTAGACCAGTAATATGTCTTACTAAGTTGTGACCTATCTGAGAGAACACAATAACCCCTTGTGCAGTTACCTACCGCTGGATGGAGTGACCTCACCCCAGTTTGTTGTGACCTATCCATGACCGGAAATTCACTCTTTCAAAATAAATGGATCAGGAGTGGGATTACCAATCAATAATTATAAGCTATCTATGTTGAGTTCACCATCTCATGGGATACTAGCCCCTCATCTGAGGGTTGAGTGGATTCCATTTCTAGTGGCTAGGCCAGGGGGAAGTCTTATTAAATTGTGATCTACCTGAGGATGAGTGTATTTGAGTGAGGAAACATCTGATGATTTCAACTTAGAGGAGCTTGGCTGGGATATTTGCTTTACCGAATAGTTAGGATGGAGTGCATTTGAGCGAGGAAACTGTGACCACATGCATTTGTGTGAACAATAGAGTTGCCTGATGTATTTCAGTCTCTGTATGTATGGAAAATGTAGTTTTCTGGCTCTTCTCTAGAATGCAGTATCTTGTGACACCTTTTACCAACCCCTCCCCCCTTTCATTGCAACCTATATACAAAGCCACAGTGAGAAATGACCCCCAGCATTAATACAGTAGATATTTCAATAAAAGCAAACATATACTAACTAAGCTTTACAATCTCTGCAAAGCCAATGCTCAGTGTTGTTTGGTTAGTGAGGCCTCAAGTCCTGACACTTTAAGTGGTACTACACTCACTCATGATTGTCACAGTGAGTCATGTTCCCACATGTCTCTGGCATCTTTACATGAGCAATAAATATCAATAGAGGTATATGGGTAGCGATTTTTTTTCATTGAAAATGCTTTTCTTTTAGTAGAAGGAATGGAAGTAACTTCCCATGGCTGAAACAATCGAATAAATGACTTCGCATTATTTCTTGGTTGAATTCCATATCTTCAATGGCATCACCCCTGGCCATGTGGTACTCATATGCGATAGCAAAGACACCACGGTGACTTGCACCCTTTTGCTGTTGCACCCCTGGGACATGGACAACTAACTGTGTCCCCACCGGACCTTCCAGGTCTTCGATGAACAAATGGCAGATCATGGGTCAATGATGGGCTCATGCCACTCTCCACTCACTTGCCATCCAAGACTGTCACTTGTGTATCCTTACTGCCAGACGTAACCCAGTGGTTGCCATTGATGTTATGGATTTGTATGACCCAGTGGTTGCCATTGATGTTATGGATTTGGATTAGTTTCCTCTGAATGACATTGTACATGTGAGAAACCATCATTTGGAACCAAAAGTGGGGGACTGCAACACAGAAATATTTGGGCATTCATTTTGAATAAGTTCCTGTACCAAAGCGATGTGCTCGTTAGTTAGCCATTTTCCAGTTTCCAGCTCCTTCTTCATTCCTTTTGTAAACTTCCTTTGGATATTAATATTGCACAGTTAGTAGATTTCTGCATGACATGTACACTTTTATAAGCAACATTCACCAAATAACCAATAAATATCAAAATTTACTCACTCTTCCTTATTTTTTGCGCAGACTTGGTAGCTTTTTTTCTTCCTGCTGATGGATTGTTTGCAGATGATTCTCTGTACACTTTTAGTCTGTCAGCATTGGTATGAGTAATGTTAGACTTGAGGTTAGGCAACTGGAAAGGCTTTTGATTGTTTTGTTCGACAATTTCGTATGGGTCACTCCATTTAGGAAACACTTTGTCTCTTTTCCTGCTGTCACATTTAGAATTCCTCATGAGAACATGAGAACCAACTTCAAATTCCTATATACACAAAAAAATTATACATTCATGCATATATATGTTAATAATTATCTATTACAGTGCAGCCTAGCTAATCCGAACTGGGCTAATATAACCCTCCCAATCTGAATAGCGATTAGCAATTATATACATAGGCTTGCCAATTTGAAGTGGTTCTACAAAATAGTGCTCCACACAAACCAAGCAGTTGTTTGTAGTGTTTGCAAGTTACAATACACTGTTCACTTTTTAAAACCCAGCCAACATTTAGTATACTGTACTTTAAGCTGGCCACCATTACTCAGAAGAAGCTAACTGAATATTTCCCTGTGTAGTTTATTGTAGTTGCATGTGCACATGTAATGCTGTATAAGTTATTATAACTACAGTATAAGGTATACAGTCCACCAATCCCAACACCTACATATGTACAGGCCCATTGGGATCAGCAAGGCTGCACTGTATATATTACCACCTTTAACTTCCTTATATTTCTGTTGTTTTAATGAATATTATTATCCATAATAAACAATCCTCTGACTGCATCATATCAAATGCCAGAAAGCAGTTGACTTCTGCTTAAAATAGTGAACCTAATATAATCTAGCTAACTATATATTGTTATCATAGTCATTTTGGTGATACTGACCACCTTTAGGGGGAAATCCACAATTGTTTGATCTTTTTGACCATTTCCAAAACAAGCGATGAGATAAACAATACTCTTCTCTTCTCAATCATCAATTTGAATTTTCTCACTTAATGTTTCAGTTAGATGGTCTAACTCTCATCTAGCCAAAATGTCAAGTGAGAAAATTCAAGTTGATGATTGAGAAAGTGATTGTCTCTACATTATGTCAACTGAGAGTTGGTTGAAAAGAGTACTTTTATTTTCAATCTCAGTCAATAGTGCAATAAGATCATAACCAATCTAGCTAGCAATACTAAGCACTTTCATAATAAAGTGTGTAATCCTAGCTACTTGTTGAAACTTGCTATTTTCCCTTTCACATTTATTATTATAAACTTATGACAATGTGGAATAGTGATGTGTTGATGTAGAAAAATATGTAAATTGAAGTACAGACACCAAGAGCTAGTCAAAGAGATTTGTTACCAGTCTCCGAGGGTCTACAATCTATGGTTTGTACTCTGTATAAAGTCAGCGATGGCCAAGCTAAACTTTGGAAGAAGTAGCAAGTGGACACCGCTAGTGGAGCCCCTAGTCGCTGACGGTAGAGGTGTCCCTTCCAGCTACTTCATCAAGACGAGGATAAGAAGTTTGCCTGGGAAGGTGAGGGGGGTCACAGAATCCTAAAGGATTACTGGATCCTAGGACCGGGGGTCACCAAATACTCGAGGTCACCAGATCCTCCGAAACCGTCCTATCATCCTATTGTCAATTTGTGAACATTCTCCTTCCCTCCATTTCGTCGAACGAAGAGAAACACTAGGAGACGTTGGAGTAGACCTGAGTTCTAATCCAGCATCAGGTCCAGCGCATCTGACCAATCAAATATGCACCAGTACATTTAAACTTTTTAACTGGGAGTGGTTTGACAGGAAGTTAAGGGGTAATGTTCAGTTAGAGTAGATGGCAGAAGAGTTAGTTGGAAAGGTGATGGATGAGCAGAGTAAATGGTAAATGGACAAGTAAAAGTAGACAGTTGAAGGATGGTGTGGGAGCTTCTAGTGAGACCTAGTATTTAACACTTTTCTATTATCCTCATAATAATTAACGTCTTCAATGTCACTACATCATATAATGACAAATACAGAAATATAAAATATCAGAGCTAATGATAGCTACACTTTCAATGATTGAGTAAGTCAACATACAGTTCTATTTCTGAGCTGTCTCTTCACCTAGTGTAGTGCAATAAATTTTCAATAGAGTAATTAAATTCTTATACATATATATAGCCTATGGAAAAAGAGTCTTACAAGATCCGGTAAGGTTGAGCTATCATCCACATCCTCTTGTTCAAGCATTTGGCCACAAACACAATTCATGAATATATATAATATATAGAACAAAGACTCCTAGCTATTAATAGACCAGTCCAAAATGGAAGGAAACAAATAAGAACATAACCATGAAGACCATAGACATTTTGATGACCCTTTAGAGCGGTGAATCTAGGGAAGGTTGCATGAGTTCCACGGAATTCTCCTTTCTGATGCTGCCGGAGTAAATAAGTCCCCTGTGAATATGATATTAACACATTTATCAGTCGATTTTACATTGTTTTTTTTTTAGGAGGAAACGATAAAATAGAAGGTGCTATGGTTAAGAATTTGGAGCTCCATAGATTCCGCACACTTCACTATTGCCATAATGGACTTGATATATAGTCTCTGTGTGTTCTCTTTTTTTAATTTTTACTAAAACATTTTGCATCAGTTTAATTATACCCAAGTTACTGCAGATAAGGTGGGGGTACCTCAAAAACTGAGTGCCTGATTTTGCAACATGTCTAACTCCAGATTGTTAAGAGCTATATTTACAGCTGAAATTAGCACCAGTGGCTAGAGAAAATCTTACTGCATGGAATGAGTTTTTTCATTTGTCACGAAAAATGTGAGTACATGGTCATGTACACTCGATTTTTTTAACTTACTAACAGGTATGCATAGGCATGAATTTTGTAAATTTTCCATTGGTATCTTTATGATTGTTGGAACAAAAGGATCATGAAATTTCCACTTTTACTCTAGTGTAAATATTTTGCAGGTGAGCATGCATCAATGGTTATGGCTTATGCAAATACTTTATAATAATTCAGCTACTTAAGTAGCTACGTAATTATACCTCTGACTGAATAGGATGCATTCGAATACCATTTGAACTGACAGAAGGAACCGCAACAAACACCCGCCAACCTCCAATGTTGACCCACTGTTTTCGATGAGGCACTTCATGGATTCAAGGTACGAAAGAAAAAAATTCCTGTGAATCAAACTTTAGATCATGAGTATAACTCTCATAGGTATAAGACTTCAACATATTATAGGTCCCTTCTACAACAGGAAATACAAGTAGTATGGGATAAAACAATGCATTGTCCTAGCAGATAGTTTAGCTTGGTGTGCTCTACTAGCTTAATATTCCATTCACATTAAATAACCACCAGATTTGCCTGTGGCAGGCAGCAACACATTGAAAGTTTTGTCCATAAGCATGGCAGAGCCCTCTCCTCCTTAAATCCTGCAAGCTCTATGGACAGAAAAATGCAATGTGTCACTGCCTGCCACAGAAAAATCAGGTTTGAGTGGATTATTAAGCGCCACAACTCATTTCCTAATCAGGTTATAACTCTGACATTACTTTTTGGCTCACTTTCTCTAGATGGACTGAGAAGGTAAGATTTCTGTCAAGGACTGGGATGGTTGAGTCAACTGACAATGGCGGAGACATTTTGTTGAGTGTTAACTTTTCTGTTGGCAAGATGGAAAACAGAGAAGATGGTTGCTTGAAGTGCCATAATTAGCTGATTTCTGTAATGTCTTGCTCTAGAGCACCCACAATAGAGTTAAAATCCTAGGATATCCTAAAGCTGAAGTTTGTTTTGGGCATGTCAGAAATGTCTATGCTGAATAGTGTCTGTGCTAGGTCTGACCGCTGGGGCAAAGCTTGCACTTCCGAGTGCACTCGCTACTACTAAGTGAAACTTCCTGTTTTGCACCAACAGCATCATAACCTTTATCAATTTCACATCAGTGATCAGTTTTAGGTATAGGCCTCTGTGCCAGACTGTATCATACGATGCAGACAAGTTAACAAAGGCCAGGCCATAATTATGCTTTCTTTGAAGCTGATTCGATAACAAGCCTTGTGATTTGGTCATGATTTTTCCAGAAGCCAGCTTGCTGATTGGGAAGAAATGATTCCACAATGTCTTTGATTCTTTTCAGAATGACTCTCTTAATCAGTTTGTAGGTGAGGCTAAGCAAGGAAGTTGGGTGGTAAATAGCTGGGGCACCATTGGGCTTGTTCTGTTTTACAATGGCACTGATCTTTGCAAGGCACCAGATAGATGGTATTTGGGTCTTCTGTAGGCAGACGCTGAGGAATTCTCTAAGTCATTCCTTTACACTAATGTGGTTAATGAATAATTGGAAATCGCTGTTTCACAAAATGATCGTCCAGAAATATTGGATCATTCCTGGAAGCAATGTTGTCTACAAATCCTTCCTAACATCTCCACCCTGCCAAAGCTTGTTGCTGTCTCCCTTTAAGTTCATGTTCATGTCCACGGCCAGCACCCACTCCCAGGCAATTAAACAATTACCAATGGTTTACCAAACAGAGGAATGCTTCACTGCTTTGTATGGGTAAGAAACTAAAATTAGTGTAGATAATAATTTTTGTAAATATCTCATGCATAATGGGGAAGCAATTACATTTGTTGAAGTAATAAAAGTAATTTTGGCATGGGCCAAAAGTACTTCACTACAACGTTTGTTGATAAAGGATTTCATAATTATGTTTGTGTAAAACATTTACTACCAGGAAGTCATCATTTTTAAAGACTTCATAGACATAATCATCCTCTTATGGCTACACAATCTATCAATCACCTTTTTAATAGTCATCTTGGGGGTGTACATGTAATGGATAGGGTTAGTGTAATGGCTAGAATAATCCAAAATGCAGACAATGCTCTATATAGACAGCAGACACACATAAATATTCAACATACATGCACATGTTGTAAACCTGTGGCCTGGTGACTTTATAATAGACACTGCTTTTGGGTCATCCACATATCGTCCTCTCAGGTTGTGAATGACCTTAGCTCATGTTCAGCTACCCTATTTATAACAGATATGTCAAAACATGTTAGCTGACCTTTAGTCCATCAAAATCAAGTCTTCTTTTTAGCTACTGACTGATATTGTCAATATACTATTGCTGTATCATCAGTCAAAACAGGCAGTAACCTTTAGTTCATCAAAAGCCTTCATGTCCTGTTTGAATTTTAACTGCCGTCTAACTGAAATTGGTATGAATCATTAATAACAAGCTGTATTGATTAATAGCATGCTTTATCATTGAATCAATCTTTACCCCATAATAATCGGCTCTAGTTTCAGATTTTGCAATTACCATTGCTACACACTTTAACAATTCTTTTTGTCCAAGGATTGAACTGCTGACCATACTGCATGGCTAGAGCTTCACAGGTAACCACGTGAAGGTGATGGTGTGTACGGCACATATACAAATAACACACTTCAATAAGCAGGGTGTTATGGAGGGGGGAAAGGGATGGGGGGGGGGGGGGGGGGGGGAGAGGGAAGGCACTTCCCCTGTATTTTGGATGGGTCAATCTTAGAGGTAAAAATCAGCTATGGACACCTGTACTTAAAATGCCCATTAGTTGTAGATTTTGTGATCAGTGCTGACAAAACTGGTGTCTTTGGTCCCTACAACAGACAAGCTTATACATTCATCAGCTGCTTTTTTGTGAAGATTTGATTTTGCTTTATTAGCATCTTAAGCAGATTCAGGAGGGCTTCCTACAAGACACAAAGGTGCAGAGCTAAAATCTGTTCATTTATCCAAAGATTCTCATTAGCTACAACTCTGTCATATCAGCTAGCTGATCACATAATGGCTAAAAAATAACCTCGGTATACTTTTTCATGCTCACGCTTATAAGGGAAGGAGGAGTCCAAGAAGTTGAATAAGTGATAATAATGTGCTTCCAAAGACGTTGATGATCCTAAGGATCCAGCACCATTATCTGATGACAAGCCAACACTCTTGACATCCAAATCTAATAGTCCTTCAAAATTTGTGTTGCCTGCTACACCTGCAAGAAAGTTTAATCCATTTTGGATGCTGGATAGACCATGGCTACATGATTTAGCATATGAAATGATAGTGCATAATTATTGTGTTGTGCTTTAACTGTGTGGCCGCTAACGCATCGTACATTGATTTCTACCGGCTTAAAAAATGTAGGAAAGCTCTCATGAATAGCTTACTCGATAAGCACAAGCATAATTATGTAGCACATAAACAGGCAAATGAAAAAAAATTGTTTATTTCTTTAAAACAACAACATGGTTATTTTAGTTGCTATTAATCACGTACCAAGAGAGGTATCCTGTCAATTACTGATGCAGTAATCAGAGAGGAATTGTTTTGAGGGTAACTGGGATAAGATTGACAATCGGAAAAAATTATATTAACCCACACAACTCTACTGCTCCTTAACAAATGTTTCCTGATAAAGATCAACAAAACGGATCGACATGAGAACACTCTTTTTCTCTTATTTTTTTGAACTCAATATTGACCCTGTTTGTTTTGCTTCTTTTTACTGTGAAGGAATTATTATGACCCTCAAGATGATGAGTTTGTTATCAGTTGTAAGTGCTGTAGTCAAAATATGTTTCTTCTGTTCAACTTCTAGAAGCACACTATAGAAAATGTGCTTTTTCACAGCATCCTCAGACTGGTTACTTATATGTGTGCATTTGTTTCAACCGAGAAAGCTTCTAAGTCATGGCTCACTTCTATGCTGTGAGAAATACATTCAGCTTAACCTGGTATGCTCCAGCTAAGCACAATTAAGGTGGGTGGGCGGGTGGGAGGGCAAGAGGGGGGAAGGAAGGAAGAGGGGAGGATGGAGGGAGGGAGGGAGGTGTGGATGGACAGACAGACAGACCGATTGGTGGGTGGGTGAGCATTGGGATGGGCAGGAGGAAGAATGGGGAACGTAAGTCAATGGACTGGCAGATTGATGGATAGATGATTCCTCTGCAACATATTCAAGGAAGTGAACCCTACCAATTATGGTGCTTGTGGTAAATTTACAGTCGGCAGCAGATTTGTCATTTTCATAAAAATTAAGTAATATAGGGAAATTCCTATTGTCATAACTAAGCAATCCAATAGAGTGGAAAGGTCTGCATTTTGGACTATGAATCTCTTTAACCCATTTATAGTTTGGCCTACACTAGATTGTTAGTAATAGCGATCTCGATTGGGCGGTCTTGGGGGGAATTTGCAGTATACTTCACTCTGTGTGTACAAGTGCAGCAGATGTTCTCTTCAGAATAGATGTTCTCTTCAGAATATCTGGCTGTGGGAGAGTTCATTGAAGACAAATAAAGGGAACACACATATGCCATCATGGCTATTCTAAATCTTGGGGGCATGGGTATGTCATTTCCTTGGTCAAGTTTTCCCTGTCCCTCCTCATTCCACCTCTTTGGGTCCTATGTGCAGGTAACCATGGCGGACAAACATCAGGAACACACACAC
The DNA here is from genome assembly GCA_028752905.1 of Cladorhizidae sp. MBARI D1340-BT2. NCBI lineage: Eukaryota > Metazoa > Porifera > Demospongiae > Poecilosclerida > Cladorhizidae > Cladorhizidae sp. MBARI D1340-BT2. Next base: position 19,904,784 of record JAQNBH010000007.1, on the reverse strand, counting down.
TTACACACATATGGAAAGGGATGACAGTTTTATTTAATATAAATATATAACATACATTCAGTACATATCATTATTTATATGCACTCTGCCGCACTATTAATATTTGCATGTTTATATAATATATACAGCATTAAGTGTCAGCCAATTACTTTTCTAAGTTATTATCACATATATACATAGAGTTATAGTTAATTCTTGTCGACATTGCAATATCATGAATCTATGTTATGGATCTTTAACTTTCAGTTCCATTGCGGGAGAATAGTTGTAATTTTTCCAGCTGGGCTCAGGAGATGCAGAATTCTTAGACCTGCACTTTATACGCACACAGATGATGATGATGGCCAGCGTTATGAATATCACTAGAAATATTTACAACAGTGACAATTATGTTGTAGGGAGTGTAGTCCTTCTACATCATGTTGTTGGTTTGCTATAAAAATAACAGCAAAAACAAATAATTGCATAGAACATATGAGTATATAAATTATATTATAGTGCATATTTATATATTAAAATCACCTTCTCAATAATCAACTTCAAATTTTATTCGCTTGAGTGAATAAAAATTGAAGTTGATTATTGAGAAGGTGATTTTAATGTTATTATGTTAACTGAGAGTTCATTGAGAGTTTATTTATATACCTATATATTATATTATATTGTAGTTTAATATATATACAAGTATATATTTATTTATGTTATATTGTAGAATATATATATATGCATGTGTATATTTAGATTATAGTATATATTTATTCATAATTTTTCATTGTATAATTATATATTGTATAATTGTATATTTAAGCATGTCTTTATTTACATTAAAAAAAAATTTAATAGTAAATAGTTATACATACAAGTATATATTTATTTGTATTACACAAGTTAAACATATTTATTAGTAATACAGACAACCATTAGACTACAGCACTTGACTGACCTTTTACCTCTTGACCAAGATGAATCTTTGGCATCACATTTGAAATGCTTAATTTGTAGGCTTATCAAATGTCTTCAAAACAGGTAAAGGGTTTTGAATGGACCAATCCCCTTGGTTCCACCTGCCCTTTTTGCAGTAAACCTAAGACATAAAGGGTTGCTTTTATATATACTACCACCCTAGCTTTTAGTGCCAGAGTACCACTCTAATTGGCTTAGAAGAGGACAGAAGCTGCAAAAAGTTGAAACTGAACTCGATTTTAAGACTTTTATGGGGTACCTTTTTAACCAAGTATGTCAACTAATTCTGTAGAATGCGACTGTTTTTCTGAAGTTCTACAACCTCCTCAAAGTTATGCATAAGGGTAACACACCACACATGCATACATCACACACTGCTTATTGTGGGTGGGTGTGCCTGAGGAAGCATTGGGTTTAGACTTACATTTAATATAAAATGAGGAATAAAGGATACACATATACGCTTTATTCAAGGAATGGGCTTAACTCTTTCCAATCCAGGATTAAAACCAATACCTAGCAAATACTCATAGGTGGTAGTGCTGTTATTTTTTATCTTACATTGATGGGCACTCCTGTGTGATGCGCTGCTAAGTATTCCAAATTCATCATAGTGCTGCCACTCAACTCATCAACTGTCACCTACGAGTATTTGCTAGGTATTTATCTTTATTTCTGATAGAAAATGGTTAATCTTTATTTCCAGAGTAAAGTAGTTTTATATTGAACATAATGTGCAGTTAAAAGGGTTAAGCTCTACATGTATTCCTTGCTTTATATTTACATAATGTGCAGTTAAAAGGGTTAAGCTCTACATGTATTCCTTGCTATATTCACATAATGTGCAGTTAAAAGGGTTAAGCTCTACGTGTATTCCTTGCTTT